>JACDJE010000227.1:1693591-1752977 GCA_016647715.1 Pavo muticus | reverse complement strand
CTTCCCGTGGATTCCCATGCACCTGCAGTTTGCGGCCCGGACCACGCAAGCATGCACCAATATGGTGTAAGAAAGTGGTCCGTTTATTCACGTGGTGCAACACCTTATATACTAAGCCTCTACCGTGTGTACGCCCCCAAAGGGGGGAGGGGAGGGGTTATCCTATCCCGTCACATCGCGAATCCCCGCCTTCGCCTATTACAACAAGTAGGAAACCTGAGAAATGCTCCTTCCTCACTTCCTGCAAATATTTGAAAACTTCCTGTTGCTATTTTCACACCGCGACATCAGAAGCTGCTTTTTCATTGCAGCCCTTCTGCCTAGAGGCGTTGACCTCACTGACCTCCTTCCTTGAAACAGCACAGGCAGATTGATACTTGCTCCTAAGTTAGAAATGTTTAACAACTCAAAATGAGACTGAAGAAAAAGTAAATAAGGAGGGCAATAGGAAAAGGAGGGGGGAAAAAGGTCCATCTTTTTAGTGACTGAAATTTAATTAAGCATTGGTAGGATGCATGCAGATAAAGCAGTTGATGGATGACACTATAAAAGCTTCTATATCAAGTCTGTATTTTAGGAAGAATTGCAGAATATGAGTAAAAAGAAATAAAGGGTGTATTAAAAAAAGAGAGAAGGAGGAATGGGACACAGATGAGAGGCAATAGGATGAAGGCTGGGATCTAAGTTTGTATACTGTGACTTGTGTGCTGAGGCTAAGCAAGGGAGAGGAGATACAGGACAAAGAAAGAAAATGGAAGAAAAAGAGCCAGACTGGGTGATGAGGTCACTTCACTTTGCACTAAATCAGCTGAACTTGTGTTACTTCTCACTATCCCCATCCAAGAGGGATGGAGAGAGGGCTGGGTGCAGCCATGCAGTAGTGAGGCAGGCACAATGAACCCACTGGAGGCAGAGGGCTGGCTGTGGGAGCCCATGAGCACTGCAGGTATCTCCCAGGGGCCTGGAGCAGCTGGGTGTATGGAATGGGGTGGAAGTTGTTACAAAAATGCGGGGCCTGAAAGATCAACTCTGAGCAGTAATAGGCCAGTGCAGCAGCCTAAGTAGGATTTATAGCACATTATAGTGTGAAAAACAGGAGAAAATTACTGTAAAGGCAGAAATTATAGCACAGCAGAATGTATCAGCTCTGAGATCCATCTTGCTAATTAAAACAGCATACTCTGTGGTGGAGCACATGATAAGCCTGTTAGCCTAAATGGGAAGATGTTATCGATACTTCATTATAAAGTTTATTGTCTTTAAAGTAACTGTGGAGGAGGGGCAGGGATCTGTGGAACCTGACAAACCAATGCCACTAGCTGTCTGCTCAGTGTACTTAATAAATATAAATTCAGTGTTAGGTCTTAAATCTCTGGAACGTTTATGCTGCTTGAATTTCTCCAGCTGCCTGTCAGTTTGCATCTTTCTGTGGGGTAACTAAGGAGGCTAAGGTAAAGGGGTTTGGGGGAGAGTTGGGCTATGTATGGAGGGATTGTGCTAAGCAAGTTTTAGTGTCCTTTACTGAATTGACAGAACATGTCACCTGTGCTCTAGAAATAGGCCTTAATTTTGTATGGATCTTTTATCTCTTTGCTAAGGTTCTCAAATCCTGTAATATGGATGTTGAGACTTGTAGGGTCCAATTCAAGGTCACAAAGTAAACGAGTTGAAAATCAACCACAACTCTTTTTGAATACGAAGTAATGTCTGTCGAGTAATGAGAACAATTCTTTCTTGAAATTGTTGCATCACCGGTGTCCTTTCTTCAGCTTTATCCCCCAAACAACCACTACTTGAGCTTTGGCCGCATTAGTCCTAATTGGCCTGACAATTCTTGTGTAATAGTGTGTATGTAGAAGGCTGGAGCGAACACTGTTGTAAAAGTAACATCTAGTGCAATATAATCGATGTAGTAGACAGTAGTGTGCAAAACTGGAGATGAAGAGCCCTGGGACACTTCTCTTCAGTGAAGTAATTAATATTCTTGTTTGAATATTAGAACAGTCTTCCAGGGGAAAAAAAAATCGTGAAGCTCAACTGTTAACACATTGACTAATGTGTTGGAAGTGCTTTTGTTTTATAGAATCCAACGTAGTGTATTTCATGATGTCATCTTTTAGGCATTTTAGCACATTCCAATATCACAGCAGTGTTTAAAAATAACTTGTACTTCAACAGCTTTGAATCCTTAGCTGCAATGAGTCTCTATCCCCTTTCTTCTTTCAGTTTTCTTTACAATCTTTCCCTTGGAGGAAGGATGTAACAGGATTGGCATAGGCAGATCAAGCACCTCTAATGATGAAAGTGATAAAATGGTGATAGTAGCTTATGGCATTGAAGTTTATCAGCCTGTTCAGTTCCGGTATCTAACAGCTGAAGCCCTCCTGCTTTATCCCCCTTTTGCTTATGTCTTGCAGGTAGAGGACCTTTCCTAGCTGGACTCACACAGTGGGTAGGAAGTTAAAAGTTGGTTACTCTTTACTTTGCTGTATCTTGCCCAGATCTGAGGTACTGTGTGGCTTTTCAAGATGTTGTGGTTTGCCTTCTCTGCCCTTCTTCCCTGTTGCCTGCCTTGTGCAATACTCCTCAGACATTTTGGTAATGCTTCAACGAGCAGCAGTTGCTTATGAGCTTTTCTGTCAAGAGGTCTCATAGCACTTCAAGCACTGGGTTGCTAAATTTGGTTAATTTCCAGCAGTAATTACTGTAATTATTATCACTTTATTGTCTGATAGGTACAGTAGGAGTTGAGAAATTTTACAAGAACTTGGGAAGTCTGCTTAGCTGTGACCTCCAGATTGCATAGATTGTTATGCCATTTTTCAGAAACTGGCCAGTGCATTCCAAGATCAGATGTAACATGAAACACATGCAAAACAATCTGAAGCAAAAGCTTATGAAAGAGTTTATGGATCATAAACACAAGGGAAGTACTAGAATGTTACTACCTGTTATGTGACCATTAGAATGCTAAGGGACTGTGAACTGGATAACCCATTAGTGAAGTATGAACACTTCCTTTCACTGATGATTTCAAGATTCATCTTGAAGCTTCTAGCAGATTTTAATTTTGTACTTGAGATTTATTCCTCTTGCCAGCTGCAGAAATGGAAACGTGTTCCCTGATGAAGTTCGAAGTGCCCGTGATTGTTGTTTGAAGAATTTAAATTTATGGCAAGTGGGAAACACGCTGCGTAAATCTTTATCACCATGCGGATTTTATTTACTTGTGGTTTCTGCCAGTAACGCAACAGTAAGCCTTGTCTACTTTCTCTACTGGCATATTTTTTTCTGCCAGTTAAAGCCTAGATGTAGTCTAACAATACAGTAGTATATTGTTGTATAATTGTATAGCCAGTCTGAAAAGGTGGGTGCTGTGATTGTTAGGGCAGATCTTGTGCACTGAGTAAGGGTCTATTTTGTCCCATTATCTTTCACAGAGACAAAATGCTTTGTGTGGAGAATGGTAGTGCCAATAAAGACAGTCATGGCATCTGTGTCTGGGCTAGGAGTACAGTCCTCTCAGATAAAGCACTTTGGGATGAAAAAGAAAAGAAATGCAATGTTGAAGTGGGCTGAACAACAGCTGAGGATGAAAGTGGGGGAGAAAAATTACCTGTTGAACTTAAGTATTTCACCACTAGGTGCAATTATTAAGGTGACTGATGGGAAGTTTTAATTTTTGAAGCTTAAAGAGAGCAGAAAAAATCGAAATTAAACTGTCTCTTTTTCTACTCTTCTTCAGTGCTTAGGAGTTAGACATAACAATAAGTGGATAGTAAGCCTGAAAAGAAAATAACATCTGTCTACGAACTAATAATCTCAATATTTGTAATTCTTAATATTTTTTTGAATGTTAAGAAGTAGGGAGGAGTTATGCACAAATTACTTTTGGTGTTCACCACTTTTTGATGTCTTGATATCTGAGAACAATTTGGGATCCACATACTGTGGTATATTGACATGTGGAAAATCACTTTTTCTGCAAGAATAATGTGGTTTTCTTGTTGTATGTGTGTGATTTTATTTTTAATAGAATTAAAAATAATTTAGGGAATGATATCAAACAATTATTAAGTGTTGGGCAGGATATAGATCGTCTTGGCAGCAGTGTGAAATCAAGTGCTTCCACTTTTGATCATTGCTTTTGGTTGGAGGATGTCAACACTTGTGCAAGTTCATGAAGTGAACCAGCTATATGAACTGATCCAACTGAAAAATAACTCAGGAAAGGAGCTTCTTGGTCTAGTTCACTCCAGGTAGGACAATGGAAACAAAACAAAACAAAAAAATGGAGCAAGGATTAAACTCTTACCCTGACAAAGGAAATGGAAAGCAGATATGTTGCAGGTAGGCTGTATTTGCTGTTAATGGTAAATGCACTGCTCTGACTTCAGTTTCAGCTAATGACTGTTCACGGTGTTTGTAGCAAATAGTCCTGTTCTTGTGTGTGGAGAATTTGATTGAATAGTTCTCTTTCTATCAGAATATTTTCCAAGGTTACTGTATGTATGAAGCCAGTTTCCATCTAGGTATTGATTAATCTACAAGTAGATTGATTAGAGATGAATGGATAAAGCAATGAACTGAAATAACTGAGTTCTAATTACTTTAATCTTCAAGTCTTACTTCCTGAGCAGTTTTTATTATCAACTATAATCTCTGCTGGTCCTTGAAAGTTTGATCCACTGCCTTGACTGAGAACTTTCCTTTGTATAGTACAGAGGCATGTCCTCAAGATTTTTCCTGAAGGAGATTTGTTTGGCAAGATGATTAAATTAACAACCTACAGCCTATGTGACGTGCTTTGCAGTTAGGCAGCAGCTCATGAAAGCATATGCAGCATCTGCAGATTGTTTAAAAAAAAAAAAAAAAAAAAAAAGAGAGAAACTTCTTAGTGAGTCATCAAACCCATTGTAGAGACTTGAACACTTAATAGTTTTTCCAAGAGGCATTAAAGCACATTGAAATACTGTCTTAGTGCTTTGGCTGTGATTTTCTTTCTTAGTGGCTGTAGGTGAACCTTTTACAACTATGATTATTTCTCGGGGACTTACTGTTTAGATTTCTACTAAATCTAGAAGATCAGTGTGTGACCTCTCCTTGGGAAAGGCAGGCAGGTGTTTCTGAAAGGAGTATTTTCATGGTCTGCTACAGTAACAGTGTGTCTGTGTTTCTATTTTTTTCCCTTCTATGTAGAAAGAACTATCTATTTCTTATTTTATTGCCTGCACTAGTTTGCTTCCAATCCCCTCAATTCATCACTATTTTCATTCCGTCTATTTTTGTCTATGTGCTTTCTCTAATGTTTCTTCATCTTCCTGCACCTTTTTCCCCTCCAAGAACAAAGCTGTTCCAAAGTTGATACACTTGACTGGTCCTGCTAACTACTTGCTGAATACAACATGACACACATTCTCCCACCGATTTGCTGGTACCATTTGGGCGAGTATATTTATTTTTCTTTTGACAGTTGTCATGAGAGCATGTAATCATAATGTTCTGGAGCAGAACCATGGCACTGTTTACTATACTTTTAATTTCCACTAATGAGGCTGTAACAGAGTAGTTGAAAGAGCAGAAGACTATTCAAAGTGAAGTCTCCTGCTGTATTTTATTTTGCCACCAACTCCTTGCATGTTTGCTTTTGGATAAAAAGAAAGAAGGAAGGAATAGAATTCCCCAGATTTAGATTTCTACTCTGAAAGCTTGGAGAACACTTTTTGATTGGCATCCTTGCTGTCTTGAGCACTTTCTTAAGCAGACGCATCGTTAACTTTGTAGGTTTGGAACATCAGTTAAGTGCTCATGATGTGAACATTAATGTGATGAAAGAAATGGGAGCACTGGAACAATGTGGCATTTTTCTAAGTCTCTTATACCATATGATAAATTATATAAAAGCTATCTTTTCCTTTGAGAAAGTTGCATGGGATGGTAAAAAATAAAGCTTTGTGGAAACTGTGATGGCCTTTTCTATGCAAAATCATTCTAAGGATAGAAGGCAGCTGATGTAGATGCCTTTAACCAGTTTTGCATCACCCAAGAAAAGCAGGAAGTAACAAAGAAGCAACAGCTGACCCTCTTTGAGAGTCAGGGCTCACTGGAAACTCACAAAGGGAAGCATCTCTACTTGAAGATTGTCTCCTTTTGGTTGCCAGCCTTTAAATGAAGTTAGGGAGAGCTGGGTCCAGAGTCCACCTCTTCTGGTTATGCAGGTGAATTGCTCACATCTGTGCTCCCAGGGCTGGCTATGTCCCTTCACGAGATGTTGAGTCACTGGTTCAGGCCGTGACCTAACAGTTCACCAAGAATCATGAAGCTCTTTATAGCAAATTGTCTTCCTTGTTAGATCTTAGTTTAGCACAAGCTGTGGATACTCTTCTAAGTGTGATGAAAATTGGGTACATTTGGTTGGTATGTAACATAGGCAAAGTGGCAACAGGTGTTTTTAAAAGGAGCACTTTTCTGTTCCTTTTGCTATTCTCAAAGTAGATAATTAAGTTTGTTTAATTAACTCATTTTGCTCCTATAAAATACCCCTAAATATTTTTGGGAAGGCAAGATCTGAACTGCCGAGTGTAATAAGGAATGCTTTGTGAAGAAGAAATTGGAGTGCTTTTCTCTGAAAAGTGGTGATGTAATTGTTATTTATGTGTGTATATATACATTGTTGGTGCAGCATCAAGTTTGAAATCAATTGGAATCACAGGAAATGTGGAAGTCTCAGATACACAAATCTGTTTTGTGCAGCTTTCACTATATATATTTGGAGAAAAACAGTCTGCTAAATTATGTTTGGAGAGAATGAATGGGAAATAATCCATTCTGTACTTTCTATTCTATTCAGCTAAAACATCTGTGATAACTTCAGTAGTTCCTGCTCTTGATGTATGATTTGAAAATCACTAAGAAATCCTTACACTTCTGTATCCTATTCTAGAAAAATCACCAATTGCACAAAGGTGTATGTTATTAATGGCTTTATTTAAGAATCTGCTGCTCAGAGCAGGCATCAACTTTGAATTGTTATATGCACTTCTTCTGTACTTCTGCACTGACTTTAAATCCCTTTTGCGTGAATGTTTTTTTTTCTAAAAATATTTGTAAACAAGAGGTAGGCATTGATAATTGACATGTCTAGGAGTGGACTGCGTCTGGAAGAAGAGTTCTTTCTTTCCTAAAGAACACTGCATTGGAATGTTGACTTAGTTGATAGTGTCTCTGTTTTGAGCTGATGTCCCATTGACTGTGTTTGGAGGAGAATGAAATGATGGTGGAATTTAAAATAAGTAAATAGAACAGGTGTATAATTGTGCTTTTTCAAACACATACTATACCAGAAATCATCAAGCAAGTTTGCTGATGATATGAAGTTGGGAGGATTGGCTGACACACCTGAAGGCTGTGCTGCCATTCAGCGAGACCTGGACAGGCTGGAGAGCTGGGCAGTAAGAAACCAGTTAGGTTTAACAAAAGCAAGTGCAGAGTCTTGCACCTAGGGAGGAAAAATTGCACACACCGGTACAGGTTGGGAGATGACCTGCTGGAGAGGAGCTGTGCAGAGAGGGACCTGGGTGTCCCGGTGGATGACAGGATGGCCATGAGCCAGCAGTGTGCCCTTGTGGCCAAAAAGGCCAATGGCATTCTGGGGTGCATTAAAAAGAGCATGGCCAGCAGGTCGAGGGAGGTGATCCTCCCCCTCTACTCTGCCCTGGTAAGGCCTCATCTGGAGTACTGTGTCCAGTTCTGGGCTCCCCAGTACAAAAAAGACAGGGATCTCTTGGAAAGAGTTCAGCGGAGGGCCACAAAGATGGTGAAGGGCCTGGAGCATCTCCCCTGTGAAGAAAGGCTGAGCGAACTGGGTCTGTTTAGCCTTGAGAAGAGAAGACTGAGAGGGGACCTGATCCAGGTCTATAAATATCTAAGGTATGGGGAGCAAAGTGGTGAGGCCAGACTCTTCTCAGCAGTGTGTGGAGACAGGACAAGGGGAAACAGCCAGAAACTGGAGCATAGGAAGTTCTGCACCAACGTGCGCAAGAACTTCTTTACTGTGAGGGTGGCGGAGCACTGGAACAGGCTGCCCAGGGGCGTTGTGGAGTCGTCTCCTCTGGAGATATTCAAGACCCGCCTGGACGCCCACCTATGCAACCTGGTGTAGGGAACCTGCTTAGGCAGGGGGGTTGG
The DNA here is from genome assembly GCA_016647715.1 of Pavo muticus. Classification (NCBI taxonomy): domain Eukaryota; kingdom Metazoa; phylum Chordata; class Aves; order Galliformes; family Phasianidae; genus Pavo; species Pavo muticus. The sequence goes on along the minus strand of JACDJE010000227.1, from coordinate 1,744,790 downwards.
ACTCAATGATCTGTGGAGGTCCCTTCCAACCCCTATGATTCTGTGATTCTCTGATAGTGTAGCTGTAAATGAAGATAACATAGAAACAAGTACATGATAAGACGTATCTTCTCTGTTCACACTGGTTCCAAGGTAAAGTTGTCATTTTCGCAGTGCATCTGTACTTCTTCACAATTACACTATTGCTAAATTTATATTTATCCATCTTTTCTTGTTTCAGAAGATGTATTCTTACCCTAATGTTGTCCAGATTCATAAACTCAAGGCTAAGAAAAGAAGTAGCCATAACCAAGTAGACTTGCAAATCCATAATTAATTGCAACATGTTATGAGATGATCCAAATAATGTTTATTAGAATGAATGCATTTGCTTTCATCAAAACGTGAGCCACTCTAAATGTGAATGCCCTTGAAAGCAGAAATAACACTACCAGCTGTACAGAGTAGTGCCATCTTTTCAACTGTGCTGATATTTGGAATACTTACGTTCCTTATAAGATTCTGTATAAACTTCACTGTAGGTGGTAAACTGTACACCTTGCACTAGTTCCATCAGCAAGAGAGAAGTAAATACTATAGACATCACAGGCTTGTACCTAGAAGTCCCAGACAAATTGCTTTGCTGTAGCACTATAGATTTAAAAAAGGTTATTTCAAGATAGGTTGATTCCCAAGTTAAATGATTATAATGGGAACTTTCTTCACTAGGCTTACTGCTTGAATTTTGTAGCAGCTTGTTTTAATTTTTGCTTTCACTAGTTGCTGAGTTACTGTTGGATTCCTCTAGAAATGAAGAGTTGAGATCCCCATGCGTGGAAAATGAATTTATTCAGACCATAGTGGAGAAGCAGAAGATGAAAACAGAAAGCATTCAGCTTGCACCAACCCTATTACATTTGCAAGTTGCAGGTGTTCAGTAGGATGACTTCTGTGTATCATGTAGCCTTAACATATTCATGAGATTGTATGTATTGATTAGGATGCCGCTTATTTACCAGCATGTTGACATGTACTTTTAAAGAGCCATTGGAAGGTCCAGTCCCATTCTAACTTTAACCAACATGATGCTAGAGTGACTTTGAATTTAGTAGTAGTACTGCAAAATTAGAGGAGCACTGTGACTTCTGAAGCTGGACATCTGTAAAAATGCTTTCCTTTCAATAGTAAGATGGACAAAGTGTCCTATCTGATCTGCGTGATTAAATAATGCTTTATCTCACCGCGTCAGGTTACTGTGTCTCATATCCTGATATCCAGGATGAAACTTAGGTGTTGTAGGGAACTGTCACACAGGGAAGATGTTTTGTTTGTTTGTTTGCTTTCATTACAGAAGCTGAATTGACCTTTGAGGAATTGCAGAAACCTTCCAAACCTGTCACGTTGGCTACTCAGTTTATCCTTAGGCTCTCAGCTAATCAGATGGTGCAATTTGAATTTTTGCCTCAACTTTTCAGTAACGTGTAAAAGAAGACAAGGGGAAGTCTCCAAATGCCTCTACTTACTGTCCTTATCCCATCTCCCTGAGAAACAAGGCGATTTGCTAAGAAGTAAAAATGGACTCTCAGGACTCATCCTGTAGTAGAATCATACTCCTAGTTGTGCAACACGTGGGTTAATGTCTTTCCCCCTCTTAAGATTTTCTCATAGTAGGTAGTCTTTCTCTGGGAGGGGAAGCTGCTTTTTAGATGCTACGAAGGAATTCATTAGGGTCTTGGCATTTGCACTCCAGTGTTAGAGAACAAGAAGAAAAGACTGGGAAAGCACCCAATTGCTAAGACTTTTAGAATCTGGCTATATTTTCTGAGCAGCTGTCGATGGAGTGTGTGTGAGATTATTATTGTTTGCAGAAGCTTTATTGATCTTGGCTTTGAAGCCCAGAAATCTATTTACAGCAGCCTATAAAAATGAGCGGCTACTACTACTTCTGAAGGTTAACATGCTATGTTTGTTTAATTGAATTGAAATGGCTTTATGTTGTTTAAATGTCAGCGTTAATGAATTTTCAAGTGATTCTAGATTCTCATGGTTGGATAAAAATGTATAGATAGAAAGCAATATGTTAAAAGGAGGTACCATCCACTTCATTTAAAAAAAGTAAAAATAGATCTGAAAGGAAGTGATACAGTTGACTATGGGGAGGTTCTTTTAGTTTTTCAAGTCTTTTGGTTTTTCTTCACTTTGTATTATTTGTATCATTGTTTCTTTGGAAACATTAGGAAGAAAGGAAGAAACAGATTTTCCAGAATTTTCATTTCTGGCTTAGATTTTATTCTAGAAAATCACTTGATGGAGAGAAGATCCTTCCCTTGGTGAAATGGGAAGACTTCTATTTATGGCGTCTTGATTGCAACAGGAGGGCTGGGGTACTTGGGGTGCTGCTTGGCTGTGATAAGTTCTTCAGTGGACTGCCGTGGGCTTTTTTTTTTTTTTACCTTCAGCTTTTTTGTTCTGTAATTAGTTCAATGAGCCTTTTGTCTAATTTCATTGCATAGCTTTTTCTTTACTCTGCTATTTTTCAAGTAAATATATTAAGCACTTCTGAGCATACAGTCAGCTTAGGCTGCAGTCTTAATCTAGAAGCAATTTATTTAAATGTGCATATATACGTAGATCAGGGTATTTGCTCTGCAGCACTCTTTCCCATCTAAAGGTACTGACAGGTTTTCTTAAAGAGATCTTAGTTTTTGTCACAATCTAGTTAAATATGAGTGTGTTTTAAAATTGTTATGGTCCTGGCACTGCTGTATACCTGAAGAATAGGCTCGAAGCAGTTTTTTCCCAAAATGCTTTATTACGTACTTAGGTTCTATAATATGTTGCCTATCTCTAAATGGATCAAATTGTTGCTAAACTAAATGTTGCATAAACACGATGGGAAAAAATTGCATGTATCTTGATTACACCCTCTTTTATGCTTCCTGTGCTCTACCTACTGGGAAGCTACTCCCTATGAAATACTTCTCCCTTTCAGTGTTCCCTCCAGTATTTCCTCCTCTGTATACCACATGGTTACATAGGTTGGAGACCAATGACTGCTATTTACAAGCAACCCCCCTGTCTACTGCATCTGTCCCAAGTTAATAACTGCTTTCAGGTTATTTGCCTCCTCCCCAATTTGCACGTTTGCAATACCATAATATCTGTACTATAAGGGAATAAAAAGAAAATGGATATTAGATGAAGTGAGTTGTATTTTAATCTCCACAAGAAGCTGAAATATTTAGTACCAAGTCAGTAAGTACATCTTTTTCAGCCCAATATTTTTTTTTAGAATTACCCTGAGTTTCCCGTACACATTTGTTGAAATATTAAACGGCAGTGGTATTCCCCAGGGAGTGTGAAGTTATATACATCATTGCTCTCTTTCAGGGTTTTTAATTCTCATAGTGTTCTTGAGAAAGTTTGTTCATGAAGCGGGTTCATCAGCTATTAAATGTGATTGTCAGGGGGTGATTGATGATATACAGTTATGTCAGAGCTGAACATGAGGTATACTGTGAGCAGCTGTATCCCCTTGGCCAAAGTCTTCTATTAGCAGATACTACTTAAATATAGGTGAGAGAAATACTAGCTGTTAAAGATGAGCTCAAGTCTTTTTGGTTTTATCTTTTCTATATCAATGTATTTGTCAGAGTTTTTCAAATATGTATCATTATACCTTAAATAACTATCATGAAGAATAACTCTAAAATAAATGGGAGGCTTATTTGAGATTCCTTCAAAGCATTAGTGATCCTATATCATACGCTTCAGCAGGGTTTGGATCAAAGACTATAGTTTTGATCCTTCTGTGATTTGCATCTCTGTAGCCTGAAGGATTAGAAAAGCAATGTGTTCAAAATGCGCTACATAAAAGCAATGTGAACATGTGATAGATGACCTTAAAGAAGACTCATCTGAGAAACAGCAAGTGCCTCTTCTGGATGCATTGAAGATCTCTGGAAGATCTACAGCTGAGTTTGTCACAAGCAAGATCAGAGCTCTGTTTAAGTAGGGAAGGAAGGACTTGTAGTAAGGATCCCATATGGGTTAGTACTGTACTTGTTTTGTCATTTGAAGCTTTTCTGTCTATTTGTAGTAAATATGTTAGTAAGTACAACATTTTGTTGGAGTTACTTTGTTTTAATTCTCGGGTGATGTTGTGGTTACATTCTCAGTGAGAGTTGAAGCTTGTAATGAATTCTTATTTTTAACTGATTATAGTTTTTCAACTGCTCATTCTATAACGTGTGAAAATATATTATTAATGAAATCTTTCAACTTGCTTTTGGTGGATATCTCTAAGTTGCAATATAATGTTGTTGTTGGCATTCCCAGCAGAAGATTCCAGGGTGAGTTCTGAAGAATACTTGTATTGTTAAGTCTCTATCTGATCAGAGCAATTTGAATACGGGAAACACACTCCTGCTTTTTTCCTCCAATATGTACATACAGTGGCTCTACAAAACTCCACAGGCTTTTAAGTAAGCTGAACTGTTTAGATCTAGACGACAGCTTGGAGACTTTCTCACCTGGAAAGAGTACCACTAACCCATACTGCCCAAGCTCCCTTCTTTCCTTGGAGGTCCCACATGCTGCCTGTTGCTGTAGAAGAACCCCAGAGGCCTGAGCTTATACCTTGTTGGACACAGATAATCACTTTAGTAATGTTTGAAAATTAGAATAATTTATGTGGTCACATAAAGCTTCCATCAAATGGAATGGCATTTATGTTTTGTGTTTCTCCCCATCTCAGATACTTTGAGCTGTATGAGTGTAATGTGTTCAAGTGGTTGAATATACTATTTACTGATGTTACTGGTAATAAGATTCCTGCACATTATAGTAATAATTCTATTTGTGAAGTTTTAGATGATTTGTAACAAATCTCTTCTTCTGTGGCTTTAATATTGATGAAAATGTTTTCAAATGATTTTTTTTTCCCTTCAACTGACAGTATACACAAAAGTGGTCTGTCATACCTTAGAGGATTCACATATAGAGGCTTGAACAACAGGAAGAAATTACACTTACCTCGTGGAAAATTCAGAGTTATCTCATTTCACTGTCACAAGACTCTCTGGCCTGAGATTTTTGTTCAAGTTACTCCATAGTCTCTATTTGGACAGTCTGAGTAAAGGTTGAGATTTAGGTTACTGTCCTGAGCGAACAACAGCAGAAGTTTCTTTGTTTGAAAGTTTCTAGTTTTGGGCTTCAGAAGGAAACTCGGAATCAGTAGTGGAGCTTCATCTATGCCACATAGACAACTCTGATTATATTATGTAGGGTGCTCCAAAAGTAATGTCTCCTATTTATTTCCATGGAAACTACAATAGATACAAAGAGGACAATAACACTAACTGATAGAGCAAATGCTCAGCTACAAAACACTATTTTGTAACATAATCACCACCATTAGCTATGCATTTTTGCTAGCGATGAGCAGGAGCCTTCCTGCTGTGCTTCTAACAGTCTGCACCAGTGGAGGTGACCCACTGTTGCAGTTGCTACTGCTGAAGAGCACCACCTACCCCATTATGGTGCTCACGACCACTGTTTGCTCTCCTTAAGTGTTCAGCAAGTGGTGATGAATGTCAGTGAGTGCCATTTTTTTTCTGCATGGAGGAATATGATGTCATGCCTTTACTTCATCTGCTCTTCCACATCAGATGCCATTCTGTCAGACTGCCCCTCTGCTGCCATCTGTCACACAGTGACAAAATGTAGTGAAGTATTGGTGGGGAGGTTCAACCTCTACTGCCATACCACCATCAGCCTCTGATGGTGTATGTATGTAGACCAACATAATGAAATAGGAGGCATTACTTATGGAACAGCCCTCATACAAATGTATGAACTTAATCTCTTGTAAACATCCCACAAACTCATTTTTCTGCTCTGTTTTGGAAAAAGAAAAGGTTATTGTACTCCAGTGAAAATCTCTACAGATGAGTCCAAAAGGAAAAATTTCAGTTAAAGTAACTCCGAGTTCAGCAGCAGCTAATTAGATGTTCCTGACCATTCTGCTGCAGGGCTCTGCAGCGTTGTTTCAGTTCAGTGCGCTTTTGTATGCACCCTTTCTACTCTTGAGCAGCATATTTTTACTGCAATTTTTGTAATTGTTGAATAACGTCTAGCTTCTGCTAATTCTTATGCAGGGACTGCAATAGTAGGACTACCTGACATGGATCCATGTAGTAAGGCACGTTGCCTCGGTGTAAACCTATCTCAGGTCTCCCAGTCTCTGCTGCAGGGAGCAGTGGTTGGGGAACTGCACTGCAGTTATGGCAAACAAAGTACTGCCCACTGAATCATGAAGGTCAAGTGTCTTAGTTTTTGTTTGTGTGTATGCTTTATGTTCCATCCCCACCCCACTTTTTGTTGTTGAATGTTTGTTTTTCTCTTAGAAAAGAAAAAAAACCCACTGTGATATTATTATAGTGTTTTAAACAAAGACAGACCTCAAACATCAAACTGTTTTGCTTTGCTTAGGTTTCTTGTCACTGGTAGGTCAGGAGAAATTTTTTCCTCCCTGTGAGGTGAAGCTGCTTCTGAGATAAGTTAAAGAGCAGCAGAGGTCCTATTGATTATATTCAGAGGGAAAAGACTTAAGAGGGAATGTCGGTGATTTTTGCATTTCCTATTTCCAGTACTTGTAATTCTTCCTTGTTTCTTACTAGGGACTGTGCAAACTTGATTGCATGAAAAGGGCTTTGTTGCCTCTCATTGGTGCTTCCTTTTCATCCTAAGCAGTAACTGATGTCAGAATAGGCTCCCATCGAAGTGGCTGAGAAATTGTAAGGAGCAGATATGGTTCTCTGGCTTTCAAACTTTGGACCACTGTTACTATCAAAAATAAATAAATAAATAAATAAATAAAATCACCAGGAAAAAAAAATGCATGCAGTTTCTAAACAGAAATCTGACAGTGGTTCTCTGAGACCCGTTTTAGATGAGTCTGTATTGCACTCTGGGGCCACCTTTGGAATCCCTGTTCTTTAGCTGAGAATTCTGAATTCTTTCTCTGCTGTGCTACTGACTTTGTGGTGCTTGGTAAGTCATGTAGGGCCAAAGGTGTGCTGTGTTTTTGCAGTTGTTACGTAACCTACTTGGAATTGCAGGTTCTTCTGGAACTGTGGAATACCGAGTTCCTTCTTCCCTGACTGTCAAATGAAGATATTTATTCTTTCTAAGCACTGTGAAACATAAAAATACAAATTGCGTAGCATTATGATTACAGGTTGGAGATAATATCACGATTTATAGAGACAGCATCATGCAGGTATTCTTAAAAGACTTGCAAGGTGAAATCTTAGGCTGTATTGGAATTTACTTTAACAGAATGTTGCTGGGTGAGGAAGTTGCTGTATTAAAACTTTTGGGGGGGGTGTACTGGAATGTGACTGGAGCTATATTTGGTGTCTGGAGTTAGTGCAAACAGATAGCAGAAAGGAATCATAAATTTTTTGTCTGTTCTTTGCTAGTTCTCTTTTCTTGGGTGATCTCATTCAAGGTTGCTGTGTGTGATAGTATGTCTATAGGAAAAACTATATTATGAGATATCATAATCTGTGATAATTGTTTTCTGAGTAGGAAGGAGAGACAATAGAACACTTCATCTAAATTATAAGGTCAGGTTCTGTTTCTAAACACGTTTTTTATTACAGATTCTGGGGAGTCATTCATTGCCCTTTAATGAATAGTTTTAGGCTGTTTCTTTGTGTGCCAACATAAATTTGAAAAAGAATTTATTATTTCCTTTTCCCTTTAATTCCAAATGAGATCTTACTTATTGTTTAGAAAGGCTTGTGTCTCTGGGGATATTAGTACAAAGCATGTGATTTCCCCAGTTAGAACTTTGATGTATGGCTTATCCAGTCAGTCTGTAGTTATCCTTTACACTTGTCATATGCTTACTAGTACACACATATGTCCTATGGGCTCCTAGGTACTTATCAGAAGAAGAAAATTAAGCAGTTGCAGCTTATTCTTTGTTAATGTGGCAAAGTGACAAGAAATACTTTCTTTTTAATGTAAGATAGCGGTTTGTTTTTTAGTTCCACATCGGAAAAAGTATGAATACAGAGTAGTGTTCCTAATTCTGATCTTTGTGTTCAACCTGGAGTTCTATGCTCTGCAGGACAGAGAGGGAAAAACTACTGATGATGAAGAGACAGGAGAACTACTCCATGACAATGTATTGACCCTTAAAGTCCTTAAAGTCCTAGTGCTATGTCTGTATAGAACAGAGGCAAAAGCTCGTAAATCTGGCATCTGTTTGACAGTTCTGATTACCACTTATGACTTTGCTCATCTTCTTGACAACTTCACCTGGGACAACCAGGAGTGAACACAAAGGTGAACTTCAGTTCTCAGCCCAAGCACTTCATGCCTCAGTAGCAAGAGTATTGGAAACTGTAGTTGAAACCTTTGTAGCCACTTCCCATTGTAATAAACCTGAAAGCAGATAGCCTTATTCAGAGCTGTGTCAACTCAGTTTCAGCAGTTACAAATATACTAGCAAAAAAAACCCTTTAAATCTTTGCAGTGTGCCCTTGTATGTTCTGCATCTCTCAGAAACAGTTGATGAGTCTGAATCTACATTTGCCTGTGCTTTCAATGTGTTTTGGCACTCTGACAAACTATTAAAAACTTGTGTTTTCACAGCTAATTATGATTCCTTCCTGGCAGCATTAGAGCCAACAGCTTCAAACCAGAGGAGACACTTATATAGAAATACATACATAAATTCCCTTAGAGCACATTTCTTTTAAACTGATGTGTGGGAAGTAGTACAGAACCACATAATAGACTCAATATTAAGAAATATTGAAATAGCAGGATGCAACAACATCCACCTGTCAGAAAAGCAAGTTATAATGGTCTTTGTTGATACAAGTCACGCTTTATGATGATGTCAGTCTTTTCTGCCTTTGAATCAGGCAGTCTGGCTCACTTAATGTGATTAAGGTTCCCTAGATGATGCATCAAAGTGGTGAATATTATTTTTTTTCCCCCACTGGATATAGAATATGTAGCTGTTCTGTAGTATTGGGCATTTCAGCTTATTGGTGTAAGAAGGGGACGAGGAATAGGAGTTGATGCGAAGGATTTGCCTGATAGGGCAACTGATTTAAAATCTAGGAAATTGCTATTAGGAAGTCCATTGTGGGCAAACAATCAGTACATTTGCAGTGTTGACTAATGCTCCACGTTTAGTTGTTTGACCCTTGCCCAAAGACTTTGCATCTGAAGTAATCAAGCATTCTTCTGTGAACATCACTCAAAGCACCGTGTAAAGATAGAGAAGTATTTCTCTTCCCTACTTTGTAGAAGGATAGAGAGAGGCTCTGAAACTCATCTGCCGTCCCAGAACAAACAGCAAACCTGGGAATGTATCCCATGCACCAAGTTCTTAGTCCCTTCCCAGAATGCAAGGTTATGTATGTGCCTGTGTGTGGAAGAGCTGAGGAGATGATACTAGAGGAGGAATTGATTAGGAGTAATTTGCCAGGGGAAGGAAGCTGTACTGTGAGCTACCAGCAAGTAATGAAACACAGATGCCAATTGACAAGTGGACCAAAGACTTTTCAGTAGGAGAGAGGAGGAAATCGGTTCCAGGATGCAATTGCTCTAATTGAGGCTGTGAAGAGATAAATGGATGAAGTTAGCAACAGCTGGAGACTGCTCTGAAGGAAAACCTTAAGGGTTTGTTATCCTCTCAGGAGGTCTTTTAGTCACCATGGTGATGCCTCTGGCAGACATGAGTAAGGAGAAAAAAAGGCAGTAAAACCAATACTGATGTCAGACAAAAGCCCCCAGGCAAGAGTTTCCAGATGTTGGGGGGAACGTGGAAGGGTGGAGGAAAAAAAAAACAGTAGTGGTGATGTTCTTTGAGCTGGCTCTTTAAAAGAACTTTAAATACACATCTGAATGGTGTTGGGATGCCATGGTTACAGGTTCTGTATAAAATTTCAGTAGTTTCACAGTAATATGCATTGGTCACCAGAAATAGCAAGTTTTGGCACTGGGTTTTGAGGGTCCTTAGGCAATTCTACAAGACAGTTTCTCTGTGTCTCTTGGAAAGATGAATAGAAAATTTAATGGTAAGCTTAGGCGTTACAGCTTTGAAGTAAGAAGGAAGGTCACATGGTCTGTGAGGGAGCATTGTTGGCAAGAAGCAAAATGTTTTGTTACATCAGAAATCACTGCACAGTAGCCTGTCAGGCCATTGTAAGTACTTAGCTGGAAAGAAGTACTTCCACTCATAGAGAGAGTTCATCACTTATATTTTTTGTTCTTGATTCTTAGCTGTCTATTTCTTATCTACCATCCTGATTTCAGCTCATAACTTCTAGCTGTTCAGCTTTGGTGCCGCTTTGCAAGTTTCTCTTTTCTCACTGTCTGCATCTTTCAAACTTCCCTTAGATGAGAAATATGTATAATATAGAGATTTTTAAAATCTCATCAGTTATTGCTTTAGTTCTGAATAATGTACATAATTGTTTATAAGCAGATATCTATATTTTTCTTTGCAAATTTAGATATGTTAATAATTTGAGTTAAAGTGGATGAGGAGAAACGAATACTCCTCAGATCTCTACATTTCAACATTATTGACATATAATCTGGTGACCAGATTATGTGTTTGTATAGCGGTGGCAGGTAAAAGGCCTGTTGTATCAGGACCCCCTTGGCCAGTGCTGAACTAAGAAATGACTAATTTCAGTTGCTATACTGGAGATGCTACTCTGTAATGTGAAACTAGACGCAAATGATCATAGTAAGAAAAAGGAAGAAAGACGAATTATGGGAGGTGTGGTAATGGGATAGTGTTCCTGAAGAGTTCTGGAAAGGATATATTTTAAGAGAAGTATCTTTGTTTGGGTTGTACTGATGTAGTCTAAGCAGTGACCAGCTATAGTTGGTATGCATGTTTAACAAGGACTTAAAGTGAACTAAGATTGTTCTGCCTTATTAAAAGCCCTCTACCCTCAATCATCATTTTGTAAGCGTTTTCTCATGGGAATTAAGTATGTGTGTCATGGGAGAAGACCTAGAGAAGAGAACATTGGGATTAGTTTACTGTAAACAAAGGATATCGTGGAAGGAGGGATAAACATGAGTGCAAAAACATTCAATGTTGCTGGAGAAGAAAAAGTGAATTTTTGCCATTTGTTTGAAAGAAGGCACTTAGCGTTTTCCTTTCTATTAAAAACTATTATGCTCACAATAAGTAAAATAATACATTTCTATTATATTTTACTTAGTGTTATGAATCTCCACATCTAAAAGTAAGGGCTGAGTGATAATGTAGAAATGGTTGCAGGAGTTGAACTCTTTGTGGGTCCTTTCCAGTTTGTTTTTTTTCTATGACTTTAGAGGTATGCTTTCTCTAACTTAAACAAGATGCTGATGCTGATGTGCTGTTGAAAGTTGGTCTGGGAGGTGTATTTCTGTATTTCTGCTGGGGAAGCATGTGTATTTACTATGCCGTGGGATCTGAAACTTGTGCTTTTGGAAACTTATAAGGCAAGCTTTTATTTATTTTTATGCTGTACTTTTTTTTTTTTTTTTTTTTTTTGCTTTTGTTAGAGTTTGTTTTAATTCTTTTGTTTCTATGAAATCGATAATGAGTCCTGTAAAAACAAAACAAAAATCCAATGCTTTTTTGTTTTCACTGACATTCTTGAGATACCAACTCTCTTCATCAGTGATTAAGAGTTCCATTTTTGTGAGTCATCACTGACTGAATACAGAAATGTCATAGTTGCTCAGTATCTGGATTTCTTGATCCTCACTGGGAACACAAGGCAGTTATTTTTGCATCCACTTGCAAACAATCTGTGTGTGTTTCTTTATAAATTATTATACACACTGCTTGGGGTAGCTTAGCCACAGCTATAGCAGTGCAAATTAACTTGTGTTAATTGGACAGTCTTCAGCTCCTTTGCAGCAAATATTAACAACCCAACAAAGGATAGAATTTTACAGCTGTTGCATTGCTTGTTTGGTTTCTAGGCTTTTTTCCACTGTGTGGTACAGCTGCTGGTTTTGTTGTTTTTTCTTTAAAAAAAATCTACTTTCTCTACCATAACTGTAATTGCTGTAGACTATGTCTAATGCCAAAATAACTGGTCAGAAAGGTCTATTACACCACTTCACTGTGGTGTGTGATATAGATCTATTCTGACAGTAATATGTGAAGATTACAATGAAAGAATGATCCATCCTGTGTACTTGTGGAATACGTTGTTACAGAAAAATGTGTTTGATGGGGGAATTTTTTGTATGTTCTGTACTGGTTAGAAAACTTAGTAGCAACTTGCGTTTTCCTGAGATTTTGCCCTTATACTTCCTCAGTAGGTTACAGAATGTGCTATATTTAAATATGAATTATGCTGCAAGTAGATACTATCTTGAAGTACTGTAATTGGACATGTACATTAAGTTATGAAAGAAAACTTGAAAACACAAGTTGCTGGCTGGGGATGAACTTTTCTGTTTTGACACTTGTTGCAAAGTCAGAATGTTGCTCCCTTTCCTCACATTTGTTCTTTTGTGGCAGTTACTGTGGCTTTACCAAGTCAGTATTTTGTGGCTTCACTCAAGGATCAAATTGAGAGAATAAAATTCAGGGACTCCCATTTAAATGGGAAATAATTTTGAGAATTAGCAAAAGTGACAGGGAAAGTGCACACTGGAAGAAATTAGTGCATTAAGTATTTCAAAACTTGCAATGTGTGGAAGGTGCCTTTTGGAATTGCCACTGAGCCTTTGAACAATTAAAAATGAGACCATATAGCAACCTGCACTTCTGAGGCCTGTGGAGGAAAACTGGCTTTTTCTGGATACATATATATTTTTTCTAAATATACATCGCACTATTTTTAGTGGTACTGTAGGGAAGATATAGTTGTCAGAATGACACATTGAAAGAATTTCTCTGAAGAAACCACAGCTCCCATAGGCTTTGTGAGTATCTTGTAACAGCATTCTCTTAGAGAAAAGCAAAACAATTCTGTAGTAATCTTATTCTCTGCTAAAGGTAGAACAAAGCTGAGCTGGATCTGCAGAAGAACACCTGAATCTGAAGGACCAGTCTATAGCTACTACATCAGAGTCTACTACATCAGAGACCATTTGATGTGGTCACAATGAAAGAGGAAAGATCAGATGAATGAACTGGGTTTCTAGGCCCGTTCCCACTATAGGGAAGACAATTCTGTGGATTTGCAAGAAAATAGGGCATTGTTATATGCATAACACTGGTAACACTTGGTGCGTTGCATGTAAAAGCTAATCATAGCTCAGGAGCAGGTTCTGCTCTTTGAACTAAGTGTGAGACCTTGAAACAGGAGCTTCCCTTTATGTTTTCATGTTCTTAAATAGATGAAGTAACACTTGCATACTAAGAAAGTGATTTCCTGAGTTGTCACAAGGGGAGATCTATTTTTGATGGGAATATTGAGGATAGTACATTCAAAGAGAGGAAATTGTTTCTGTGATAGAGGAAATATTAAGATCCAAGAGCTTTACTGTGCTGCTTTGATCTTAAGTGTATATAACGAGAAGTTGTGAGATGCGGGGAGAAAGCAGGTGAAAAACAAAACAATGAAAATGTTACTAATGATAAATTTTGATTGAGGAGGGGGAAAGGGAAATGTCATATCTTCAAGGAAGGCCAGAAGGATGATACTGGGGAACTGCAAGTCAGTCAACTTAACCTCAGCTCCTAGGAAGATTATAGAGTGAATTAGCCTAGAAGCTAAAAAAGAAAACACTAACATGGAAGAGCCAACATGAATTTTCTATGCCTGAACAACCTCACTGCCTTCTACAATGAGACTGGCTTTGTGCACTGCCTTGATCTGGCTTTGATCAAGGTTTTGATATTTTCTGCAGCAGTATACCTAGCCAAACAGGTAGAGACAGACTGGATAAATAGATAATATTGTGTGGGGAAACTGGAATGGCTGCTGCCTGTGCTTATTGGTAGAAAGTCCGGTAGGGAGCCTATGACTTACTATCCTTCAAAGGTCAATGCTGATGCCACTATTTAATGTGTATGATGATGTTCTTGATGAGACAGAGGGCACTTTCAACTACCTTGCACGTGATACCAATTTATGGGTAAAGGCTTATGAGCTAGTGGGCACAGCTGTGATTCAGAGGGACCTCAACAGTCTCAAGTCAAGGCCATCATCAGCCCTGTTAAGTCTGACAAAAGCAAATGTTTCTATATGTGGTGTGGAGAATCCCTGTGAAACAGGACAGGCTAGGTGCCAAATGAGTGGAAAACAGCTGTTTGAAAAAGATGGATGACTATTTGAATATGTCAGCAATGTTTCCTTGTGGCAAAGGTGTCCAGCTTCACAGTGATCTGCCTTAACAAGGGTGTAGACAGCAGACTGGGGGGATGGATTCTTCCCCTCAGAACTTTTGAGACCACATCTGGAATACTGTGCCCAAATTTGGGCTTCACAGTATCAGATGGATACTGACAATGGAGCAAGTCTGGCAGAAGGCCACTAACATGCAATGAAGTTGCTGGAGTACATGGTATGACGACAGTCCAAGATAACAGGGGAGAGGGAAGGAGTAGTACTGCTATCTTGAATTGCCAGAACAGGAGTTTATAGAAAAAGACTCTTATTGGAGCAATAATAGTAGAAGCAACAAACACAAGATGGAATATTGAAAATTGTGTTTAATTACTAGAGTGATCAAACACTGGAGAAGTAGTTGGATGTCCTTCCTTTGGGATATTCACAACTCAACTGGCTAAGTCCCTAAGCAACCTTATTAGTTCTACTTCAAGTTGGCGGAGAGGAAAGCAACATCACCTTCTAGATATTTCTCCAGTCATTCTATAGTTCTGTTTCTAGGCAATTGTGGGAAGGCAACCCATGTGATTTCTGTTTTCAGTAGGAGCAAGAAGTTGTTTTCTGATGCCATCAGCATTGTTCATTCCTGCCAATTGAACTTCAGTGCAGACACTGAAAGTTACTTTTTATCTTGCACCAAATACTATTTGTATGTTGTATTCAGAAGGCTGTTTCTAGAATATAAAATGTAAGTGATATCAAGTTGGAATATGTAGAGTGTTGGGTTTTTTGTTTATCTTTTTAAAGGTTTTTTTTTTCCTTTATTTTCCACTCTCCAAAGAAGTCAGGAGCTAAGCGATTATGTGCTACTTGCATGCTCTCTGTCACCCATAGGGCTCTATAGGATGCAAGCGTTGCAGTTTGAGTTTGTTAATGTAGAGCTTAAGAGACATTCCAGAACTAGAGATGAAAGGATGAAGAAAAAAATCCTCTGTATTATTGAAGTGTGTGGAAGGCATGAAAGAGCAAGAGAAAGATCAATGGTTTGCATTTACAGCGCAGGAGAGAAAAGATATACTGGGATTTATTTTTCTGGATTATTTGAGTGATTTCTTCTCTGTCCCATCTTTAGGAAGTGCAAAACTGAACTTTCTGTAGAATTGTATGCCTTTGGCATCTGGAAGGTGAACTCAAAAAAGCATTCTTCCCTTAGTTACTAGATCGTTTATTTGGGAGGTAACATAATGCTTTCCTGGGACTACAGCTGGCAATTGGCCCTGAAACAGTGATGGAGTTGCACTAAAATGATCTGAGTGAAGGAAATATTTTTTGATGAGAGTAAGAGGTGGTGTTTGCCTAGCTTTAGCTTCTTTCTCAGCCTTATTAATTTAAATTCTCTGAAACTTCTTAATAATACATGTCAAATGCTGTATAGATAGTTGAGTCCATTCTCCTTGTCTAGATAGTTGTTTGGCTAGCGTATGTTAGTTAGTAGTCTACCATAGCATTATGTCATGATGTGATGCATTGCCTTTTAATGTAATGATAAACTAATTTCAAAGGCATTTCGAATTCCTTATCTTTATAGAAGTCCTCTTCAAGAGTAGGATGTACCAGGGCACTTAAGATCAACTTCAATATACAGGTGCAAAAAGTGTAATTGAAAATTTTTAAGAGATGATGTTGTATTTGTTCTGTGAGGGTGCTATGGGTGTTATCTGTAATATTCATAGAAACTTATTATTTCTGTGTCTGAAGTCACCTAGTACTTTCAAAATGAAGCACAGAGAAATTGCTGTTATTGGATTAATGTGGGCAGCCCACAGCCCGTTCAATACACAAGTGAGCCCTTTTAATCTACACAAGTGAGTATATTGCTCCATGCAACTGAAGGCCAGGGACTCTAGGCATCTGAGATGATGATGCATTTTACAGTCTAAATTTTAACTGCTGAGCTTTTGAGGAGAACATACTGGCAGAAAAACTTTCAGAGTGGATGAATATCAAAGCTGCCCTTGGTAGCCTCTGCCAGAGGGCAGAAGTGTTGGCCTTTTGCAGGCCAAAATGCGTTGCACAGTCTGTTTGATGATGTGCTCATCATAGCAGTAGGAACATCTTAGCTGTCCAGTACTGCTGGGGCTGTGGTGTTGCATGCCTGTATCAGCGTGTTGCTCCAGATGAGGCCTGGGTGCAGCTCTGCCACTGAAAACCCATGACTGTAAGTTATAGATCACTTCAGTGTGGTGTGAAAACTGATGCCTTGCAAAGCTGCTTTCTAGTGGAATAAGAAAGGTCTACGGTCGTTGATTATTTTTTTTTTTTTGTTGCTAGACTTCATATTCTACCCTGAAAGAAAGGTAGTCAGGCATGGGATATTAGATGTCTCCCTTGAGTGATATAATTGTAATGGGAACAGCAGTGGATGCTGGGAAAGAGCTGATACCAAAGACAAAGCAAACTGGTTGAAGGGAATGAAGTCCTAGGTCAAGGTGAGCAAGTTACTCAGAACCACGGTGCTTTTTCTCTCCCTCGCTGACTTTAAGATACAATTGTTCTTGAATGGTCACAATCAGTATATCAAAATAAATGTTTTATAGGCTAAGGTAAAAGGAGTTACTGGCAAGACTGTAAATCCTCTCATGGAACAAATGATAACTCAGCTCAAGAGTCCTTTTGTCCTGGGAGTGCAGGAAGGATATAAATTCTCTGAAAGTATCTGTCAGTTGGAATTGCTCTGCATTCATCATGCCAGCCCTCTGCATCATTCATGAATGTCATAAGAGACTAAAGAATTGGCACTTCATGGTGAGAATGATTAAACAACCATTACACTTGCCTTTTACTTTGGTACAATACCTTTTAAAGAGATTGCCTGTATAATGCTCGCATAGGTCCACCTCTCCTACTGGTATCTGTTCTTTCATGGTGGTGAGAAAAGGAAAAAAACTGTAAGAGAAGATGTATATTGTTTATGGAAAGGTTTGTGTGTTGTGCTGTTGGCTCTGGGTAGTTGTTTTTACGCTCCAACTATCTAACCTTGGGGAAAGGTTAGAGAGACCATGGGGGAGGTAGGCTTCTAAACATACATTTCTTCTCTTGCTGGCCTTCCAGTAGTTGTGTTGGGATGATGTTCTATTTGATGTGAAGTTAAAAAGCTCAGAACTCTGAGCTTAGGTTTGCTTGGGAGACCAAATCAGTTTAATTTAGCTATAAAGAACTGGTTTGTTTGCTATAATAAGTAGCACGATAGTGGGTTTTCAGAACAGAATTCAGTAATTTTGATAGCATGCTTCTGATCCAAACTGAAATGCTAATGGCCAGCAAGTTAGACCTTGGAAAACCTGCTTATATTCTCAGCTGTGCTGTTAACTTAAGTGATTTAGCTACTTTCTGTGGCTCTGGGGAATATCCAATAGCTAGTAGTTTGAGTCCAGTCCTCTTCAGCATTCAAGCCTGAAAGTTTGGGTTTTGATCTCCTGCTGTGGAGACCAATAAATATAAATTCTATTTACTGATTTAGTACCTGTGACAGTAGAAATGTAAACAAATTTGTAAGGATGGATGAGGATTTACCTATGCTTAAGCAAAACTTTGTAGTCTGCAAGCTAGATGTTGCCTTTCTTTAAGACTCGTGAGATGAGTAAATGGAAGAGAGAAAACAACTTGTTTGTACTTCTATTTTCTCCTTATACTTTGTTTTAATGCAATAAGACACAGTTTAAGGATCAAAACTGAAGAGTTTTTTTTTTTTTTTAGAGAAGGGCTGAATTGCCTGTGGTCAGTAGTAGCACTTCAGCTCATGATGAATGGAAGCTGTACCTAGGCCATTTCCTTATCATTCAGATTCTTTAAAGGTACTATAGTAAACTAACATACCTATTCTCACTTCAGGCCCCAAATGTGCTATGAATCCTACTGTGCTTTTGTCTGCGAACAGGGACAGATTACTGTGTCGTTCAGTATGAGAAGTAGTGAACAACCAGTCTATTTAGAGAGTGCAACTATGAAAAACAAAGAAAGTAATTGTTGATATGATTAGCTGGTTGAAAAGGGACCATAAAAAGTCTTTACTTCAAACCCTTGCTCTGAGCAGGGTTATCTGTGAGGTCAGGTCAGATTGCTTAGGGTTTCACATTTAGGAGTCTCCATGCTTGGAGTACTCAACAATCTCCTTGGATGACCTCCTTGACTGCCTGTCCATCCTTATGATGAAAAAGCTTTTCTCTACTGTGTGAAGTCAGAATTTCTTATTTTAAACAGTGTCTTTTGCTGCTTGTTCTCAAGCTGTTCACCAATGAAGAGCTTAGTTTTATCTTCTCATTGGCCTCAATGCAGGCGCTCTGAGGTTGCTCTTAGGTCCCCTTGAAGTTTTCTTCTCTGAGCTGAATAAGCCAGATTCCTTTGGCCTCTCCTCGCAAGACAAGGGTTTCAGCTTCCTTGACAGCTTTTGTAGAGCCCACTGAACTTCAGTTTGTCAATGTCTACTTTCTGTTAGAGCCTCCAAAACTGGATTCATTATACCAGTTGCAAGTCAAGACTGCAGTGCAGTCAAGCACTGATTAAAGGGGAATAATTACTTCATCTACTGGCTGTAGTCATCTTAGTACAGTGCAAGATGCTGTCAGAACCTTTTGATGGGACACATGGTTGTCTGATGTACAACTCACTACATCAGTGGCAGAATTATGTAAGCAATTGCTATAAAGGTTTGTAAGCCATTATTTTGAATGCAAAACTTTCAGTGCTTTCAAGTGGAGACTGGATAAGTACTTTGAAATGAGGTCTGATTACTGTGTAAACAAACCAGAGTGGGCTGAATCAATTGCTAAAAGGGCTCAGTCTGGGTGGGTACTTTAAGGAAGTAGCTTGCCCTGTTCTTAGTTTTCTCTGGGTGTCTGCTTAAGATCATAATCATGCTGAAGACATGACAATGAACTAGTTGACACATATTTATGTGAATGAAAATATTAACAAAGATTATTTCCTGGTTGTAATCTGTTATGTTTAAGTTGATGTGTCGTTGGTCATCTTGGGTCCATTTCAGTCAGCAGTTAATTCTTACATTCCCTTAGAGATGGCAAACATCCCCACCACAAATGCAGATCAGGGGGAAAAGTCAGTATTCCCACTGTCTTGAATTTAGGTGAAATTCATAGTTAGAGTGTAAGCTATCTTAGACTGTTTAGTAGTTAAAGGAAAACTCCCTTCCTCCCCCCTCTTTTCTTCTTTTTAATGCAGTGTAACTAATAAGAAGCAGCATACTGTCTGATTCGATTGCTGGCTGATGCACACATACTGAGAGGAAAGTGACTCAGATTAATTTGCTGTCATTAAAAAAGATGAAGAAAGAGGGAAGGCATGATCCGAATTGCTGCTTCCATTTTGTGTTAGTCTTGCAGATTTCTTAACTCTTCCTTCTTTTTGTATGGAAGCATCCCTTTCACATTTTAAAGGTGGAAATAAATTTGTTTCATATCAGTACATGAGAAATGAGATGGGTATAGTATTCAATCTGGGTCTCAGAGGGTTTGTCAAGAGACAAGTGAATGCCCTGAGAGGAAAAATCTTGTTCATGTGAACTCTTTTTGTGAACAGAAGCTTGCTTTTTTGAGACAGGAAGCTTTGTATTTTTCATGGCTTTGTTTACTTTCTTCATAGGCAATTTAAAACTCCTTAATAAATAAAAGAATATTTTAGCAGTTATTAAATAAGAAGTATCAGGTCTGTCTTCATTTTTTCCTATGAAGGATCCTGTGACAGAATGAGCTAGATTATGATTAACTCCCTGTAAACTTTTTCAACCCCCCTTAATGCTTATTAAGCAGGTGTTTGCATTAGTAGACCTTTTAAACTTGACTGGGGAAGGCAGGAATTAGGGCACTGGGACTGGTAACTGCCAGAGAGAGGGCCTTGAGGAGGAGGAGCAGCAAGACTTTGGTTCTGATGAATATTGCTGTTGTCTAGGTTTCAGTTTCTCCATGTATGTTATCAAGTCACAGAAAGTCAGGCATCCCTGGGGTGTGGAGTGTAAGGTGCTAGGAAGGCCTGTGGAGACCAGCACTTCAGTCTGGAGAAGGGGGAGGAAAGGTATTTTCCTTAAGTGTTAATTTAATTATTTGTTGTCTTTATCTCCTTATGCTTGAATCATTAATTAAAAGCTTGTTAGTTGTCAAAAAACATAAATGAAATTACACCAGTTGAGATTGTCACAGGCAAAACAATGTCATTGTGAAGGAAAGTGGGATCCTGGTAAATTTTGTTCTGTTAACTCCAATAATTATTACAACATTTAAATTGGCCTGAATATCTTAGTAACTTGAATGCTGAAGTTACTTTCTGGTGTTAAAAATTGGAACTGTACTCTTCATAGTCCATTAAACTCATAATTGCATCCCAAAGTGCAGTTGCCACTATAGTTTGCAGGCTGTAATATGTCAGACATTGCATTTTCCTGGTCACAGCAAGTTAGGAGTGTGTTGGAGTTGTGGCGTAGCTCAGAAAATGGACTGCTGACAAAATGGCTTAGTGGGTGCAAATAGAGAATGTTTTTATTTAACATCAGGAGGTTTGCAGGATCCCTAAGGGACAAGAGAAGTTATATCTTGTGTAAATGTGGCAGACTTGTTCTCCACTGCTTTACAGGATTAATTCTAGGCAGGATAGGGCTGTTGCAGTTCTTCTGCACTGATTGAAGGACACTCTTCCTTAAGATATGTGTTGAAAATTTAGAATGATGATTAGAAAAAGTGATCAGTGGTTTAAAATTAAAGGTGGTAGTGCTAACTTCAAGTAAATATTTCCTAACACAACACACTGAGAGGTTTTTCTTGCTATGGATTATAACTGCTGGTAATTATTGTTAGAAAGTTTCTGTGATGAGTTTTTTGCCTTAAACTGGGCTGCTCTGAAATTAATGCCTCCTATTTTATTATGTTGGCCCATAATGTCAGAGGTGGACGCTGGTGGTATGGCAGTAGAGACTGAACCTTCCCGACAGTATTCCATTACATGCTGTTGCCATGTGACAGATGGCAGCAGAGAGGCAGTCTGACTGACAAACATCATCTGACATGGGAGTATGTATGAAGCAAAGGTGTGTCACTGAATTTCTCCATGTGGAAAAAACGGCGCACACTGACTGCAGATCTGCGGTCACTAAACAACAAATCTTAGCACAGTGAGACAACAGGTGTTGTATTTCAGCAGTGGTGACCGTGGGTCACCTCTGCTGGTGTAGGTTTTCTTTATGAGTGAGTCATGCAGGCTCTTGTTCATTGCTGGCAGAAATGCAATGAATATCTAATGGTGGTGACTGTTGAAAAATGTTTTGTAGCTGAGAATTTGCTCTAGCAAATACTGTTATTGTGATCTTTGTAATAGTATCTGTAAAAGTTTTCATGGAAATAAATAGAAAGCAATACTTTCAGAGCAACCTACTTAGCTCTTGTTTTCTCTGACCTCCAAATTTTGTGTGCAACAGCCCAGCACAATAGCTGAGTGTATTCTTCACCTAGTACAGGGAATGTAGCCCAGGGCACTGTGAGAAATGGGATTTCTCACAACTGAACAGGGAAATAACTCTGTGTACTGTTTTTTTAATGAAGTGTAAGCAATTCAGTGGAAACAGTGAAACTAATACCATAGAATTAATCGGTCTTTCAGAATTCCCTGTTTCCAGGGTGTAGTTGGAGTTTTGGAGTTGGTTATTAAATGAGGTATATAACTAAGCCTTAAACAATGAGGAAAAATGAAATATCAAGTAGATGCTCATTAACAGTGTATTATCAATTGTCAGTCTTGAATAGAGAATGCCTTTGGGGGAAAGAAATGCATGCCCTTGCGTAATGAAGGAATGTGTAACAAACCTTAGGTACAGTGAGAGGATCTCAAGCTGAACAGACAGTAATTTCATCAGTTGTTTTTTAATTCTACTTTTAATTAGTCTACAATTGTGTACTGCGCAACAAAGAAAACATAATTATTGGTTTAAGATTGGAAGGAACTTCTGGATGTAAACTAGTACAACCTGCTAACTTGCTCCAACTTAAACAAGGCCAATCAGATTTTATGGCCTTGTCATGCTGTAATGAAGTTGAAATCTCCCTTTCCAAAGTCTAGAGTTGTAATTCTACTTTTTGTCTTGTTCAGTTACCTTGTTTCAAACTCCATAAAGTCACAGCTGCTACAGTCAAATAGAAGCATTCAAGTAAAATCTTTGGATTTTTTAAAATATTTTTTTTCCCAATGTGATGGCTCTGTAGTAGTAACTCTCATTATCCTTCCTCCCCAGTTTTTACTTAACATCTGTACCTTGTGTTTAGACTAGACTACTGTTCATACTTCTGGGGGAATGTTTTCAGTCTAATGTTAACATGCCATCAGCTTACAAACAAGGCAGTACACATCCTGCCTAGCCTCAGGGAAGGGGAGGGGACATTTATGTACCCAAGGAATAGTTGTGTATTCAGTTATGTATAGATAAGCCAACCAGGCCAACTATTATCATGCAAGTAACTTTGATAAGGACAGTATCCCCCTCCAGTACCTGACAGGGGTCTACAGGAAAGCTGGGGAGGAACTTTTTATAAGGGCATGTAGTGACAAGACAAGGGGAAATGGCTTTAAACTGGAAGAGGGTAGATTTAGACCAGATATCAGGAAGGTGTCTTTACTGTGAGGGTGGTGAAACACTGGAACAGGTGGTCCAGTGAGGTTGTGAATGACCCCTTCCTGGAAAAATTCAAGGCCAGGCTGGGTGGGGCCTTGAGCAACCTAGTCTAGAGGGAGGTGTCCCTGCCTATAGCAGGGGGGCTGAAACTAGATGATCTCAAAAGTCCCTTCCAATCCAAACCATTCTATGAATAAGGAAACAACTGCAAGCCATCAGCTTTCTGTTATCAGATTAATTTGGCTAGTGATCTTTTGGTTGTTGTGTCTGATTGTGCTATGTGCACAAATCTTTAAGTACTGATTTTCATCAGGATAAGCCTAGAAATGAAGTCTTTTTTCTTTGAGGGGAAAAATGAGCTCTCTTAATCAGTTAAGTCCCATGACAGGCCTATGAAGACATAATTGGTTATAATTGGCATTCACAGGAGCTCTGACATGCTCTACCTGCATCAAATGGCTCTTAGAAAGGCAACAAAATCATCTGTCTTTTTATAAATACTGCAGAACTGTCTTTCAAGTTTCTTTGCATATATACCTGCTTGGAATTCAAGTGAGAATAGTTTTGGAAGGCAAATCTTAATCCGTGAGTTCATTAACAATATATAAACTAATCTTACTTTACTTAAAGAACTGCTGTGCCTTGTTTTAGTCTGTAATGCAATGTACAACTTTCAGAACAAGCTAATGAATTGAAGGAGGATATCTGTAACATAGTTTATGGTGGGCAGTTGATTTCCCAGACCATGGCAGAAGCTATAGATAATTACCAGTCATTGCCAACTAATTTGATGTGTGAACATATACAGATGGGGGATGGGTTTTAAAACAAACTTACAAAAATATTTTGTATGTATTTTGCAAGTTATGTATTCCCCATCTTGAGTCTAAAACTGAATCAGCGGATAGAGTCCAGTCTGTAGAATTAACCTTTTTGAAAATGAAATTGTGTGTTTCAAGTTCCATTATGCCATTGTGTTCTTCTAACTCAGGATTATGGGGGAAGTTTCTTGCTTCACTATGATTTCAGACACATTTGTTTGAATTTACTGATAGTATGTTCTGGTAGGTATGCATATGATGGGAACATGGGTACATTTTCACTCTGTCATTGAGTCAGCTATTTATAAATTTTCCTTCTATGTGTTTGATTTTTTTCTGTCCTGGTAATGTGTGTTGAGATTTCTAGAAGAAGCCTCTTAAATGAGAGCGAAGTGTATCAATTATTTCCACTAATGTGTAATATTCAGTTTTAGCGGAGCTGCAGCTTTATGGGTAAGAGTAGAGATGAAGTGTAGAGTGTAAAATACAACCTCTTTCTGCGTCTAACTACGCTTGTTCTCTTCAGGGTTACTTGATGCACATTGCTGGTTGGTACACCTGGAGGGATGAAGAATAGCATTAGTCGTGGTTTCTCTCAGACCGAAAAATGTACCCAGTTTCCCTGTACTTCCTGCAGTTCTCATACCTGATGCTGAAATGAGGGCTGAGTGGTTTGGGTTTCTATTTTGTAGCTTCTGATCTTTTATTATAGTGCTTACCAACTTGGGTGCAGTTGGTAGCTGGGGCATTGAGACACATTTCTGACCCACCTGAAGTTTTGAATCTGGGATGGCAATTTTAGTTGTGTTTTCAAAGAGACTCAGAGGCTGGGTCATAAAAATCCTGCTCGTAACTTAGAGTGTTGAGTACAAGTGAGAAAGTGGTTTCTG
Source organism: Pavo muticus (assembly GCA_016647715.1). Taxonomy (NCBI): domain Eukaryota; kingdom Metazoa; phylum Chordata; class Aves; order Galliformes; family Phasianidae; genus Pavo; species Pavo muticus. Next base: position 1,720,105 of record JACDJE010000227.1, on the reverse strand, counting down.
AATACTTCTGCTTCTCAGCTTCCTTATCTGCAGTGGAAATTCCTTGCTTGCATGTCTTACTGAGCTGAGATTGCTGTTGTGAATGTGGAGGACGGTGTTCAGCTTTATGAAGGTTTGCTGTTGTCTGAAAAATAAACCAGGAAAAAAAAATAAACAAAAAACACAAAACAAAACACAACGTGAAGGAACAAATTTCCAGGCTAACTGTAAAGAGAAATGGTGCTGGAAACAGCTGTCCTAGATATCCAAAAGTCTTAAAAAGTTTTGAAAAAAAGTCCGCAGCTGTGAATAGTCATCAACTGAAGACAAGACAGCTTCCAGGAGGCCAAATATTCCCTTGGAATCCCCAAATGAAACTAAATCCCATGTTTCTGAAACAATGTCTGACTTGGGTGGTTTTGTGTTGTTCCCTCCCTCACCTTTCATAAGTGTTGTGCTATCGGGCATTGTCTGGGATGATATTAAGCACTAATGAAATCATTAATTCTTGAGAAGATCTTCACTTTATCTCAAAGACTGCTTGCCTTTATTTAGGAGCTGAAATAATTTTCGTTAGGAACCTGAAATACACTTCAGCAGGTTGTATTCAGTAAAAATGCCTGGAGTGATTTTATACCAAAAGTAGAAGGTTGGTTATTTGTTTGTGGTTCTTCCACTGTTATGCATGTAGGAACATTAGTATATTCTGAATAACACATGTAAGTTTGGATTACTTACTGGAAGTATTTGCATTCTTTTATCCATGCTCATGTGAGAGATATCTTCCATAAGGAAGAAATTGAGTTTTTGTCACAGAGTCTAACAGTGCAAGCCTAATGGTGAAGGAAAAGATATATTTTGTCTGTTTTTTAAAAAGCTACTTCACCTTCATATTTCTTTCTATTAGAAAAAAGTCTAGTCTAGCATTCCAGAGTTGTGGCTTCACGAAGGGAAATTTGTGTTTTTATAGAAGGAAGAATGCATGTGGTAAGCAGGAGAGGGCAGTCTAAATAACCATTTTGTGCACCTTATGATGCTTGTTATCAATATGAGAGGGCTCACAGTGTCATTTGTCACAAAAGAGAAGATTTTAGTGTACATTGTCCTCAGTTATTACTGGCTAGAGTCTGGAAATATATATTTTCATCTTAATTTCCCTGGTTCCTTCTATGTGCTGTCAGTAGCCTGGTCAGTGGAATATCTTGATTTTTACCAAGTTAACTAATGAAAGCATATATTTGTGTATATTCCTTTTAGAAGCCATAGGATTGTTTCCAGAGTTGATAAATAAATGAAATGTGTAATTTATGCTTTTTTCTTTGAATTTTGTTTTCTAGCTGGTGCCACATATATATTTGGGAAGAGTGGAGGCCTCATCTTGTACACCTGGCCAGCTAATGACAGACCAAGCACAAGGACAGACCGTCTTGCTGTGGGCTTCAGCACAACAGTGAAGGATGGCATTCTTGTACGAATTGACAGTGCCCCTGGACTCGGTGATTTTCTGCAACTGCACATAGTGAGTATAGCTAAACCGGCATCTATATAAAACCTGAATGTCTGTCAATATGTTTAAAGAAAACTATTATGATGAAATAACATATGTCATTCTGAGTCCTTTCTGTATCTTCAGTACTCACCAAATTAACCAGTCTTAGGTAGTCTTCAGGGTTTGTGAAAACTGTTGAATGGAATGAACAGGGAGCCAAATCTTGGTGCCAGAAGAACGGGGAATGAGGGGAAGGCGTTATGGCATTCAGTAGCAATAGAATGTATTCAAGAACTGTAAAAACAGCATAAATATATTTTGTCACTAATACATCTGAATTTTTGGTGGATTATTGCTATTCTCAGAAGGGAAAGAATGAAATGGAGCAAGAATTAGTTTTTCTCACTGAGGAAGTTAAGAACTGACCACATTCTTACCTGGTGTGGAAAGAGTCAATACAACTGATGTTTGCTATTGCAGGGTAGTTCCAAACAGCCTGGCTTTGCAAGAAGATAGAATTATTTTTCTTTTGAGAGCAAATATTAATGAAGGACATCTGAAGAAGATGGCTTTCATGAAAGTTTGTGTTTCTGTGAGAAAATGACTAAGACTAGAAACCTTTGTCTTTTTTTGTATCTCTCCTTATGAGGTGGGGAGAGGGCTGGGGGCCAAACACTATTGGGTTTATTTTCCTTTCTAAATAAGTAGTTAAGAAATTTACTAGAGGTAAAAGCTGGTCATGTTGCTTGATGGTCATGTTTCCAATACTGTATGCATTAATTCATGTTGGAAGAAGGATGTGACATTTGCAGGGTTTGAATGAGCTGGGGAATTGTTGATGTTTCACTGGAGGTTAGAGAAGGTGTAAATAATCATGAGGAATGTCACAGTTCAATATACAGACCTAATGTGAATGACTGAAGGTCTTAATCTGGTACAGAGGACTTAAAAATGTTCAGAATCTTGTGGAAATGCAAGGAATATTGCAGAATGTTTCTGAAGCAGAATATAAGGCTTGCACTCATTGCCAGCATTTTAAATGGTTTTGAATTTTGTTATAAAGCTCGGATGTTTAAAATGATTAGAGCATGGCCTGGAACCATTACACTGTCACCAGTTTTGGATTCTCTTTCCGTGTTCTTTCTGAATGTTTCTTTTGTTTTGTGTTGGAATGAAAATCAGATCAAATCCTGGCATTTTCTCTCTTTTCCCCCAAAGAAATGCTTTTCTTACTTTTTTCAAAGCAAAAATCAGACAAAACCAAAACTCACACACTGGAAAACAAGAAGATATTGTAAACTTAAACAATGTTAAGTGGGCTGGAATTCTGTAACTTGTCAAGCTAAAGTGGTTGGACATGATTGAAGAAGAAACTGTATTCTTCAGCTATTATATAAGATTTCTGTAAAAAGTTGTCAGTTAACTGGAAAACAGTATGCAGGGCATGTGAGGAGAGGTAGAAAGATGCGAGGTTGTTAGGTCTTGGGGGAAAAAAGATAGGATCTTATTGCTCTTGGTTGCCTTCTGGGATGTTACAGAGAAAATGGAAGTCAGACTCTTCTTAGGGTGGTGCTTGATAGAAGGAAGAGGGAAAATGTGCACAAGTACCAGCAGGAAATTTTAATCTTTTACTGAGAACATTTAACAATGAGAGTACGTACATAATGAGTTTTTTCAGCATCAATGACAAAGGTGCATAGGTTTTTCTCTACAATTTGGTCTTGAGTATTATTAACTCTTCCCTTACAAATGAGTCCAACTGTTTTTTTTGGTTTTTTTTTTGACTGATCATCTTTTTGGCATTATCAGAGATCTAGAGACATTAGATACCTAAGCTATGAACTGTGGTTGGTATTAGTGCTTTCTTTTTGGCCACTTCAGGTACAGTTTGGCCAATTTTTTGCCTAAAGATATTCACTGGCAGCAAATACAGCAGTTCAGCTTTCTCTTGTTCTTTCATGGCCATGGTGGATTAGGAGGATTTGCCAGTTATTTGTGAAAAGCAAAGGTACATTGCTGTGTTCTTCTGTTTGGTATTTCCCCTTATCATTATCTATTGTTGACAACACCGATGTTCAAATAGAAAACGTAGTCTGAGCCTCATGCCACTATATACTGTAGGTAAGTTTTTGAACTTTGAAGCTGCTACTGGCTTCTTGAATGTCTTTAAGACTTTGTTATTTCTATTTTGTTATTTCTAGTTTATGTATAATTATTCAAGTATTTTATGTAAATTACTGAAAGCCACAGAAGTGAGTTAACATCAAAATTATTTTGGAAAAGGTTGAAATCTGAAAGGTGCGCCTTGACAACTAAAATGTGAGACCACATATGATATTTTACTTTGCGAGACAAATGCAAGCTTTCCGTGAGCTCAATCTTCCTGTCTAACTGATAATTATCACGTTATGTGCTGTCATGTTCAAAGACACTGTCCATCTTCCGTTTCTCAAGCCTTGTCCTTCCAGTAGGCAGTCTTTCAGTGTCAAAAGAAACAAGACAGTGGTTCAAATGATGATAAAAATATAGGAGAAAAATATTTGTATATGAGGAAGAAGTTATGAAACTGTTAAATATAAGAGAAAGAATTAAAATAGGTATTAAATCAGGCAAAACAGATGTTAAAGTAACTCATTTTATGCGTGTTTAACAAAATAAATTGACTTTTGGGGAGGAATTCTTCTATTTATTTCAACTGATGGATATTTTTGAATGAGTACTGGAGAGGCCTCTTCTTCTGGGGCCTTTCTGGGTATGCCAGTCAGACTTCTTTTATTTATAAAAATAATTATTTTTTAAGGGTAGTATTTACTAAATTCTGGCCTTCTCACTCTTCCTTAGCTGCTCTGTTGATTATAATGGATCACAAAAGTTGCTTAGTTCTCATTTTGTACTGTGCATTACTGCACTAAAACAATCCAGTCGTAGTATGGGTTGTATTTTATACAAATCTGGTACAGTTTTAAAGGTTGTTAAAGGAGCTTGTATGATTCTGGAGAGACTTCTTAATTTCCATGGTTTTTTAACACCATGTATGTTTTGGAGCATTCATTATAATCTTTCTAAGAGATAAAAAGTCAAAGAAGGTATCTTTATTAAAGGTTTGGATATTGTTTAATTTATGATTGTTCTGTTTGGATTCATTTTAAAATTATGACTCCTTCAGACACTGTGGCAATTCATTAACTAAACTGTCTCTTATATGACAAACAATTACAACCTCTGAAACTACTTTCTCTCCTGATTTACAATGAAGAATAAGCCAGCAGCACTGGGAAAATGGTTGGCATGCATTTCAGGTTGATGTTGTATATGAAGCATGAGGTGTTAGTATGAACAGCTCTAACTGTACCATGTGGAATGAGCGTTGTTGCAATATCAAATCCCTTCTTGTGATATTTTTTTCTGACAATTCATTCAAAGAACCAAGTCCAAATAAGCATCAGAAAATTGCATTCTACAATGGAGACTTAAAAGACTGCATATTTGAGTTATGGTTGAATGTTTCTATGTGATCTTTCACATGATGCTACCGCAACATCTATTTTGTGGTTTTTACAACATGCAAAAGTCTTTATAGAGAACAAACAAGGAGAGGGAGATAACTGCAGGTTATGATGGATATTATTTTAGTGATGACTACAGAGAGACAAATTGCCCACCCCTTTGTGCTGCTGTTTTATTCTATAGCTTTTCATTTTTATGCCTGTAAACTGTCTTCTCACTTCTGGTTCTTCCGACTGGTGCTGTGAGGTAATAAGACTGGTCTGAATCAATTGTAGAAAGTAAATCCTAAATTTAGGTGAAAATTGGAGTGATTTTGGAAGGATTTGTGTTGAATCGTTATGCTAATGGACATCCATCACTTAGCACCAGACTGCAAATAAAGGTTTACAGGATTTGATGTAGAACATTCTGATTCTCAGTCAGTAAGTATAAGTTGATCTTTGCTGAATTAGAAATGGCATTGCTAAATGAGAATCAGCAGAAAAGGAAGAAAATAGGTGTAAGTTGTGCAAAATTTGTTTTTCATGTATTTGAAAAACACTTTTCTAGTATTGATTGGCCAAAGTCTGTCTGGGTTTATGGCTTTAAGGGCATCTCTGGCTCCTCTGTGCAAAAAGTATCCTGAGACTATGTCATGGAGTTATCTAGATCAATCTGGCCCACTGGCCTCCTGCCTACCAATAACAAAATTATAAAACCGTGGCAGACTACAAAACTGCAGTGCCAATCTGTGTAATCTGAGCAGAGAGAGAAGCAGAAGAGTTAGAAGTAAAGTCACAGAAGGGGTTTAAACTGAATGTCTTAAAGGCTAGACAGATATGATAAATGTTGGCAAAAATTAATAGCAGTTGGTGTTTTATTTTCTTTGTTAAAAATTACATCGATGCAAAATGTTTCAGCCGTCCTGATGCCAAATTCAGAGTGGGAATTAAGATGTTTATATTCTCATACACGGGAAACTAAAAATAAGGGGGTTTCCTTAAGAATAGTTTGTTTTATTTGCAAGACAATAGATCTACAACGGCTGTTAATTGTGGAGGGAAAAAAGCAGATGATCTGCTTTAGTCTTCGATCTTAGTTTGTGGTTTTTTTGCTATCTTTTATTTTCTTTTAAACTGCATGTTTCACCATTTTTGGCGCTTTTTTTTGCATTAAATTTGAGTTTGTTCAAATTTAGATAGTGTGAATATAAATAGAATTATAAAATCCTTAGAGTTCAAAGGGACCTTCAAAGGTCATCTAGTCCAATTCCCCTGCAATGAACAGGGACATTCACAACTAGATCAGGTTGCCCAGAGGCTGGTCCAGCCTGACCTTGACTGTTTCCAGGGATGGATCATCCACCGCATAGTTGGCTTTCTGGGCTGCAAGGGCATGTTGCTGCCTCATGTCCAGCTTCCCATCAGTACACCTAGGTCTTTTTTGGCAGGTCTGTTCTTAATCCTTTCATCTCCCAGCTTGTATTGGTGGTGAGGGTTGCCTTGACCCAGGTGCAAGACTTTGCACTTGAATTTGATGAACCTCATGAGGTTCACCTGAGCTAACTGCTCAAGCCTGTCTGGGTCCCTCTGGATGGCATCCTGTCCCTTGGGTGTGTTGACAGCACCCTGCAGCTTGGTGTCATCAGCAAACTTGCTGAAGACACAGTCGACCCTGCTGTCAATGTCAGTGAAGATATTAAAGAGTGTTGGTCCCAGCATTGACCCCTGTGGGACACCACTTGTCATTGGTCTCCATCCAGATATTGAGCTGTTGACCACCACCCTCTGGACTTGATCCTGCAGCTGGTCCATTGAACAGTCCAGTTATCAAATCCATATCTTTCCAATTTTGAGAGTAGGCTGTTGTGGGGTACTGTGTTAAAGGCCTCATGAAGTCCAGATAGATGAGATTAGTGGCTCTTGCCTTGTCCACTGATGCAGTGACACCATCATAAACGACTACTAGATTGGTCAAACAGGATTAGCCTTTGGTGAAACCATGCTGGTTCTCCCGTATCACCTATCTTCCATGTGCCTTAGCATAGCTTCCAGGAGGACCTGCTCCATGATCTTTCCTGGCACTGAGTTGAGACTGACAAGTTGGTAGTTTCCAAGGTCATCCTTTTTACTCTTCTTAAAAATAGGTGTGATATTGCCTCTTTTTTCCAGTCACCAGGGGCTTCACCTGATTGCCATGACTTTTCAAATATCATTGTTAGAGGCTTGGTGACTACATCGGCTAATTTCTCCATGATGTATCTTATTGGTATCCCTAGACTTGTGGATGTTCAGGTTCTGCAGGTGGTCACAAACCTGATCTTCCCTCACAGCAGGAGGAACATTGCTTTCCCAATCCGCTCCTACCAAACCAAATAATGTCACCATATCTTAATTATGAGTTATATTTATGAGTTCAGAACAGGGCTTTTACTCTGGCTTTTCCAGGCCTTAAACCAGTATAAAATGTCTTTGAGTTTGATATGCTTCTTTGAGTATACCAATATAGTAGTAGAGCATCAGTGTACAAAGGTCATCATTTCTGAAGTTTACTGCTCATCATGTGGCATTTCATTCAAGAATCAGTAATGATCTGTGCACATTTCTCTTGTCTGTTTAAACAAATTATGAGCCCCTAAAGGTTGTTGTAGAATAAAACATCTTTCATTGAATTTATACACTGAGGCATGCCAACAGATCACCAAAAGATAAGGTGGATCAGGGGTTTCTTCAGTGAAGCAAGGAATTGTTTATTAACTAGCTAGGTACAGGAGACATCTTGTGTAATGTATGCTTGCATTGCTAAGAAAGAGAAGCAACTCATGTATGAGAATGACTGGACTCCTACTGGTTGAGGGAGGAAATTAGGATGATTTTTCAAGCAAAATGTTACACTGTCTGAATCCTTAGAAAGTTTAAGAGAACAGACTGTCTGAAGACATTTTCCACCAAGACAAAACCCAACTTACCTGAGGGTGTACTCTGCAGGTCTCCTATAATTATTCACATATAAAATCTATCTGAATGCAGCTTTCTATTATGGATGACTTCTCAGGCACAGACTTTTGAATGCACTATCTTTAATAGGTGCAACCTGGGGATTAACATATGCACAAAGGCTTGAAAGCTTGACTGCTAACCTTCTAGGCAAGAAGGCAAATGAGTTGAATGAAGGAGTCAGAACTGTTCTGGTTTAATTTTGGGATATGAAGATTTAGCAGGGTTTTTTTCATTTCTTTATGTATATTTTTTTTAAAATAAGCATTTGCAGCTATAGTTTGCCAGTTCTTGAAGTTATCTCTGTGTACTAGGTAACGTTCTGGCACTGTAATGTTTGGTGTCAGGGGACAATACTCCCACAACATTGACTAACTTAATGCTGTAACATAGCTTGAGCTATTGTATTGCAAACATATTCTGAGGATTACACCGTGCATCACAAGTGTCTATCTCCCTTCTATAATTATTGATAAAGATAAATGTTTCATCATATCTTCTTTTTTGCTTAGGAAGGCAGTCATTTTCAGCTGAGATTAGCATCTTAATTGTGCTAAATTTTTTTGGATCTATCTTTCTTTAACAAGGTGTGGTGCATTATGTAAAGATGAATTTCTTGGTATTCCATACAAATGAGTTGGATTGTTTCATGAGTATTTTGATGTTGTATGACCATGATAGAGCATTCGAAGCACCTTCTGTCATTATTAGACAGTGTCCTAAGAGATCAGTTACTAAGCAGAATAGCTGGAAAAGTACACATCAGCAAAGACCTACTTGGAACCCATTCTGGCCAGTCAGCCTGCTTCATGTAAACTTTAACTGGAAGGTCTCTGTTCCTGACTAAGTACTTGGAAAATATTTAAGTGTACAAAGATGCACAAATGCCCAGCTCATCCACATTAAAAAATACAGCTAAGATAACATCTGCTTTCTTATGTTGGGTTTATAGAATGAAAAACACAGCAAACACAATAGACTTCTGCTTTGTTGTTTTGCATGTCAAAGGCTGTATCTGAGTGAGCCTCAAATTTGAAGTATGCACTCAGAAGCTTATCCCTCCTGGTTTTATCAGTATTCCATATTATTCCTTACCTCAATCAAGTCATTTTTCCTATTCCATTCTCGTTCTTCTGTGGGGAGGGAGGGATGTCATGCAATTAACTCTTCAAACTGCAACAATCTGAGTGAACCTCAAATTTAAGATATGCATCATTGTCTGCTTTGTCAGCTGGTAGAGAATTGCTAGGGTTTTCAATTTATTTATTTTTGATGAAACTGTTCTATTTAAACACTCAGGAATTCTGACCAAAAATGTCTTCAAGTCTTATGCTGTTCTTCTCTAAACTCATTGGATCCACAAAGTCCCATGTGTTTGTGCATGTTGTATTTACTTTTCCCTGAGCACATACAAGTAAGTAAAGTAAAACTAATTTGAAGGAAAGAATTTCTAAAAACAGCTTTTAATCATGTTATTGTTACTTCTACTTTTATTTTGAAAAGAGTTAAAAATTCACTTTTCATGTATTTGGACAAGTTCATATTATGCATAGGAGCTGTCTATGTATTATCTACTAGCTCTTGAGAAAGAGTCTCTATGGTAGCTGACAAGGAGTTGAGAGTAAACATTTGAAGGGTTACGGAACTTTTCACCCTAGTATGCTGTTTATGGCTGGCACAGCTTGTCACTATACCCCGTCAAGTGATCTTGTCCTTTTGAGGTTCAGTCCCTGCTTTGCCAGTGGCTGCACCATGTGTATGAATGAATGTATGTAGTTGAATGCAGTAGTGCAGAAAATAGCACACTGATATCCTGTGGATAAAGATGATAGATTTTAGATCCCTCGTTCCGCTCAGGCAGCATGGAAGCTCAGTGCTTTGATATAGGGACTCACTAACTCTTCACTCAGAAACAGTTTATGCATAGATCCTAGTGCTTTCGCTGTTATTGAATGTTGTGAAACTAATTTGAGATATCGTAGAAAGAGCTGAAAGGGCGATATTAACAAAAATGATAAAATTGCAAATTGGGCCAGAAGTTTACCTTATTAGAGTCACAAACCTGGAAAGACTTGGGGCTTCAGACCTGCAGGCCAATTTGAGTCTAGTTTGACAATAGAGAGTGGAAAACTAAGAACTGGAAGGGATATTTACTGGAAAGATGCATCGATAATTTTGTAAAATGTGGCTTAAATGTATGATTATCTAAATATATTGGTTTTGTTTTTTTTCCATAAGAAGAAAGGTTTGCTGCTTTATCTTATTTTGTTTCATCAAGGAAGCTGGCTTCTATTCCTAAGATAATTGTTTGGTGTAATGAGCAACAGCTTCTTCTCACCCTAGTACCAACTTGCTCATTTTAGTGTTGTGCATCTAGCAAAGCCAGACCCTAATATTTCGGTGCAGGTGCAGAAACAAACAAAAAACAAAACAAAACCCTCCTAATTAGAAAAAAAATCTGTGAGATAGCTGATGTCCGAGAGATTATTCCCTAAGTATACAGCTTCTATTTAAAATACATCATGAAGCTTTGAAACCTGTTTAATTTGTGACAATACCCTCAACAACCCTTGTTCTGGGTTGTTTGAATCACTGAGTTGTTAAATGATCAGTTCTCAATCTTCCACAGCAGCCATCCAGAAACTCTGTATGACATGATATAACATTAAATGTTAGGTTTTCACTTGTACTTGTTCTTTATATAAAATGCAAAATAACAAATATAGTATTTTGCTTAATGGTTATTTTAGTTTAGCCTATGTTTATAATGTTTGTGGAATACTTCATATAGGGCTTTACAGTATATCATTTCAGTACAACTTGAGCTGAACTGTCTTTACAGTTTTTTCGGTACTTAATATGGAGCTTTTTAAGATTTGAGGATTTTCTCATTTTGTAAAACAGTTTGTCAGTGAGTGAGTAAACCAGAAAATATTGGGACTTTTTTTGGTGCTGAGAAAGTTTATATATTTCTTAATGTGGTTTTTTGTTCTTGTGCATGTTGTGTTGCTGTCTTTTTTCTTTAAGAATTAAATACAAGTAGTGAAATGGTTTACTTTTATTTTAAGCTGAGTCAAATAAGAAGAAACCCAGACAAGATCCAGTGCATTTCTTTTCTTGAAATATCAAACATTTGAAGAAAATGTCTGAGGTTTTTAGTGTTCATTGTGAAGGAAACAGAAGTCTTTGATATTTGAAGACTATATACTAACAACTGGTAGTCTTAATTCTTTACAAGAAGCATTGAACCTACAGAGTAGTTCAGAGAAAAACATCTTCCTTCTGTATGCATGGATAAATTGCACTAATAGATTCTAAATTAAATCTGCTTGTAATTAAAGCCTTTATCACCTTCTCTATGGCTGCATCAAAAAAAAATAAAATTCTTGATCTTGGTGTTAATGGATAGCAGCAGGGTACGATAATAATTCACTGTGTATTCAAACATACTGAGTACTACTCAAAAGCAATTAAACAAGGGCAATCGTCAATTTAATTTACCCCTTACTTGGTATCCGATGTAACCTTCTCATCAAAGGTTAACAACTGCTCAGTACTACATCTGTTACAGTGAAATGAATTGTTCCTCTATTAAGCCTCTAGGAAGAACGTCTTAAAAGAAAACATAGTATTGAATCTTACTAACAAAGTGCAAACTTTATCTAATCCAAACAATGTGTAACATGTTTGCAATACAACTTTAATTTCCAAGGATTTCAAAATACAGCTTAGAGAAAAGAGAAATTGATGTCGTGCAGCTGGGTACAGGATAAAAATAAGCTCTTCTATAGAGCGTGAAGAACTAGTCCAACAAAGTTCTACACAGGAGATGAATGAAGAATGCTACCTTTAAATTCTCTCTGCAATGCCTTTTTAGAATGGAAAAGGAGAGAGTGCACAAGAACTAGTTTTGCTAGAACTCCAGCATCCAACGTCTTACACATTTATTCATGAAGAGGTACAGTTCTTATTCAAAACCTCTGCCTTAACAGTTGTTACAATGATTAAAATGCACACGTATTTTATTTTAAAACATCTATATGATCACAGTACATCAAAATATTTCTTTGAAAGGTACACATGAACATCCTCATAAAATGAGAAAACTGGGAAATTGAGATTAGATGATGTAACTAAAGATATAGCACTGGAATTGGAGGTGATTATCCCTGAATTATCCTCTTTTCTTAAAACAGTAATGCCTCTTTCCCAGTACCTCTTTTGAACCGCTCTCAGGGGACAATACCAATTGCTGGGAAAGGGTAGTACCCTTGGAAAGCTGTTGTCGCCCATAACATCTGAGGGCCAATTTTATGGCATCAGGTGGTGTGTCGTGTGTTGTGTGTGTTTGTTTGTTTTCCTCTTCATTCAAATGCACTGGGTCCTGGACTTGCTTAGCTTGTGTGTTGCTGAGATCATAAGCTGAAATGGTATTGTTTGTGCTAATAACTCTCCTATCTGTTAACCTTTCAGTAAATAAAGCGTGATTGAACTGAGAGCTTCCTGCTAGTTTGAGAGGGTTTTATTAAATACACGATAAGGGCATTTTCCTCTTCTTATGCAAAAGAAGTGGGATGGGGAAGACTGAAAACAGTCCCAAACACAGCTGAAGTAAATCTTATGTAGTGTGAAAGCTCTCTTAAATGTTTGTCATTTTTTTCCTCTTCTACATTTAAATTCCAGATGCTTTGCTTAAGCAATTTGCAGACTACAGAGACTGCCTCATAACTGGTGCAATTTGGGCCAGTGTAAAGCATCAGCTGAGAGTATTTTTTGCCTCTACTGATGACTGTGTACCTACTAGCTCTGAACATCTAAACTTACTTTCAGTGCACGTTGTTCCTGTTTTAGCTTGTTCTTTATTCTTGTCAACCACTGATGTCAGGAGTGCAGTCTATGAAATCTGTGTAATAGAAATATTACACAGTTATAATATTAAATATTATATTAAAAAGTATTATAAAGAAGAGCATATTGTGCCGATTCAAGCTTCCTTTACTCTGTTATCATCTCTTTTATCATTTCCAGATAATCTCATGTGGAAACCAATAGTATATACAGAATTTCAGTGTTTGGATATGTAAAATGATGCTGATGTCACACCCTTAGTGTGATGCTGCTCAGCCTTAGAGATAGTTCTGTGGAGAATCATATCATGCTTCTATTACACAATTTTGACTAAAGTTAGGGAAGATCCTCAAACTTTACAGGCATTTCCTCTTCTTTAAGGGAGACAGAATCTGCTTTTCCTTGGAGACTGCTTTGAGTGCACAGTTAAAATAGCTTTTTACAAACGTTCTTATTTTTTTTGTTACCTTTTCGTTTATGGAATGCTGTAGCTTAAATATATTTCAAGAGACTAGGCTCTCACTGTACAGTGATCTTTGCGTGTGATTCAGGTGGGCAGCACATGCTGCAGCATCTCAAATTGAAGTAGATGCACCTCCACAACATGAGAGCCTTTCTGCACCTGCTAAGGTAATGAGTTGGGCAACACATGGAAATGATTGAGGACCTGCTGAAAGATATTTAAGCTATACAGCTGGGGGGATTTCAAGGGAGGGAGAGATGGGTTTGTTTCAGGTGGTGTTTTATGGGTGGTGTTATGCAAGTGTACTGAAGAGCTGGGGCAGGAAAGATCATTTCAACATGAACAGATTTTTTTGTGTAGTGCTTAAGTTTATACTCAGTGACCTCCGATATCATGGGGAGTGGAGAACTGTCAGCACCTTGTTGCAGATGATTGTTTTATAAAACTGTCACATTTAATTACCACTAAGACCTAACTTCATTTTATACTCTTACAGTATTGAGAGGATTTTACAAGAGCAATTTTAGTGCATCGTTCTGTTAGACTGAAAAGATTTTCCTGTGATATGATAAAATTCTTTTGTGAAACTGAGTAATTCTTTTCTTGTGTTTATTTTGAAAAATGTCATCTTACATATGTGAATTTTCTCTGCTTCTTTTAATGAGTAAATGTAATTCTTACTGTTGGTGATATTTTCAAGCCCTTACACTGTATTCTTGCCTGTTATTTGCAGAAGGGAGGTATGTTGTGGCTTCTCATAAATATTTCTTTAAATCTTAACGTGTGGAAACCCAAATTGAATATAGCTCTTCAATAATGATTGTTGTTCATTACCTTAAAGTTTTTAGATGAAATGATTTTCAATCACTTTGTCTTTTTCCTGTAGACTCCATTCATATAGTTCAGACTATCTGATTGTAAAATTTTCTCCCTTAAAACTGATTTTAAAGTGAAACTGGTTTTAAAATCCTTTTTGACGTGAGGTCTAATCAGAATTTGTTTGAAGTATTCAGCTGTGTTCAAGAGGACTGACTTCATTATAGCATCAGATAAGCATTGCTGCTTTGTTGTTAACTGACCCAAGCAGTATATGCAAGCTACTTTGGGTATCTTGATACTATATGTTTGGTTTATGCTTGGCCGTGTAGATGTGCTAGGTTTATGTGGTGAGGCTTTGATAGCGGGAGACTGCAGAGGTGGCCTCTGTGATCAGCAGCTGCCTCTGGATTTTTCAGGTCACCTTTAGTTTCTTTCTGTTCTAGTCTGTTAATAATAGGCAATAAATTATATTAATCTTCCTACACTGAATCTGTTTTGACTGCGATAGTAATTGATGAGTGATCTTCCTGTTTTCATCTCAACCCTTGATCCCATTTTTTTCTTCCCCTCTCCTTTTAAGGAGAGGGAATAAGGAAGCACTACAGTGGAGCTTCTGTGAAACAAACTGTGAAACAACCAGAGCTTAGTGCATCTACATGCAGTTGTCTTTGTTTCAGAATCCTTTTACAGAGTTGTGTGGTCAATTTAAAGAACTCTTAACCAAAGGCTTTAGGTTCCCTTCCAATGCGTTGTCCTGTATAATGACACCAGTACTTTGTATATATAACTCTTGTTTGATTGCTCATTTGTACAGCTTTCAGTGGCAACTATGTTCAATGATAACACAGAGTTAAAAGGAAGATGGGTTGTCCTCTGGCTTTCAACTGTCAGTCTTGGAAATGATAAACGTTTTGACATGTTAGGAGGCACACTGGCTCAGTTTATAAGATATGTCGCAGACTGGAAATCACATGATATGCAGGATTCCTGAGATAGTTATTAATGGGCTTCTGAACTTGTGAATAGAGCATGGTAAATCTGGCCTTTGAGATAATTGAGAAGACATCTCTTGTAATGTGAGCCGCAGCACTGAAGGATGATCACTACTCTTTGGGGATAGAGGATAATACGTTGTTACATGCAATTTGAAGTCGCACACCCAATATTGATCTAGTCTGGCCGTGTTTTAACATCTCTTAGCAGCTGCCCAATGCATTTCCTACTTGCCCTGTTCCTATTCCCTTCCTATCACAAAAGCTATTTGTTAGCAGAATAATTCCATTTACTTAATAAAAAATGTTGGTTACAGAACTGGCATGATAGCTGAGAAAATAATTGTTTTATAGAGGCATAGAAGAGTAATTTTAATGTAAAAATGTAGAAGTAGGCAAAAAGTAGAAATGTTAGGTATTTTGACTGCTTCATTTACATATTGCATTAGAGCTTTTGGTATTGTTCTTATAATTATCTTGATATGACACACATTATGACCAAAGAAACAGAAGGACTGGTGGTAACTAGTACACTTGATAATGATACAGTGAGATACACATGGTAGCTGATTCTCACTACTTCCTTTGAATAAAATACGATCTTCAAAAAAAAATCTAATTCTTAAATGGCTTAAATACACTGAAGTTACTGAGGCAAGTTTTTAGTTCTACAGGATTATTTTGAGTGCAAAATCTCTCCATCAGTGTTCATGGAACTGTGACAGCATTCAATTAATGATGCATGTTCTGCAATGCTTGCTGAAAGAAGTTCCTCATTTGAACTTACCCATGAAGGTTTCACTGGACACTGATCATTCACTGGATAGTTATTTCCTTAAACAACAAAGGAAAAATAAATGGATTTAGGTTCTTATAGAAGCTTCTTGCCTCTCATACTGTAACTTTTGACATAGGAGCACAAACGCCACCTTTCTCCTGGGAGGATGAGTACGTTGCTCTTTCCCCAAGACTGCTGATTGGGGATTTTGGAGGTCACCTGTATCACCAGAGCAAAGCCAGGTCAGAGAAATACACTCAAACTAGCTAGAGCTCAGAGGATTAGCTGCTGAACATTGCTCAGTGCTTTTTACTAAGTCCTTCATTTTTAATGCCATCGTGTTTTGGGAGGGGCTGTAGTTCAGCTAGAACAAATTCTATGCCTCTTTCCTACTCCTTTCTGAAATCAGGTGAACCAAGTCAGTATTCATCTGACAGGTTGTGCTCCCTTGTAGGATTGCTGCTTTGTTTTGCTTTCTAGTGAGATGCCTGATAGTGGTTGACTCACTTCATTTGAAGTGTATTTTTGTCAATCATGAGAGTGAAATGGAGATTCATTGTTCTTGCTGCTGGCTTAAAATCAGAACAAATAAAATGAGTCCTTTGGTCTCCTTGCTTACACTGCTTGAACTGAAGAGCCTGTGGTTCCACTTCACTGTCAAATTACGCTGTCTTGGTTGTATAAACTAAGTCCAGAGGTTACAGGAAGCATTACAAACTAGCATAAATGAGTAGGTTATTGTGAACATAATTAGGTGCCAATGCCCTATATCCATAGATGTGAATGAAACTTGTCTAAATGCCAATGAGGAGAGGCAAGAGAGGGAACTGTGCAGCCACATGATAGTATCATATGATATATAAAACTATGTATTGGGTGTAAATGCAGGAGAGACTGCAGCGATAGCCTTTGAGAGAGGATGCCACAGACTGCCCCATGCTGGACAAAGTTGTCTCCAGCAGTCTAACTGCAGGATATAGCTAAGCCTAGTAACCCAGCTGACGGTTCTTCTGTGATAACATTAAAGAAATGGCAGAAAATGCCTTAGAGAGAAAAAGATGGGAAAAGAATAAGTCATAAACATCAGGGGGAGCATCTGTCAGAGGAGGAGGTGCTCCATGGCAGAGCAGATACTCTTGTCCCTTGTTTGCCAAAGGGGGAAAATGAATAAGCAGCTTGTAGGATTTTTGAATTCCACCAGAGCCAACCCACCACCAAGCATTAGCGGCACAGCTGTGTGCAAATGGAAGGGTAAAATTTCTTTAAGGCCCTTGTTAGCAAAGCTGAGCTCACCTATTGTGGTACTGGCGAAATTTGATGTTGAAAACTGCTGTGAGTCTAAAGGTGTTTTGTTGGGTTTTTTTATAATGAGGATGGAAAATAGGCCAAGATAACTAAAGGTTTGTGTCTCATTGATGATAAATTTAGTCTTCAAAGATTCGTCACAGTGTCTCATGCTGGCTGGAGTTGTGCTGCTTCTCACGATCTGCGTGTTCCTGCCTCTCTTTACAAGTCATCTGTTTGTTAATAGAATGCAGACTGCTTGCTAGGAAATGTGTAGTTATGAGGGCAAACAGCAAACCAAATTTTAGGTGAATTTAGCTGAGACCATGGAACATGAAGTCATTTGCTTGCTTGAAAGAACCTCAAAATCCTCAAAAGGACCTGGAATTACCTTTCAGCATACGGAAGGAGTAATGTTAAAAGGTGTAAAAGGGTGCCTTATTCTAGTAATATGAACTCCATAGTCTGACTCTCCTGAAAGCACTCTATTCTTGATAGGAACAGAATATTCTTTTGAGAATACTCACATCAGTATTAGATTTGAAGATTTTATATTGATAAGATCTCAGCAATAACCTTCATACTTCTTGTTGTTAGATTTGTGTTACTCGTGTCCTTGGTTGGACAGACTTACCTCAGAATGAATACCATATCACTTTACATATTCAGAAACATGAGTTATGTTTCTCAAAGATCTACCAAGGAGGTGCAAGTTAATATCTAAAATAGGCCAGGCTTTCCTAAGATTTAATACAAAGAGAAATTAGGGTGTAAAACAGTCTCAAACATCAGCAGAAAACTGCAAGCAATAACTTACACAAAGTTGAAAGTAGGATTAAATAGATATACAAGATTAATACGATGGTTGGATATCTTTTGCAAAATTTATCTAAGTCTTTACCTTGGATGTTAGTCTGCAGGGTACATGGAACAATCAAGCAGTGGATACCTCAGGGAGAGCTGTCTTCTAAGGATAGAAGCTGAGAAGTAGAACGTATAGTGTATTACAGAAATATAGATCTAGATAAAGCTTGTTCTCTAGATTTCTGGTGTGAAAAGGAACAGAAATTTCTCTGAAATAGGTTAAGAATGGCGCTCAAAAGTTTTTTTATAAGCTAGGTTTAGGTTCAGTTTATTTTTATAATGATCTGAGGGCAGGGAAGTTGTCAGTTTGCAGACTCATGGAAATATTGTGTATCTGTTTATTGGAAATAGGTGCTATGGTATCTGATGTTAAGTAGTAAATTTATAATTATCTAAATTGCATATTAAATTTTAACTGTAATGCCAGAAAAAAAAACCAAATAAGATGGAAAACATCGAAGTTTTGAAAAAAAAAGTAACTGAAAGATATTGTACTTCTAGCAGGAATGAAGAATTCAGGAATTAGAAAAGACAGATATAATCAGCATTTCAACTCAAGACAGATTGTATTGCGTTTCCTGGGTCTTTTGCACTTACTCTACTGTTAACAAGTTATGAGGATTTTACCACTTTGTACAAGTGATGATTTCACATCTGAATAGGCTTTAATCTTTAATATGGTAATAAAATCTTAATATAAATTGTTGGAAAGACATGTTTCTATTAATACTACTTAATTAAACATTTTCCTCAATGGGGGACTTGTTTTTCAGGGGAAATAGCTTTCACATATGTGAAAGTAATTAATAGAATCTCTGCTTTCCTACTTTGAAGAGAACTTCTGGGCTAATGTTCTGACAGCTTTCAACACTGATTGTAATTATTCAAGAATAACTGTCTGTGGACAAAGATCTTTCCAGTTATTTACTGTCCTAGCGTGTGTCTATTGCTTTCACTGATGCTTGCTTAAACACTTATCAGATGTTGCTTCAACTTTTCTTTATAAACATCATAGACCCTATTTAAAAACCTCCAGCCCATGTGCTTCAGTGCTTCTTCATTAGTAAGCCCCAGTGAATTAGATACAGATCCAGAGCCTGCTGAAATTGGGAAGGTTTTGAAGGGTTCATTTTCCATTTTGCATCACCTAAACTTTTTTTGAGGAAGCATCTTGCCTGTAATTGCATTTGATATTTTTCTACTTTGCTAATGGAGTCTAATCATACAACCAGATAATAAACGCAGTTTCTAAGAGATATCATCAACCCTAAAAATCTGTCACTGTCTTATAAATACTTTTTGATTGGGGAAAAGAGAACAGTGGACAAACTGATTAATATTTGATAAGCCTTCATTTAATGGCTTCAGCCTTTGTAATTAACCTTCTGTTTCATTTAAAATGTGTCTACATTTTCAGGTCAAGCACTTGGGGGTGGGATACACTAAACTGTCAAAATGAAAGATGAAATGATGTGCTGGGATCTCCAGGTTATTCACAGTACTGGGAGACTGAGCAAAATGATATTTAAAATTCACTGTTTTGAGCCAACTTCGTTACACACACTTGTATTACATCAGCTTTTTGGATCAGTCTGCCTGTAGTGCCACAACATTTGTGTAAATGAGAAAAGGTAGGAGATGACTCATCTTGGAATCTGAAGGTCTTTGCATGCAGCATGAGACAGGATGTAGTGCATTGAGTACAAATCTGTCCGCTGAACTCCCTTGTCCAGCCCAAGACGAACTTGCACAGAGCTCTTTTCTTCCTGACTGCTATTTTTCACTCTCTGGCTGAGCAGAATATTCATCAAAACATTCTCTAAAATTATAGAATCATCTAGGTTGGAAAAGACCTTCAAAATCATGAAGGCCAACCACATACCTCATCTACGGTCTCATCACTTACATTCCTTATTACCTTAACGAGCTTTGCATACTGGTTTCAAACTGAAATCTTTTATGCAGAATACCCTTATTCCAACCCAGTATGCCTCTATTACACACTGCAGAGGGAGAAGACAGAACTACAGGGTCTACACTCATAACTTGGGTTATTGTTCTCCAGTTGCAGTGAAAATGAGGGCAAAAGAAAAAGTAATTGCTGTGCCATCTGCCATTTAGTCTTACAGGGTTGTTTCTCTATTGGTTTAAAAGCAACTGTTATATTTGATTACATGGATATAATAAACCTCTGTTATGTTTAAAGATAGAACCCAATGGAATGGAGATCAGGAAAATCTATTTCAGCAACAATCATCACTAGTAAAAAATAAAAGGAATGAAAAGGAATATATGAAGAAATAATATCAACAACTCAAAACAAATTCACCCCAGAAAAGTGATATGAATTCACAGCAATTATTATTCTGAAATTCCATCTAAGCTAAGTTAAGACCAAAACAGGCTGACCCACGTAAAGCTTAATGGGAAGTAGTTGATGTTTGGGTAGCCTAAATGAAGAGCTGATTCAGGCTCTAGAAAGAAAAGCTGGTTGGAACTACTGACATTTCTGCTTTTCATTGCAATTATAAGAAACGCTATTGCCACCTCTTGGAAGATGATTAAAATAATTGCCATCTTTTTGTTCTCCTTCAATTGCAATCACTGGATGCCTGCTTTCTTCTGTGTCTTGATGTGTTATGCTTTGAATCTGTTTTCCTAGGGAAAAAGCCAGACTCAGCATAATTGGGCCATTTCCCTGTCACAGTGGTTTCCTTTCGAATCTTGTTACTCTCTACGGGTTGTAGCGAGGTCAATCACATTCAGTCAAATGGCTGAGCAGTTAAAAAGTGTAGCAGAATGAAGTACCTGCTGTCCATGCACGTTGGAGAAAAAATATGAAAGGACAGTCTTGGGAAAAGAGGTGCCTTTGCTGTTGTTAGGAAAACTTTGCCCATTTACAACTCAGGCTCACTTGAATTTGTCCTGCAAAGAGAAAATTTAAGTGACCTTGTGACATGCAAGTTCTCTCATCAACATTAATGTCATGGCAGTCATGTAGCATTCCTCTATACCGATTTGCTGTCACAGGAAAGCATCTCTGTGTATTCATACAATATCATGGCATGGTACCCCTGAACTTATGTCAAGTGACCTTGCAGTATCATGCAAGGTGATTCAGCGGAAAACGATCTCTGACTGATTCAGTGCCGTGACCCAGTGTAGTGATTATTGATTCAATATTAGGGTTCAGTCTTACACCCACTGTGCCATCATCATGCTCTTAAGTCAGTAATGATGGAAGGTCATTCTGTGAGACATCACATAGCACTGTTGAGATTTGTTGTCTTTGCATATTGACGCAATGTTATTTGTTGTTGTTACAGTCTAGTTTCTCTTTATGGAAATTATAGTCTATCTGGGGCAAAGTTTGTTCATGTTTATAAATTACTAATGACATTATAGACTGAATAATGCTTCAGTGTTATGTACTGATATTTGCAAGGATACCAGTGCATCCTTACTCTTAAAGAGCTAAACCCACACCTGTTAACATTGTATCTCCACCTCTACTCTCACCATCAGTGTACACAGCTGTATTGAACGACCATTATTAGAGCTAGGAAATTTTGAAGTGAAAAATATCCATGAATTTGGGGATACATTCATTATTTTTATGAAACTGTTCTAGCACATGATGGTATCTCCTCTATTCAAGCAAAGATCCTGTTGTTTTCAGTTGCATCGGTAAACGCTCTATACTGCAAATCGTATCCTAGGGTCTATAGGGTGAGTGAAAATGATGAGTAAAATCTATTTACTGAGTTTGAATACATGACTGTGTAAGTACTTACTGTACAAAATTAACTGTTTTGTGTGCATAACGTCCTTGGCTTTAACCAAAACAAACTAAAAAACTCTGAGGTTCTATCATGAGACATAGCATAGACGTGTCCAGGTTGTAACGGGACTGGAATTTTAGTAATAACAGTACTTCCTTTTGCTTCTTGAACTAGCATAGTAACTGATGGGAGTAGCGTTATTTTTGTTTTGACCATATTGTCCTAAAGATCAAGGCAGGATATGTATGGCAGTAACTTTTGCTACTTAGTAGACAAATGCCTGCAAGCCTCTGGGAAAATGAGGTTTTCTTCCCAAAAGCAGTAGTAAACCAACATTTTCTTCCTTTGGGATGTGAAGAAAGGGCTTATATGTCTCCATAGCTTCTTTTTCTCTTACCATACAAGTTTCATTTAACAAAAGATGCCACCTCATTCCACAAACCATCCCAAGATTGTTCATGCTGTTCTTTGTGTTAGGCAATCACTAAAGTGAGTTGAGATAATGAATTGCATGAGTCACTCTCAAAGATATTTGTTTGAGGTACAGAAATATTGTTGTCTAGGAAGTGGCAGAGGCTATTCCTGACTTCAGAGGGTAACAGTATTGAAGGAGCAGCAATTTTGTTGGTGCTGAAATTTAATGAAGCAAACAATGCAAGGCAGGCATGTAGCGTGAGAAACTTCTAAATGTTTTTTATTTTAAAATTATAATAGCTTGAGATAAGTCATTTTAATGGGAATTGCAGAGCATCATTATTAGGAGGAAGTCCCTTCGTTAATAGTCTTTAATTTACTAAAAGAATCTTTTGTTTCCCTTTGACTTACCCCTCATTCAGGCTTTGATTCTTGTAATGTAGTTCTCATTTAGAAGTTGCTTGACAGTATCATTTTACATTGTAATTTCATATTGCAGAAACATTTGTCATATCTCAAACACTGGATTATGCCATCAAATAAATCAGGCAAGTTTGACAGCACAGTAACAAAATTGGGAAAATACAGAGGATATTTTTCATATTGGTAATTAGCAGCATTACAGAGGGAGGCACAGAAGTGGCAAGCAGCAGTTAAATGAGGCTTTTGTATTGATACATTTACAGATGGCCTGAGGTTAGTTGAACATCTTTGAAGATAAACTGTTAGGTTATTCCTTGTGTGCTGGTGTAACTATTATTTTTTATAACAATAACTTCAAAATCTGTCAATAGGTTGTTTTTTCTCTTTCCCTTTGGAGTTTTAATTTAGTGTTTTCTTTATTTCATTCATTTCATTTGTTGGCTCTTACTTTGCACAACTTTGTCTCTTGCTCTTCTCTCACTACTCCTTGAACTTTCCTCAGTGGAGAATTCACTGGTCACTTCTCCATGGACTGCTATTTAAACTCTGATACTGTGTCTTGTCAGTGGTAACAGTGTAAACAGTGTAAGAAACTGTCACCTTCAGCCTCCTACTGTAGGAGAACAAAGACTGCTGCATGAGACTCAATGTGTCCAAGTGTATGGGGCCAGATGTCATGCATCTCAGGATCCTGAAAGAACTGGCTGATGTGGTTTCCAAACCACTCTCCATCATATTTGGAAAGTGGAAGCATATGGTTTTGAAGTTGGACTATTTGATGGATAAAATGTGGTTGTATGATTGCAGCCAGAAGGTTATAGTCAACGGCTCTATGTCCAGGTGAAGTCCAGTTGTAACTGGTGTCTTCCAGGGATCCATCTTGGGACCAGTGCTCTTAGACATGTTTATCAGTGACATGGACAGTGGGATCAAGTACACCCTCAACAAGTTTGCAGATGACACTAAGCTGAGTGGTTCAGTTGACGCAGTAGAAGGAAGGGATGCCTGTCCAAGCCTGAGGCATGCAACAAAATAAAGATGTTAAATAGGTCCAAAGGGGCACTACAAATATGATCAGAGGGCTGGAGCACCTCTTTTAAAAAGTAAGGTTGAAGGAGTTGGGCTTCTTCAGGTTAGAAAAAGCCTGGGGAGACCTCAGTGCAGTCTTTTTGTACTTGAAGTGAGTTTATAAGCAGGAGAGAGGCTAAATTGTGTGTAACACAATCTGATAGTGATAGGACAATGGAGAATGGCTTTAAACTAAAAGCAGGTAAATTTACGTTAGATGCTAGGATGAAATTTTTCACTCAGAGGATGGTGAGGTGCTGGATCAAGTTGCCCAGAGAAGCTGTGGATGCTCTATCCCTAGAGGTGTTCAAGGCCGGGTTGGATGGGCTCCTGGGCAGCTTAATCTGGTGGGTGGCAACCCTGCATACAATAGGGGGTTGGAACTGGATTGTTTTTTTTTTAAGATCCGTTCCAACTCTAGCCATTCTGTGACTTTCTGTATCAAAAATGGCTGTCTTCCCTTTGCCCTCGTTTGGTTATGAATATTTTTTCTTTCACATGTTTTTGGCAACAGATATCTTGTTTGTTAAAAGATGATGCTGTAACTTAGAGCTGGTGTTGTCAATTCCTTCTTTGTAAGCAAGTGCATATACAGTGTTTTTTGTTTGTTTGTTTTGCACTGAGGGCCGTATAAGAATAGAATAGACTGGTGTTTGGGTATTAGGACCTTACAAGTATTGAACAATTATGTTTAGCTGAACGTCTTCACAGGTGCTGTCAGGAAAACAATAATGTTTCTATTCAATGAGTATGTGAAAAAATGAATCAGAGCCATAAAATCATACAATGGAGATGAGATGTGTTAGATTTTGCAATGCTTTACTGGCAATGTAGAGTGCAACAGTTCTGGCTTGTAAAATTGCTTTCAGCAAAGAAGCATCCCTCTGTAAAAGCAAACAAAAGTGGGGTGGTGATCAACTTTGGAGCCTGTGTCTGAGCCTTTGAAAGAAAGGGTGAGTGCAATTTGGGCAGAAGTGGCCACCTGGAAACCACAGTTTGAGGTGCAGGATGAGATAAGCTAGACAGTCACCATTATACCTGTTTTACAGATGCAGCAAATTAACACACATGTGTTACGTGTGAAAGGAAAACCACATAGGGATTCACTGGTAGACCTAGGTGTGGACTCCAAGAGTCTCCTGGTATCAGAGAACCCTACCCACTGCACTGCTTTATCTCAATCCAACTTGCTGTGTGCCTGAAAAATGCCACTACTAAAAGGTTTCCAGGAAAATCACGTAAACAGAACATAAATCAGTCAGTAAAGCTAGCCAGTCTTTTGTTCTCTGTAAGCTCGGAGAAGGTTTGAAAGCCTTGCTAAAGCCCTTGAGACTTGTTGCCAGCTAAAAATGGTATTGTCTTATGTACTGAGATTATGCAGTATGATAGATTCATGGTGAAGAGTAATTAAATGTAGGCGGCAGCAGAGAGACCATTTCCCTGCACATTTGTTTGCATTCGTAAGTCCCCAGCTGCTGGGAGCAGAGGCATTCAGTTATAACTAATCCCAACCATTCTTAGTGATCATACATACATACATGTATTTTAAAAAAGTTTATACATAAGTAAAATTCTGAATGTGTAGTTCTCAATGTGCTTGATTTCTAAGAGAGAAGAAACTTTTCATCAAAAGGAGTTATAGAAGTCCATATGTAGAAGGTGATACTGGTCTTTTTGCCTTACAGTTTACAGCTTAAATGAAATTGGGGAAAAATGCCGAGAGAAGTGGTGTGGAAGTTAGTGAACTATTAGTGCTTTAGAGCTGGCACAGTAGATCGTTGGAGGATCAGAGGTGACCTCTTAATAATTAAGAGAGGAAAATTAGGCAGGCTGGGCTGTGAAAGTCAAGACAGTCCATACATGTTGGGCAGAGAGTGGAAATCTGTGGAGCAGTGCGAAGCTTGGGAGTCTGTGACGTGTGGCCATGCCACAGTGACAGATTACGAAAATAATCTTTGTGGCAGAATTATAGATCGCTATGAAGTGTTAGCAGAGATTAGTGTTGTATCTGCAGCTGTTGGAAGACTGTAAAAGTTAGTGGCTTGTTAAACTTTTTTAATATGAACTCTTAAATTCAGATGAACTTCATCAACTGGTATGTTTTATTCTTATTCTGCATTTTATCTTTTTGTTTACAAAGGTGCATTAGATCCTGAAGCAAAACAGACTAGCGTGAAGCAAAAACTGTGTTGTTTTCTGGCTTTTCTTATCAAGTACAGGTAACTGGGCGTAGTGGATTCTTTTCACCTACAGATATAATATAAAAAAGAGATCTATGAAAGCCATGCCATCCTAGGTGTTAGTAGACCAATGGCCATCTGTGTTTTGTGTATTTTCTACTTTTCATGGGTGTTGCACTGAAAACAGCAGTGTATGGTGAAGGTGAATACTATTCTCTCAGAAAGTTCCGATCTTTGCCATTTGGGTGAGAGCAATCTATGCAGATATTGTATATTGTATGAATCATGTAGGCATAAATAACTCTCTGTATCTAGTAAATACCATTATGTATACATTAAACAATATTCTATGGTAGTAGGATACAGAATATGTGTTATGCATAATAATGTAAACCATACCTATTAGCAGACTGCCTCTCAGCTTGAGATACTGGAATCCAGATTTTCATGTGATGTCAGTAAACAAGAGCAAGACCAAATAAAAATCTGAAGGCTTATAGGGCTGGGTGCAAAATTCTTTCACATTTGCGTGAGTGCTTATAGAAGAGAACACTTATTTGATAATTTTTTTGGCAGTCATGAGATCGCAGCACTTGTTTTTAGTATTGATGAAACAAGCCTACCTCTCCTATTTTTTTTTTTTTTTTTT
>JACDJE010000227.1:1416332-1692652 GCA_016647715.1 Pavo muticus | reverse complement strand
GGGGGAGGGGGGGTGTATGAGATAGTGGGAGAAGAGAAAGTAGAGGGGGAGCTAGAGCATGAGTGCTATGTAAAATGCTCTCTATTTATAAGTGTAAATTCTGCTTATCTTATAGGTATGAGGTAAGACAATGCTAAATCTGGATCTAGATTTAGGCCAAGATACATGAAATAGTCTTGGTTCAGGTTTTGTCCATGTACCCAAAGCAGACCGAAAGCAGAGACAAGTTGCTCAGAGTTGCTGAAATTTTTGCTGAGTGTCAGAGAGATTTTCAATTCTAGACTTAAATGCGGGGCCGCACATTGGTCTGAGAGAAGGTGGAATTTTTGAATAACCATAAGTGATGCTTTCTAGAGAAGTAATTCTGATGGAGGAAAGTGTGTTATCTGTTTCATTCTGAGACTCTGAAGTGGAGACGTTTGGTTTTCAGTGAATAAGGGGTTAGCCTCATTTCAGCCTTTCTCCTCTGTGTGAGATAGCGAATGAAGAATAAATTGGTTTAATGGTTGTGAGCATGAGTTTTGAAGTGGTTTGAATTCTGTGCTTATAGTAGGAATTACAAGATGGGGGAAATCACATTTCCTTTTACACCTGTCTGCATTAATTTATTCTGCTTTGTTGTTACGTTTATCTTTCCTTGAGAAAAATATACTGTTGAGTTCAGCTGCATTTATTTGATGAGTCAAGCCTCTGACATGCATCTCGACAATTGTTACATGTATATTGCTTCTTTTTGCTTATAGGTCTGGGCATAGGAACTTGCTTGTTTATGTGTTCTTTATAATCCAAACCCAGTAAAAATAACTCAATGTTACTGACAGGGTTACTGAAACAGGGAGTCAATCTTTGTCTCCTTTTCTCCTATTATCATTATTTCTTCATTTGAATGGACATTCTTCAGCGTCATCTCTAGAACTCATAGACAGCTGAGAATCTCAGTTTTAATCCTCAGCAAAACGAACTGCAGTGTTACCAAGACCCACCCTGGTCCTCAAGTCATACCAGCTCCGACTTCCCCAAAGCCAAAGCTGATTTAATTCTGTATTTAAGCAATGAAAATTCTTCTTCGGAGCATTTTTCTGAAGTCCTTAAGCAGTGTTGATTTTTTGAGA
This sequence comes from Pavo muticus, assembly GCA_016647715.1. Lineage (NCBI taxonomy): Eukaryota > Metazoa > Chordata > Aves > Galliformes > Phasianidae > Pavo > Pavo muticus. The sequence goes on along the minus strand of JACDJE010000227.1, from coordinate 1,691,540 downwards.
GCTTCTAAATGTCATTGTCTTTTTTGTTGGCTGTTCTTTTTTTTTGTTGGCTGGCTGAACACTTATCAGGAATCTGACCTGCTGTAGGGAACCTGCTTTAGCAGGGAGGTTGGACTTTGATGATCACTAGTGGTCCCTTCTAACCCCTACAATTCTGTGGATTCGAATCGATTACAATTTCTCTCCAATACAGTAGTAGTAAAATATGCAAAGCAAGGTGGGGGGGAGGGTGATCATCAGTCGAGTATGGCTCTATCATTTCCAGTAGTGTAAACAAAGTGCTATAGAGAATAAGAAGGTATTGTTTAAACTATAGCTTTCACATACAGTGTGCCTCGTTCTCCTAATAGAAGTTGCAAGAGGTATATAATTTACTGTTTTTCCACTACTCTTTTGGTAGCCTAAACATTAGTCATCTGGAAATGAAACTGCCCATTCTCCTGGCTTCTGACTGATCTGACTTGCCTGTTGTTTTGTGTGCAGTTGAGAGCCCGTAATGAAATGAGCTGAAAGCAGTCTTGAATTCTATGAAGTATGCTCTGGTATCAGGCTGTAAGCTATTCCAAAATAGTACTGGTCAAGCAGCAGTGCTGAAAAACTTCAGAAAATCAGCTTTGTTCTATTTCTGTGAAGGAATACATGGATAACATTCAATGCCTTTCAAAGATTCTGTTTAAAAAAAAAATCTGTCCTGCAATTCTCATAGTGTCCTTCAGTGTCAGCTGAACCAAGTTTTGTGAACTTTACATAGCTAAAGAAACCTTGCCTCTCAAACATGGTTGTTAAGAAGTATAGGCCTCTGGGTTTGTGTAGTGTAGACCTTTAGCGATTACTGTGAAATGAAAGGATTTAGCTTGGATTTACACAAGTGAAAATGAGAATGGACTCTGGCTACTCTCTCTTTCTAGCAGAGTTAATCAAGGCTCAAGAGAGGGCTCTCCTGTTACCAGCAGAATAGATATTTCTGGTTCACTCCACCATGCAGAGCCTTAGGAAAAACATTATTTGCACCAAGCAGAGAGAAGCTGTATCCCATGTATGTGCACAGGAGACAGTGATTTGAACAGATCCTGAGGGTAGATGTTGTGGTATATGCAAAGGGGCATAGTGGCCTATGCCTTTAAGGTGCTGGCTTATCGTTGCCTTGCACTTCTTTCCTTGAATCTTAGTGAGGATCTTAACAGGATGTAATTGGCACCAAACTGAATTATAGCTCTATCTAGGAACAAGATTTTGACAATACTTGCCCCAGAAATGGTTCCTAAAAAAATTTGGGGTATTTCCAAGGGCTTCTCAAAGATCTAGCTCAAAGTGGACATGATAAAAGAAGAAATTATGTAAAAACTGAATAGCTGTAGTGTTCTTGAAAGCTTTGACTAGACTATTTGTTTGAGCAGCAAACTAAGCCTGAGATAAACTTGTAAAACTGTTTTGACTCACTGCAGAGGGTGGTTAAAGGTGGCTAGAGCAGAGCTAATAGAAAAGCACAGGGAATAGGCTGAATTAGTAACGATGTCTGATACCAGACTGTGTGTGCACTCCACAATGCGTGCCCTGACTGCTTCTGCCATTCTAGAATGCAGTTTTAACTGAAAAATGAGTTTGAGTATGAAAGGCAAATTAAAAATGATAGATTATTTAAATAAAATAGCCCTTTGTGTGTGAATGATGTTCAGCTAATGATAAAGCCTTAAACTGATCTTTCGTATGTTCCTTCTTTCAAGCTTCCTTTAACTTCTCTTGAAAATGGTTTGTGGGCAGTTAAGCTAAGAGCAAATATAACACATTTTCTATACTGGCAGTGGCTCCTTCCCCCCCCCCCCCCCTTTTCTACTGATGCTAAGTTTTAGTCTTTGTAGTCGTCACTATTTTACAAAGCAATTTACGAAGAGAACAGGCTGCCCAGAGAAGCTATGGGTGCCCTATCCCTGGAGGTGTTCAAGGCCAGGTTAGATGGTGCCCTGGGCAGTCTGATCTAGTGGGTGGCAGCCCTGCCCTTGGTAGGGAGGTTAGATGAGATGATTTTTAAGGTTCCTTCCAACCTAAGCCATCTGTGATTATAATGAAATGGGTGTGATAACAGAAATGGGTGGCATCTGTGGCCATTTACAGACTTTTACTATGCTAACTGACTCAACATTTTGCTCACTTGAGTGGTGTAAAAGTAACTTGAAGAGAAACTCAGTTTTATTTACCACAGACGTTATCTTTAGATATCTTTCTGTCTCCCTTCCCTATAGTGAAGCCAAAGGCTAGCTAACCATAAGTGGAACTGCTTTACAATTTTTCATGCTTTCTTTTTAGGACAGAAAATAGAATATTGGTCAGTGGAGGTAGTCTGAAAATGTGTTTTTCTGCATCAAATTGAAAATTTGTGCTCTATGTACAAAATCTTCTGTGATCTTTTTGGTATTAATCACCTACGAAATGTTTTGTGGTAGGTCTTTTCTAACATCCGTATGTAAGTGTTTGCCTGGGCAGAAGATGGCCATAATTCTTGGGAATTCCTCTGGATTTCTGTCTGTCTTGCTCAGTCTTTTGACAGAGCTCAATGAAAGGGCATTCGGCAGTGGTGGAAAAATTGAGTTTTGGTGCAGTGAGGAGGGGAGAACTCTTCCTGGTGGCATAGTCCGTGGAGTTTTCAATTCATAGCACACTACTTTATGGCTTTGGTAGTTTAATATTGAGAGAGTTATTTTAATTCTTAGCCTTGTCCAAGTAATAAGGATAAGGGTGGTACTTTAACAATACTTTATGTTACTCACTTTAATCAAAAAGGTTCTTATTCAATGAATATCAATCATCAGCATGCAAAACCAAATACAATCCAGTAATGAGGAAACCTGTCATTTGTGCTGTTCTCATCTGTGCTTTCAGCATGCGATTTTGTAAACTGGAGTGTTACTTATGAAAATGTTTAATGTTTGTAAGCTATTAAGAATTGAAATGAAATGAGACTGATGGAGTCATGATTTAGAAACTAGAGGACCTTTGTTTATTTGACAGAATCACCCATGTAGAGCCAGATGGAGATAACTTTGTCACCTTTTTGGAACTGGGCTTTGGAACAGCAGTAACACTGCAAATGGTGGAACTGTGCAGCTGGAGAAATGGAGCGTTTCATACTGGAGCTAATGAGGTTTCTCCAGGTTAGGAAGTAGATCTAGGGGAGAGTATTTCTTGTGTTCTTTCCTCATCACCCACACGCTCCCTGCCACACACGTTTGCAGTTTAGCTGCAGTATCAAATTCCACTCAGTAGGTTTCCCTGCACTGTTTATTCTTTCTCTCTGCAAAGCTGTTATATCTGCAGAGCTACACAATAGATTCTAAAAGACCACATGCTGTGTGCACTAGACCTGCTGTTCCAAAGTATATTGATGTATGTAGTTCTGTATACACCTGCTATTTTAGAACTGCAGATTGTTGTAGGATGGTCTTCAATTTGCACTTGTGTTTTCGTTGCAGCATACCATACCTGAATGTGTAGGAACTATAAAGTCTGACTATTGGCTTGAGAGCCTTGTTGTTGAGTATAGTACAATTATTTAGTTGTTTTAGTATCTTGGTGAACTTTTATTTAAGGGATCAGCTGTGTGCAGTTAGCTACTACAAGTAATACCAAAAGAAAAAGGTCACTCTATGTGAATGTATAATCACTGTGTAGGTTTTTCAAATGTCAGTGAACTTGTTTGTACCAGTTGCAGTACAATCAAAATGCAGAGAATCAAAGCTGGAGGTCAGAGAGGAAAAGCATTTCTGCTGTAATTTCACATCTGCACTATTGTACTGCTCTGTGAATTTTCATCTTCATTGCAATTCTGTAATTTGTCTAACTGTTCAAGAACTTATATGACCATAGCAATTGTAGTACAGAATTTATGATATTAGAGACATAAGATTGATGACCACAAGGGACAGATAAGTTACCTCGGGGCAGTATAACAGTAAGGCAATTTAGTAGCGCTCTCTCATCACAGCTCCATCCCCTGTTCTCCCTGTGTCAGCAGCATGAGAGAGGCACTAATCTCTGTCAGTGCTCCTATGCTAAGATTGTCCTTCTGCAGTGACCGAGATGTTCTCCTTGCCTCCCCGCCCTGCGTTTGTAACTCAAGTCAGAGTGCTTGTAAGGAAGAGCAATGCAATATTTTTGAGAGGTGTTTCCTTTAACCATGGTCACAATTTCTTACACCCTTACATTTTACTCTAACAAAAAACCTAATTGCATAATAAAATGGAAGGCATGGGTATGAGCTGGTACTTCATGATATGACTTCTTAAGGTGTAAGCCAAAGCGTGTGAAATGAGTTCCTGGGCCTCCATGCAGCTGTTGAGATGATTGTAGGCATGTTAAAGCTATGCAATGGCACTAGTTACATTTAGAATGAATGAACAGTCATCTTGCACTGCTTCCAACTTTGTAATCAGGAACATGTACAGTAATGGCCCGTATTGAAGGGAATATTTTACTGTTGCTACGCATGCAGCACTTCTCACATGTATATGGAAAGTCACCAAAGCACTTTTCACTAAGTAGATATAAATAAAAGGGAAGCTGTTAAATTTGAAACTGGCAAAGTAAATGCCATGAGTATGCTTTAGTGTTGAGTGCAAGTAAATAACAGATGTGTTGTCAAATTTATTGGCTTATATTTGTAGCAGAAATGAAATTAAATATGTACCACTGTGGTAATGTAGACAGTATTGATATTGCTAGAGGGATTTAGTCCATGGCATTATCTAAAATAAGCATTTTCCCTATAAGAAAATAATACATATTCACTATTTTAAATCTGTCAACATTTCTATCCCAATCTACTCCACTGTACTATTCCCCGCTGCTACTCCTCTCAAGCATTTTTTAGGTTGGTTTCCTTATCCCACAGGAATGGGAGTATAACGTTGGGAGGCAAAGCTGAGATAGATGTATGCAGCTCCAGCTGGCTACTTCCTTGCCTTCTGCTTTTCATCCCACTGGTGTGGGAAGATTTTTATCCCTGGAAGTCATTTCCATTAATCTCAAAAAGTCAGGCCGTGGTCTTTACAGACAGGAGCAGTTTGAGACACAGGTCATTTTATGCTGGTAAGTGGTCAATCGCTTTCCAAGTGGCAGCAGCTGTGTCCACCTTGCTAATGATGGGCAAGTGCTGTCACCTACAAAGTGGGCATGTGTGCTTTAACACTGTCATTGGGTGTTAGCAGTCAATCTGAGCGTAATTGCACAGACTTCTTTTCCCCTTCCACAAGCAGCTCTGATGCAATTTAGTTTCTTGAAGACTGAGAGAGGATGAGTGGTCAGATGCTAATCCTACACCGTAGAGAGTTAAAAAGCCTGAAGAAGTGGAGGAAAAAAAAAATCACGAAAGTAAAACAAAGCAAGGAAATCATGTAAACAAATTAATTGTCTGAAAGTGAAGTGTATGTTTGTAATTTTGCCCCTGTCTAAGGGAAATTGAAGTTCATTATGTTCACTGGCTGATTTAAAAGCTTTTTCCTGCACAGCATCACCTAGAGAGAGAAGAGAGGGAGGCCCATTTGGAGCTCAGGCGTTGGCTGCAGCTTCAATTAAAACAGAAATTCATTACTGGCAACCTCCAGAGAGAGAGCTGTCACTTCACTTTTTGGTATGGAGAAGGATGCTGTGTTTTCTTATGCTGATTCACTCCTTTGTTTTAGTCTGGAGCCTTAGTTTTGTACAGAGAGAATTGTCTTATGCTAGTAATCTTGAGATGCAGATACAGTAGGAGATTTGAGACCATATTTGGTGAAAGGCTAAAGGCTATGTTTTGTTTTTTTTTTTGCCAGTATTTACTGTGATGTTTATGTGAACAGATAGCTTAACACATAGAAGGAAAGGAGGGGGCTTAAAAAATTCAGTTTATCTCATGTTATGAATTCTAGGGTTGATGCTGAGTGAATTTAATCACAGAATAGCAATTAAATATTTCTAATTAGGTGCATATGTATTATATTGAAATTCTACAGCAAGCTTCTCAGCATCTTTAGCTGCCAAATGCAAATGCCTTTAATATATCTGACCATTGATGTCTGACAGATCATGCAATGTTCTGTTCTGGACCATGGAAACGTGTAGGGAGGGGTAGGATCCCCTTTCTGTGAAAAGAGGTTGGACAAAACGCTTGGAAGGAAAAGTAAATTTTTCTGAAAGCTTTCAATGTTAGATTTTATTTCAAAGACTTCCCAAGTTGTCTGAGCAGGAATGCTTAAACAAGGCTACTGTAGTGATGTGAGTTCAGGTTGTTACATTCCATTTGTTTTGCCTCTTTTCCTTTCTTATTTTCTTCCTCTAATAGGCATTTTATTTTTCTATGAAGCAGCCACAGATGGTTGAGTTGTCCTTTCCTCCTGTTCACTGCAAGTACAAAGATGCAGCTAAACAACAAAAGCACAGCCTCCTTCCTGGAATTAGCAGATATTAAAGTGAATGTTTTTTTTCCAAAAGAAAGGTGTTTGGCAGTTCTCCAACCCTTTCAGCAGGTGCAGTATGCCTGAGGCTGTGCCACATGTACTTCTCTGAAATATTGTAGCCCACTGTTTTGGACATCAGAGTGCTCGAGGGAAAGAAGTGCGTGTTGGAATGTGCACAGATGTTAGTCCTCTGTGGTCAGTAATATATACTGATTAATGAGTGCTGGATCAGGTCAAGGATTTTCTAATTGGTAATGTTAATTCCCTAAAAGCAAACTCTTCCATGTGAGTATGTCTGATGAGGAGAAATCTTTGAAAGAAACCAAATGCATTACCAGCGGAAACCTGTCTAGCCTCTTGAAAGGTGCCCAACCAGCTGACTGCTTCCATCTCCCTTCCCTTCTATTCTGGCATTTTAAACAAATTACCTGGAAAGGTCCCGGAAGTATGGGATAATTTGCCTGGTTGCAAGCTGGGGCATGCAGTTCTACAGACACCCAAGTTACTGATTTCTTTGTGGCTCAGGTTTCTGGCACCATGAAATAATAGAGGATCTAGAGGTGCTTGGGAGAGGCTTCTGCAATTTTTAAGCACCTAGGGAAAGTGGGAAACGTATTTTATTTAGGAAGCTAAAATACTTTTCGTACAAGGAACCTGCTTGTACTTTGAACACAATAACTTCTGATTTTTACAGAAATGATTCTGTAAGTGAAGATGAGGGACTTTTTTTCAATTCCTCGTCTTCAAACCTTGATTTTTCCCCCTGCTCAGAGGCAAAATTACCCTTTCTTCTACTTTCTCAGGACGCATCAAAATGTTGTGGAGTACTTATTTCAGATGAATGTTTAAATATGTACTTGCTGTTGGAATGCGAAGAGTCTAAAGTATTTTGCATCATCTGCACTGTTTCCTGTGGTACAAGTTGGGGGAGAGCTAGAGTGAAGAGTGCAGTAGCCAGAGCTCCTCAGCAGAGCTCTGCTCCAAGCACCATCTTTCCATTTGCCTCTTTTGTCCCCCCGTCAGTTATTATTCTTAATCTTTCTCATGACAGAAGGTACTGAATACTAGGCTGGACAATAGAATTTATGCTATAAAGCTACACTTGTGGAGGAGGTAGCATGAGTGGCATTTTGAAGTTTTCCCCTCAGTGAACTCTTGATTTGTGACAACAGGACATAACTCATTTTCTTCACTGGTGGGGGGAATATGAGACTGATGAGACAGGAGAGAACACAAAGATTTTTTAGCACAGTCTCTTCTCTGACCTGTATACTTGGCTTTTCCTTCTGTTTCTTTTTTTTCCTTTTACAGTTATGTCCTTGAGTCTGCAGTATCTTTTGTAATATTTGTACTGTCCAATTGTGTACTGACCCGTGCTCTTTTCTGTTACAACAGTTTAAATATTTACAACAATATATATCATTACAACAAAGTGAATGTGCTTATCCCTTGATGTTTTTTTAAATATAAAATGGCAAACATTATTACTTCAGCAGATCTGTCTTTCCAAGAGAACTACAAACAATAAATACCATTCATATTTTCCAATATTATAGACCCTCTATTTTCCCTTGCTTCTGCAAACTGGGGTGGGGTGACGGAGAATAAAGGAGAAAAAACCAATTGCCAGGCTTTTTCCAGGTATCATGTGACAGAAGTTCAGATTCTTTCTTGCTGTGTCAGAACAGATCTGCTTACTCCCTGCTGTCACCAGCATTTTCAACTTACTGATGTTGTCATACCTTCCCCCTCCCCATTAGTCTGTCCATATGTTACAGAAATGTCATTATTTTCTGGCTAATGCTGGTTCCTATCTTTGTGATTTCTTCAGTAAGTTGTTTTCTGTTACCTCCTACCTCATGGTAGCAACAAAATGCTTTGAAGGGTGTTTTATCCTATAGGTACATGCTCTGAAGTGTTCAATTCTCCCACCACCTAGTTCCAGTTCAGTTCATATGCTAAGACTGCCGGTCATAAAGAGCCTGCACATCTCTTCCTTGTAAAATCTAGTGGCAAAATTAGAACAACTTTAAGTGTTGAGGGTTTGATCATAAAGAAATGGCTGGAAATAGAAAAGATCTATAAAGGGCAGCGTACATTAAAACCAGCTCGTGGAAATGAGTATTGAGGGAAGCATAGTGTAAGGAGACATGAAACTAACAGTTTCTAAACCGAGTAGTTTTAGAAGATGCAGAGATCAGCAGAGGAAATAAAAGATGATTAGGGAAGGTGAGAGTGTGCTTGCAAGATGATGAAAGCATAGAATCAAATTAAAACATACTTTAAGATGAATACAGTCTAAATATGCCTTGGATTGGGTGCAATCTAGCATAAAGCATGCAGCTTCATGTTTATACACTTGGCAAGACTTTCAAGATGATTATTAGAGTCTTGGAAGTATTTATTCCGTGCAAGTTTTCACATTTCAGCAAAAGTGCCCGAACTTTATTCTTTTTGGAAAGTTTCTAATGAGGCAGCACTGACTTATCTGAGCCACGTGGATGATTTTATTTACTTTTCTAAATAGTATTGTAATGCAATGGAATCCTAATAATGAAATTAACTCATTGTCCATCCTGGAAAGAGAGTAGTAGATATTTCCTACTTCACTGAACTTATGATGTAAGCATAATGTAAGAGGCTGCAATGGAATGAAGCATGTGCTTTCTGAGTGTGAGTGAATGTACGTCAGGGAGCATGGAGCTGCAGGGGTAGTAGCAGCCATTATGAGAGTAAATAGGCAATAGTTTGTGAAGGTAATGAGTTCTTTGTTACTTCTACCATTAAACGACTCTTTTGGCAGCTGTGTATCCTTTCTTGAAGGATACCTGTTTATGCATCAGTGCTGTGAGAGATCTCAATCTCTTGTGAATACTTGCATGTACATTAGAGGCAGAATGAGTAAGGTCTTGAGGCTGTAGGGAACAGGCTGGGGAAGGTGATGCTTAGCATGTTTGCTCTGAGGACATATTTGGAACTGGTCTCCAGTTATAGTAGCAGGCCTCCCCATTTGTTGTTTCTTTAGGATTTCTTAACTTCCCGAGTTGGCATTTCTTCTCTTGAATCTTTGAGTTTTATAATTTATTCTTGGTAGCCTTACTTCTCTCTGTAATTTTTACCTTTTCTGTCTTTCTATAGTCTCTCCCAGCTTTCTCATCTGTTTGTTTGGTCCAAGATTATGCAGCTTTGTTGTATCAGTACTAGGTCTTGGATTCTTGATACACAGTTTAATAATGATACTGTGGGAGGGGAAGCTACAGCCGTGGTTATAGCATGCCGAAAGATAGGCTTTTATTGGGAGAGGGGGGTAAATTTCTTTGCTAGTATTTTTGAAGTTAGTGCTTGGCTGGGGGATTTTACACATCAGCTTAATTATGCCAGGTTCCTGGAATAAAAGAGTAAGCAATGGTTTTGTCTTCATTATAAAGTACTATGGGAGAATAACTGTAAAGTGCAGGAGTTATATCTGAGGAAATAACATGAGTGTCCGCATGGACTTATTCTGGGCTGATTTCAATTTGGTGCTGGGGAGTGAATCACTGTCAATCATTGGAATACATGAAGTGTACTTATCATCTTTCAGCTCACTTACTCTGATGTGAAGCAAATCCTCATAAGTGGGGACAATTGGATGATTTGCTTCAAAGTGCACGCTTTGCACCACTTCACTTTCTTGGCTGAATGAAAAGTTATGCAGTAACTTTTGATACGTTTTGGTTCTCTGTAGTCACATTTTAAATACTAGTTGACATATATTTGTACTCACAATTAGATCACACTGTAGAAATATTATAGAAGAAAATTTTACTTCGTAGGAAGGGTTTTGGGGTTCACTGACTGTTCATTAGCTGGGAGAGCCTTGAGTGTCATATCCCTGGACACTGGCTGATACTGCTAGACTGTTGTTTTCAAATGACTGAAGTTAAGCTGCTCAGTTATTGCCACAAGTGCCTGCCATTAAAGGATGTGTTTTAAGACCAATAAAGTGCAACAAATTTTTCCTGTAAACAGAGGGGCCAAGAGTTTAAGATTTCAGTTGATACTCTGTGGCTGGTCCTATGATCTGTTTTGTAACAAAACTTGGAGTGATGCACTCTGTTTGTGAAGACTGAAATGGAATCTGGTTTGGAGGTTCCAGTTTGCAGCATCTGTAAGCTTGACAGTTTATTGAATTCATCATTAGTTGTGTTTTTCTCTGACTTTGGCTGAAGGATGTAGGCTAGGCGTGTGGCACTTGCAATATATGAGTTTATTGTAGAAGGCCAACAAAGGAAATAATGAGGCAGAGGAGAGGGAAACTGGGAGATATGGTGAATCAAGGTGAACACTTTTGCTTTACAATGAAACATGCTAGTTTGTGAGGGGTGGTAGAAGGGGTCAGAGGAGGTCTCCAGGTTGCTCAGAATTAGGAAAATAAGTAAGTTGCCAATTCAGCCTCTGAAGCTGTGATCAAGAATGATAGATTTTTCTTTTCCAGTAGATTTACTTTCTGATATGAATTTATCACTCCAGCCAGAACTATTCATCAACCTTTCCATCGATAATCCAAACCTAAGACAGAAAGCTCCTCTTCTATGATTCACTCATTTACAAAATAAGTAGAATAAATAAATAAATGGAGTATTCCTACTGCTTTTTCATCTCAGATTTAGCAAAAGGGAAGGAACGTCATTTAGAGAAGCTGTTGTCCATTGAATGATCTCGAAGAAGCATTGGAGATTATCTATATAATGATGCACTCTCTAAAGGCTGCCAACTAAGCCCTAGTGGGTAGTGAGCTGTAGCATTTCCATCTCGCTGCCATCTGTTTAATGGCCATCCATTTCAAAAAGCAACACATGAATGACTGGATTGGTCCAGTTCCTACTGGAGAAGGGTTCATGCTGCAGAAATGGATGTGATTATTGCCACCTCAGAAGATCAGGAACCATGGTGACCACAGTCTCTTTCTAGTTTTGGGGCAGAGCTCTGTGCTTATGGCACAGGAAGGGGAAGTGGGCACAGTGCTTTCACAGCAGCAGTGATGACTGCTGAGATTTCTTAGCAACGGGAGTTCTGGGTACCATGTGTGGATGTTATTGAATAGGCAGAAATACTACATTTAGAGCTCAGTACTACAGCTTCCGTGGCCTCACTTGTCTCTATAGTCTTAGATTAATCCTGACCCAGCCTCTGTCCTTTGAATAACACCATGCAATTCTGCACTTTCAGTCACTGCTTCCTGAACTTTACAGGTCTCAAACAATATTATGATCTCTTATCAACAGCTGAGCATACACTGTGTAGCCTGTAACTTCATGGAAGTTGTGGAACAAGGGGAGATATGCTGTGGTGGAGGTTCTGAACCCAGCATAGACAGTAACCTCTACATTGCCCTGTTTCTTTCTTTTCTCTTACCCAGATGTTACCAGTATCTTAAGCAGCTGAGATACCAGAGTCAGAGTACATTTTATGTGCTTACATTGTGAATGAGCTTTTCTGAACCTCAGCTCATTTGCAGTACATGCTGCATTGTGGTTTGTTTTTTGTTTTTTTTTTTGCTTTTCTGTTGTCACTGGTGGACAAAAAGTACTTACGCTCTTTCTACCAACCTCTAAGTAAATACTTAAGAGTCAGGCATTCTCAAAATGTTCCACCTGCTGCTGCCGAAGCCTGGGCTGAAACCCCTGAGGTCTCTGGAGGTTAGCATAGAGCTGCTTGATGCAGAACACCATGTGGCAGAGTGGCTCTATGAGATACAATAGATGGTTCCGCTGGGCTGCTCTTCAGTCTCAGGACATCTTGTTTGCTGCATCCAGTGCAGGTTTGATAGGAGAGGGAAAAGTTTCAGATTTCTCAGACACTCAGTGCTGGAGATGGTGGGGGAAAGGAAGGAAAGGAAATTGGATAGCTGAAGGAATGAGGAATGTATATATAAACAAAAAGAAGAAGAAGGGAAAGTGAAAGAAATTGGTCAGGCAAAACAAATGCAAACAGTTTGATCTGTGAAAATTTTCTTTCAGCCAAAGAAAAAAAAAACCAATTCCTTTCAATAAGCAATATTTTAGGTTAATGGGACTGCTGGAAGTGCAGCATTAGTGAAATGATGAATATGGTTTGGTGTGTTTTGTTGTTAGTGCTATTTTGTGGGGTTGTTTTTCTTTATTTTTTTTTCAGAACTCTAGGATTGTATTAATATCCTGAAGAGTAATGGGAGAGCCTGGGTTGCTGCCACAATTGTGCTGCTCTCCCTTTCAGAATTCCTCGAGGAAATAGATTCAGTCTTGCCCTTTGAGAAACAGTGGTGTTGAATTATGAACTGTGTGCTGTGATGATGCAGGCTTTCCGAGTGAGGGTTGAAATGGAGAGGGAAGTGGAATGGTTGTATTAATGTCCTTGAGGTATATCTTTGTATGACTGCGAGTTTGTAAACATATAAAATGAATGTTGGCTTTTGATTCCAGCAGTGATACTAGCACAGCTCTGGTGAAGAGGCAACAAATTTAGTTTCTCTGCTCTAAATACCAAGTAGAGACCTCAAATACCTGCTTTGTTTTTAAGCTGCAGTTGATTCCCTCGTCTCCAGTCTTGAAAGGGTCCAAATGAAGTAACTGGCATGCAGAAAGCCCATTTGTCTTTAAAATCACTTTCCTGGTGATGAGGTCTCAGCCAGGAGGGGCCTCCAGCACCGACACCAAGAAGCATATGCCCAGCTGTCACTGACTGAGTGACCTGCTCCCAGTCTGTCTGCATTTCAGATGAGGAGGATAGAGTAACTTCAGTAAAGTTGTTCCAGAGATGAGTTTGGTCACTCCTACTACATCCGAGGACTGCTGTGCATTCTAGTGTATATCCATGGAGAGATCTTATGTCTGTGTATAAATGTACCTATCATCTCTAGCCTTTGTGATTTCAGTGTACTACTGAAATGATCCTAGATGTTTAAAAGTACTTTTTGTATCTGTGAATAGAGAGACTGTAATTTGTGGAGGCCTGTTTGGCTCTCATCTAGTTCAGCTTGCTGTATTGTTCAATTTAATAGCAAGCAAGGCAATTTTTTTCCCAATAGGAAGAGACGAAAGCATCCTGAAAATCTAAACTTGGGATACCTGTCTTGTGAATCACAATTTCATGTGAGAAAGTACTGTCAGTGGCACTATGTAAATTCCTATAACAAATACAAAATCCCATTTTACGCTCATGTGATTTTGAGTTATATTTTTAGTTCAGATGCTAGCCCTTCTGTTGCACCCTGCTCATTCTTCTGAAGATGTCATGAATCTAACTTCTGTACAGCTGAAGTGAGTGGAGATATGGTGCAGACAATTTGCTGGAACAGGCTCATGTCTGGTCCTTGTTTCTGTGGATCCTTGTCTTTCTGTTGTGCCAATTTGCTTATCTCTTCTCATGTTTTCATTGCAGCCTTCCTCATCTGCCTTAGACTTTTTTTTTTTAATTATTAATGCATACGTGGTTGTAGTTCTGTTTTTTTTCCAACTGCCTCCACCCCAACTAAGGCTTTTGGTATGATAGTTTGATTTCAGAAACCTTATTTGTCTTTTTTTTAAGTTATTTTACTGGAAGTCCTTTGAGTTGTCCAGGCTAGTAATTGTCCACATCATCTCTGTATCGATAGCTTTTAGAGTTGCTGAGCTCTTTTTCCTGCAGCTCATTGGGGAGAGAAATAGAAGAACGAAAGATCCAGGTCAGCCTGGTCTCAACAATAGATGAGTCTTATCAAATCTCTTTTCTTGTTGCTGCTGAATAACAGCTTTGTTAGTTTTAAATAAAACAAGATAAGGAATGTGGGATGTGGAGGAAAGTAAGAGGGGAAAAAGAGACAAAGTCTTGTATATTTGGAGAAGGAAAATGTAGAGGATGTGGTTTTGAGCTACCTAAGGCAGTGAGGAGTGGAGGATACTTAGCTAGCAGGTATGATAAAGGAGCACTATGGTTTGCTCTCCCAGTGATATACAGCTTCCATGATAAGGGAAAGAAATGGTAATGGAAGGAGCCATTGACCTTGGAATATTACATGCAAGATGTGGTATTCTCATTACAGCCTGAATCGCTTCTGAGTTGCTAGAGAAGATGTGAAAGAGCCTGAGAGGCTGAGTGTCACAGTCTCCAGTCATTAGATCTAGAACGGTTCCGGTTCATAGTTGTGTACTTCTATCAAATACTACTGAATAATAGGGCCTCATATCCTTTAAACAAACAATCTCAGCTGTGTCTGTTGCACCTGCTGTGTCATCTTAGTGTTAACTATGTTAGCGAAGAAAAAAATAAGATCACTAACTCCAGTGTTTAGCACAGTGAAATCTAAGGCAAGTAATCCCACGTGGAGGTGGGTACTATGTAGCATGGGAACTGAATACAGCTGCAGCAGAGGAAAGGTCGTAGTCACAGTATAACCGCGTGCTAACGAAAAGCAGTCTCTGCTCCCTAGCTGATTTATGACTGTATTTTCGTATACCATACTGCTGTAGCAGTGACAGCTGAGAAGGCTTTGGAGTACTGTGCCTTATGTGAATGCCTTTTATATAAGGATCTGTAGGAGACTCATAGCCTGGAAATCTCACCAGAATGTATTTCATCAGGAAGTTGTCGTCATAATCTTTAGTCTGACCTATTCTTTTACGCACTTAATTCTTTGTCTCCTCTCTACTGATAAAGTAGCACATAAACTTGGAGTTATCTGGATATGACAAACACTTTTCCAGAGTTCTCTTTTTGGCATTGGCCTAGTCCTGGAAATACTGTTTTCTGGGAGTTTTTTTCAGGGAGTTTTTCATGTTCTGTTTGGAAGTTCAAGCTGTTCCTTAGATCATCTAACAGGGCAGTCTTCCCAGGTCTTGCATATCCAAATGCCTGTTTACGGTTGGCACAGATGCAGAAGCTAGTGCAGTGTGAGCAACTCAGGTTTACCCTTCAAGAAGCCTCGATAAAAGGAGCAAAATGAACTGTGGGATAGAGCATCAAAAACCTGTGCATCCTTGTATGCTTGGCAGTTCAGCTCTATGGTTGTCTGTGGGTTTGGTGTGGAAGTGAAAGTCTATTTTTATGCACTCTCCTTTCTCTTGGAACAGGGATAATTTGTGCATGTGTATGCTTACCATTTTGACTTATGAAGTTATATTTTGGGTTTATCTATCTGTGTATTTATTTTCTCCATAGTAGACATGCAGAAGCCTGTTCTTGGCTTTATCTTGGTTTGTCAGTGCTATGGTTTTCTACCTTCATGAACCTAGAAAATGCCACAAATTGTTGCATTCTTATCACACGGGTTTTTTTTCCAGCTGTCATGTGCATGCTAATATCATTTAATGATGTATTTCTTTTCCCCTTTCTAACTGAAAGGCAAACTATAGTTGATGTAGGGTTGAGTAGCTAAAGTCATTTCCCCAAATTACATTAGTTCAGGGTCTTTCTCTTTTCTATTAGCGGAGGAAAATGGTTTCACATTGTGACTGGTATGCAGTAACCATCCTCTAAAATAGCTCTGTGCCATCCTGACTTCATGGGGAAAGAAAATTGTATCCCAGGTAGCATCATGCAGCAGCCAGACCTAAACCTATTGCTTCAGCAATCAGTGTTGCTTTCTACCAGAATTGTATGTTGTGTGACCAGAGGAAGATGGCCAACAAACACTGTGGGAGTTGTTGAGAGCATTAGGGGATTATGTATGAACATAGTTTGCTTGTTGAGTTCTTTTCAGTTGGCTGCACTCCTGAAATTGTTATGTAAGGAGTCTGTATACATGTGTGCATGTACACAAGCCATCAATGTCTTCCAATTAGCGTGAAGGAGAAGAAGTAACAGAAGTTGGGAGAATAAGTATTGGCTTTCAAATTTTTTAAGACTTTCTTGTTTCTCTATTCTTCCTTTCTTCTTCTTTCATCCTGCAACTGCATAAAAGTGGAAGCTAGCAAACAAAGATTCTGTTGGGATCAGAAAGCTGTGCTGGTTATTATTCCATTTGCAGTTGCACTAAAGGCCTTGTGTTTAAATGACACGTCTTTTCACAGCGTGTAGTGCAAAGGAGACTCATCTCTTCTATTGTGGTTTTGCTTCAATGAGATATATTAAATGAGAACTGTTGTTCCATTCTGAAAAGACAGCCTGTTTGCTTCAGAGGTATACAAAGGATATGTCAAATGCAAAGTTAAATTATAAGCCTTACATAATAGGGACTATTATTCTCAAGTACTGCATATAATTTAATAAATATTATAAAGAGTGTTCCTTTGACACAATCATCTTTTAGGATATTCTTGGGCTCTACAGAAGTCATGGGATTTGGTATTATTCTGTATTTGTAAGATTTATTTTTGATGAAAGCAAATGAAACAAATCACTTTCTTTGGCTGGCCTACCAGATAAAAATGAAGGTTTCCTGTTGAGGGTACCCATTCTGTACGGCACAGAGAATGCCATATTGTGGTGTTCATTCATTGGCCTGGGTAGACTTTGAGGTGTCTTTCTCCAGCCAGAGCTTCTTCCTCTAGTACTCTCTTCTTGCCAGTTGGGAAACTGACTCTGTGCTCCCTGAGTGATAATATATGCTCCAATGTGGATGGACAGAGCAAATTGTCTCCTTGGTTATGTGAAACACTCAATGAGACAAGTGTTTTTGTGTCTTTGCATCAGTTCATTTGTGTACATGTCACAGGTAATGTGGAAGAATGCAAGAATCTGCCACTAGAAATAATGCTTATAATTTAACTTTGCATTTGACATCTCCTAAGTGTTTAGCAAGCGTTTTCTGATATAGTTTGGCTTGGACAAAGTAATATCCAGTCTGAACAGAAACACTTTAGGTAGGGGGAAAAAAAACTGATAAGCTTTGAGGAGAAAGGGGTACAAAATGATTGGCTCTACGTATTCTGATTTTTGTCATTGACTTTGAATAGTAGCATGGGACATAAATTGATGACAGGTTTTAGGTAAGTATAGTGCCATAGGAGAACTGCAATTTGTGTACGTGTAGATCACTCTGAAAGTAATACCTATCTATTTCCATGGATACTACAAGAGATGCAAAGAGCAAAATGACACTGTTTAATAGAGCAAATGATCAACTACAAAACACTAGTTTGAGCATAGTCACCGCCATTAGCTGTGTATTTTTGCCTGTGATGAACAAGAGCCTGCATGCTCGTAAGGATTTGCACCAGTGGAGTTGACTCACTGTTGCCACTGCTGGAATGCATCATCCACCCACTTCACTGTGTTCACATCCCCTGTTCAGTCTCCATAAGTGTTCAGCAAGCATTGATGAACGCCAACGGATGTCATTTTTCTGCATGGGAGGAGTTCAGTGCCATCTTTACTTCATATGCATTTCCATGTTAGATGCTATTTTGTCAGACTGCCCCTCTGCTGCCATCTATCACACAGCAACAACACGTAGAAGAATATTAGTGGGAAGATTCAGGCTCTACTGCCACACCACCACCAACTACCTCTGATTTCATGGGTCAGCATAATAAAATAGGAGGCATTATTTTTGGAGCAGCCCTTATTTGCTGTTACTCCAGTGCTTTTGCAACTAGGAAGTGAAACTATTGGAATGGCATTCTCCCTAGTTATCCACTTTCAGTCTGTCCTGCAAACTTGCTGTCCTGCTGTGTAACACGTATATTCTCACATTTTCTTCCCTTTTGCACGGTCTCAAATTTACTTAGTAGGCCTTCCTAGTCAAAGTAGACGTTTATTTTTTTTGGGAGATACTCTCTTCCAGTCAGGTGGGGTATTAAAACTTGAAATGGTAATTTTTGTTAAACTTGCTTAAACTGGAATTTCAAAGCATATCTCCCATGTTTAGTAGAGACTGGGGAAAACACATAATTACATGAAAAATGTAAAATGTCCAACTGGATTTCAGTCTCATCAGAAAACTCAAATTGCTCCCACTGTAATTGAGAGTGTTATTTGAATACAAGCACCATTTGTAGTGTACAAATGGAGTGATATTAATAGGGGAATGTTGGTTGATAATGGCCTTTAAAATGGGAAGGAGTGAGAGAATGGGTTTCCCACAGCAGGATCTTGAGCTGCCACCACTATGAAGACAGATAGGTTCACATGGCCTGCTATATAATAGCATGATAGCGATTATTCTGACAGGGAATCTGTACTGTCAGCCTGCTGTTACTTTGAGTTGTCTAGGAAGATTATACCTTGCCAGGCCAGTTGATGAGTTTTCATAGCAAATAAATGGCATGACAGAGTATACTTCCCATTTTCCAGTAAATCTTCCCAGTTTCCTGATGGCGTGTGGCATCTCTATTAACTCATGGGATCAAACCCTGATGTTATCACCAAGCATGTTCCTGTCCTTTAAGGGGCTGTCATTGGGTGGGAGCTCATTTTCTAAGAACTTGCCAAGGCTGCAGGGTTGTGCATCAGTGTTGCAGGGAACTCAGTTAGAACAGTGTCCTGTGATCTAGATGGTGACAGCATAAATGGCTTCTCTTGCTACCATAGCTAAATTCTTTCCATTAGAATATAGATCCTAATGCTGGAAAAGACCTTGTAGGTCACCAAACCAAGCCATTGCTGTTATAAGTAGCTGTGTAATTTAATTGTTTTCATTAGTAATAAACTTTTCTCTTGACTTATTGGATTTCTTATTCTGCTGTGTTATTGAAAAGCTGCTACAGAACCCCAATCCTTTAATGAGGAGACACAGTTTTTAATTTGGATCCCATAGTTTGTTTTTAGCACTTCTTAGAGTCATCTGTTCTTGGGCCAGTGTTGTCCTTTAGCTTTACTTTAGTTTTCTCTCTCCTTCTGAGCCTATTCATTCTGGAGAAATTTATGGGAAAGAAAAGCACAGCTCTTCAGCCTTCAGTTTGCTGTGTATTTGGGGTAACGTAGGTGAAACACAGGCCTCCTGTTGTGCAATGGTTTCTGATTTTCACAATACTCACTCTCTCCCTTTGTGTGGATAGAAACTGCCATGCACTGAAAATTGAAGAGCATTTTCTGTAGGGGAGGTTAAACTGACTTAAGTGCAGACAGGTGTTAAATAACACTTTGGAAAAATGCACACGATCTCTCAACTACCTTTGTGTCTCATATTTTGACTGTGTAGCTGTGCTGTGTAAATGTCTTTTTTAATTACTTTTGTTGTTAACATTTCACTCTGATATTAGCATTTAAACAGTCTGTAATAGACATTAATGACAAAGATGAGGGCTGAATTCCATCTTATAGGTTGCTATTGCCTGCATGCAGGGAGTTTTCTGTAAAATTGGATTAACAGGACACCATCAAAAGGATCTGGCTTCACTTTAATGAAAGCTTAATGTTTGCTCCACAATTTACATGGGGAAAGATAGTAATCATATGGCATGTGTAGACATATGATCTGACTTCCCACAAATGAGAAGACATGGAGGAAAATAGGCAACCATAAAGAGATAAGCATATGCTGCAGAGTGATGTATGTGAACTTACACAGAAAGACAGTATGTATATGTGGAAACAGCTAACTGACAAAAGCTGCGAAAATTGTTGTAAGTGTTGTAAGTTTCCCATGCTGGCAGCCCATTCATAGCCTAATCTGTCAGCGTTATTTGGGACCACTAGTTTCCTGGCCAATCTGACCAGAGTGGATACTTCTCACAATCTGCTGAAGTCCTCTGGTGGTACAAGAAACAAACTTTTCCTGTATTTGAGTTTCTATCCGTTCTACAGTCAGTGCTCTCCAAGACAGTGGTGAGGCAGGGGCTCAAGGCCACCCACTCAGCTAAGTGAAGCAGATTTTTTTTGCCTATAACTTCATCACAGATCTGACTTTGATCAGGATATAGTTATTATCTTAGTACATACCTGGATATGAATTAATCAAAAAAGGGGAATATATAATCTGCCCAAGAGATGAAATAATTGTGGGTCAGAACATGATATTTCTGAGTTGATCTACGCTTTGTTTTTACCTATGTTTCTGTGCTGGGCCAGTTCACGTACTGTGGCATATAGATAATGGGTCAAGTCTCAGAATTGATAGGTATAGTGCATTTTTTATCTAATGATTTGAAAAGGCTTGGTAATCATTCGTGAACTAAACATCATAGCTTTGTTTGGTAGAATGGTATTATTCCCATTTTATGGAGAAGACACCTGATTTTTCAAAGGTACTTACCATTTCTCTATCATTCACCTGAAATTGTAAACTTCAGTTGATCACAAATAAACTTCCTATTTCTGTGAGATAATTAAGCTCACTTGTGACCCTGCTGATCACTCCATCTGCAGAACTCACTTGGCTCTGTGCTATATCCTTGATCTGGGGTTCTCCAGTGTGCACAACGTTGACCTATATAGCTACACTTTTGGCATAACTATCTCTATAGGCTCTTCTTTCTAGCAAAGATATTAAACATGAGATAAATCGTACAAATAAACAGCTAATTTGCTGACACATTAGATGAGAGTATCTCTATGGTTATATTTTAAAGATGATTTTATCAGAGGAGGGCTTAGTTTAAGTGATTCTGCTTTTTTTTCCTGGCTTGAGGAAAGATAATGTCTGCTTTATTATTTGGGGGAGGGGAAAAAAGGCAGAAGCTGTATTTTGCCTAACTCACTCTTACAGTTTTTTCCTATTGGCTACAAATCATGTGCTCAGGTCTGTGAGAAACACGAGTCCAGACTCGACAATAACAGCTGCATCGGCATGACATATAAAGGGAGAAATATGTGTAATGGTCCCTATGATGTACATCTGTGAGGGAGGGCAAATGGGAGAGGAGTGCATTAGCCTAGTTTTCCTTTTCTGATGTCACAGAACTGCATTCAGCTCTGGGACCCCCAGTGTAAGAAAACACGGAACTGTCGGAGTGGGTCCAGAGGAGGGCCACAGTGAGGATCAGAGGGCTGGAGGTTCTCTTCTATGAGGTTCTATGATTATTTATTTATTTATTTACAAGGGCATGCAGCGATAGGGCAAGCGATAATGGTGATTATGCTTTTAAACAGAAAGAAACTAAGTTGAGATTAGATATAAGGAAGAAATTCTTTACTCACAGGGTAGTGAAGCCCTGACGCAGGCTGTCCAGAGAAGCTGTGGATGTGCCATCCCTGGAGTCGTTCAGGGTTGGATGTGGCCCTGGGCGGCCTGATCTGGTGAGGAGCAGCCCTGCCCACAGCAGGGAGTTGGAACTAGATGATTTTTATGTCCCTTCCAACCCCAACTATTCTATGACTCTTAAGTACTGGAAGAGCAGGTCAGGACTTAAATGAATTAAGACACCCTAGTAGCAGGCTCAACTAGGAATATTGTAATGTAGCATCTGAGTCCTTAAATTGAAACAGCAGTTAGGCACAGCGGTGAGGCTGCAAGTAATAACTCATAGTAATTTTAGAATAGGTATATTGTTACAGTTGAAGGGCTAGATTGAGCTGAAAAGCAAAGGGTGCTGCAAAGTTGCAGTATATACCTGCACTATTGCTACATCACTTACGTGCACTGTGTATATGTGTAGCTAGCACTGTCTGGCTATATTTTCTCAAAACAAACCTTTTCACCTGCAAAATAATCATTCCCATCCAACCTTTTAAAAACCAAAAAAGGCAGATGGAAATGGTTTTGGAAGAGAACACAGTACTTAGGCTGTGGTACTGTTTTCACTGACTTCTGTACCTCAACATCGATCTCAAATTGCTGGCATCCCTGCACTTGCTCTTCTGTGAACTTCACTTTGTACATAAACTATTCTCATTCTACCAACGGCTGTGACTGTGTTGCATAGCTCTTGTAAAACTCTTATACTGACTGTAGTGGGACAGCAGCTCTCTTAGTGATGATGGCTGAGAGCTGAAGGTAGGATACATCACTGTATTTTTCTGTGCTGTAAGTCATGTCAGTAACATGTCTGTGAAGGTATCATGAAGAGGCAGTCAGTTACCTAGAAAAGCTGATGAATGTCCAAGTACTGTTTACTGTTATTACGTAGTTACTTTCTACCTGTAGTCTGACTTTTCAGGCATTTAATTTTCTTTGGCCTTCTGCAGCGTAATATCAGCAGTGTCACAGGAGAAGGAAGCTTGATAGGGAAGACTGGCTACTCAGAAATCAGTTTCTTATCATTCTAATTCCTTAGTATGCAGTAATGAACTTGGATTGAATTTTAGACAAAAACTAACTGCATCTTTGAAACTGTAAAAGAAATAACTGCAATATCCTTGTTTTCAGTCTCTGCAATTAAAACTCCACTGAAGATGTGAACTCATCCATTTTCCTCTCTCAAAACCCATTTTGAGTGTAACCATCAAGAAGGGAAAAGAATTGGTAGGGTGTACAATAGGTTGTAAAAGGAAGGAAAGCATTGCAATTATAGAAAAGGAAAATGTGGACATTGCTAAAGAGGATAAACTCTCTGCTACTGAGGTTTAGCAAATGGAGAATGTAAAAGCATAAATGCTGCAGTGGTTTGCTTTGTTTGTGCTATGTATTTGGGATTTTTGCAACTTCCTTTTGTATTGCTGATGATATGAGAACTATAAAACAAAACAGGACAAAGCATTAGGAAATGCACTAAATAATTAAAATGTTCTAGATTTCTAGTTATCTCTTTTATCTGAAGACTTCCACATGCTTCATAAACTCAATACTTAATAAACATCATGTCTTCTCTGAGGAACACGTATCCTGTCTTAGTAATGGAGAAGCTAAGGTGCTTGTAGCAGATGGACAATCTTGCACTGGGAGAAAGGTAGATTAAATGTCTATAACATTTCTAATTTCTGATTGTTTGCAAGAACAATTTGTAAGTAAAATTTGCTGCTATCACAAGTTACCATTTCTCTGCTTTACTTGTCAACATCGCTCTCTCCTATGTTCCATTTTCTGGAAGAAATATTGTTAAATATCACTTATGTAGTACTGGCCTAAATATATTCAATAAATGAATCAATAGTAGATGCTTGATTTTTATCCTATAAAAAAAAGATGTTTTACCAGTCTATACCTAACCTAGTGTTATACATCAAAATGTTGCTATCTCTGCTTGTAAAGGAGTAAAGGAAAAGGTAGAAAGACTTTGTTGTTATGATGGAGGATAGACTTCTCATTGCTAAACAAATAAGCTGATTCCTTTTTCCTCAACAAAAAGATTGACTTCAGAATACCTAGGCAAGCTAAGCCGTCAGAGTTAAATGACAATGCTAAAAATTGACTCCAGGTTTACTTGTACTTTAGTTCTAGTGTCCAAGGTAGACAAAAAGGCCTTCGTGTTCATGAGAGAAATCTAGAATGGGCCTTAAACTCTCATAAGATTAAGATAAGGCTTGTTGCCTCCATGTCCGAGGCGCGTTCCGCCGGGGGCTAGCGATCTACCCTCGCTAGTTCTAGCGATCTACCCTCGCTAGGGCCATAGCCACACAGACACCAATATGGAGGATGTAGCAAATGGCATTTATTGCAAGGAGAGGGTAGCCTATATACATATCTTCTATGTACATCATCTATGTCCTTCAAGCATGCATCATATCAGACTCAGAGCGGGGGAGAGGTCCTATCGCATCACATCCCGATACCCCGTTATCGCCTACTACAACACAGGCTTCCCTAAATGAGCATAGCAGTGGAAAGAAGTGTTTCCTATCAGAAACTGCACACAGTCTGCTCTCTTTTCTCTATTTTGTCTCTAGGTCAGCATGGGCCACTTTCTGCATTGCATCAGATGAGACTAGGTCAGCCAGTTAAGTTATACAGCCCACATCAAGCCAGCACAGTTTGAGAAGATTGCCTTTCATTAATCGCCTATTTAGCAAACCTTTTAGAGAGAATGGAATGTATTTTTTGTTGTCTTCACTGCAAGGATCTACCACAGCATGCAATTCCTTCACTCACTTCCCTTACTCATCAGCTCCCATTTATGAATCTGACTCTGAATGAACAATACATAGGTCAGAACAGTCAGTTTAGCATGTGATGCTGCACTTGCTTCTTGTAACTGTATTTGGTTATTTACCGTAGTAGTGAAGGAACTCTTACCCTCCCTTCCTTTTTCTACTCTAGAGAAATGTGTCAGCTGGCATGTCTGAGCAGCCTCAAAGTTCTCTTTTTACATAGGGAAGCCACAATAAAGGTAGCAATTATTTTAGAATTTTATTTTCGAAACAGCATGTAAGAAATTTTAAAATTGCAAATGATCAAAATTCTAAATATAAGTAACTGAATTCCCCTAGCAGCAGGTTTTTATAAACTGAAGCAATAGCTCACTATTCATCTTTGCATGGATGTAAAGCAGCAGTCTTTTGCATTTGGTCAGATCACTCAAAGTTCTTTCCAAGAGCAGTGATATCAGGCTTGTGTAGCTTTGAATTCTGAATTGAGTAGACTGTTTCCCATCCTTAATTCTACAGGATTACTTAAATGGTTTTTTCTCTTTTTCTTAACTCTGTTGTTGTTTTGTTCTGTCCAAGAAATAATATTACGAGATTATATTAGGTGCTTTGAAGTTCTCTCTCAACTAATACTTAATACATATGAACAATCTAAGCCACACTCTCAAGTTACACATAGTATCAGTGTTTTACTTAAGAATTGAGGAATAATTCCACCTGTAAAATTAATTCTTTTTCCCTTTTTTCGTGCTTGTTCCAAGATTTCTTTAATTTCTCTACTTCTTTTACAGGAGGGAAGTATGTAGGTCGCTCTGAAGTAATACCTCATTTATTTCCATGGAAATTACAAAAGCTACAAAGAGCACACTGAAACTGTTTGAAAGAGCAAATGCTCAGCTACAAAACGCTGTTTCTCAACAGACAGTCTCAATAGTCACCGTCCATTAGCTATGCATTTTCACCAGGAATGAGTGAGAGCCTGCACGCTGTGGTCACAAGGATCTTGTTGTGGTTCAACCTGGCAGGTGGCTCAGCACCACAAAGTCCTTCACTCACTCCCCAAAATTCCCTGTGGGATGGGGGAGAATCAGAAAAAAAACCATAGAATTTGTGGGTTGAGATTAAAAACAAAAAAAACAAAAAAAACCCACAAGCTACTAAGAGAAAAGGATAATAATTATGACTTTACATATATAAATGTATACAACAAGTGTATAAGCAATTGCTCACCACTCCCCACCTGATACCCAGCTAACACCTGAGCAGCAGAGAAGAGGTGTGAACTCCCACCTCCGTCAAAACTACTTCTGCATGATATAACATATGGTATAGAACATCCCTTTGGCCAGTTAAGTCAGTTAAGTCAGGTGCCCTAATTCTGTTCCCTCCCAGCTCCTTCCCTCCCCTTTGCTGAGAATGGCCATGGCTCTGTACAACGCTGCTTAGCAGCAACTATAAACATTGGTGTGTTATCAACATTGTTTTTCTCTTAGATGCAAAACATAGCACTATATCAGACTCTGAAGAAAACAACTCCATCCCAGCTGATACTGACAGATCTGCCAGCAGAGGTGATCCACTGTCACTGTTGTCACTGCTGAAATGCACCACTCACCACCTCACTGTTCTCACATCTACTGTTTTGATAGAATCACTAAGGTTGGAAAAGACCTCAAGGATCATCCACTCCAACTGTTCATTTACCACCAATATTTCCTCACTAAACCATGTCCCTCTCTACCTCAAGCCTGTAGCATTGCCTCTTGTCTCTATCAGCATTCAGCAAACATCAATGAATATCAGTGGATAAAATTTTTTCCGCATGGATAAATTCAATTCCACCTCTTTGCTTCATATGGACTTCCATGTCAGATGCTGTTTTGTCAGACTGCTCCTCTGCTGCCATCTGTCTCACAGCAACAACATGTAATGGAATACTGGCAGAAAGCTTCAGCCTCTACTGCCATACCACCAACATCTACTTCTGACATCATGGACTGACATGATAAACCAGGAGGCATTACTTTCAGAGCAGCCCTCGAATAGTGATTAACTGAGATCAATCCATGGTTCACAAGAGATCCCCAAGAGAGCTTCTTCACTTACACTTAAAATCTTTTATGTTGTGGAAATCCATTTTGAACTAAATGCATCTACTAGATTGAGCACCATTTCTTCATCTGACTCTGGGAGAACATCTTTTGGCTTATGTTTAATGGCAGTTTTTTTTGTCTTACGTGACATCTGTCACGTAAACTATGGGGGGAAAAAAATCATTACATATCTTAGTCGAGCTCTTCCTTGTTTTGCTTGTCAGCATCTGTGCTTCCTCTATCTTATTTAGAGTGGTATATGAACTTGCTAGGTGCAAACACCAGAACTTTGTATACATAAACAAGAAGCCTTTTGAGGTTCAAAATCAATAACAACTTCAGTAAGTCTGAAGTGCTAACAATGAATTTAAGATATAAAAACATTTAAAATTATTTAACTTTCAGATTACTTGTTCATGTTATTTACTTGTTTATGATTTACTTAATGTCAAGTTTCAGCCAGCTGCCTTAAACCTTTCCTTACAACTTACTTTAACAGCATTTATTTCCTTTAGGCACTGAAGATCCATTCACCGTTAATAATAATGAGGATTCATATGGGGTCAGGATTTTAGCCTTTGCCCCAACTGACATCATATTCAGAACTTATCCAATAGACAAGAAAAATAAAATCTGGCTTATTGTCTTGGAGTTGCATTTCCTCCGAACTAATGATTTCAACACCAACTAGTTTGGTCAATAAGATCAGTAGCTACATCATAGGAAAAATATGGTAGCGTTTAGCAGATTTTGTTCCTCTTCGATGAGGCAGTATCAGGCATTTCTTCTGATGAATTTGGCTCCTGGGAGTGAAAGGATCTGTACTTTCACCTATTAATTGCATGAAAAGCTGACTGAGTCACAAGCTCATTGGCTACAGTTTAACTGGAGGCTGATTCTGAGAGGTGAGCCTCCGGGACCAATACTGCTGCTCTTCACCATTATCAGCTGAAATGGTGGGATGGAATACAGCCTCTGCATGGTCACAGAGGACATCAAGCTGGAAGAGTATTTGAAGTGCTATGACTAAGGTTGCCATACCAAAAGAGTTTTGGCAAACTAGAGTAGTCCTGCAGAAACTGCATGAGGTGAAGCAAAGGGAAATGTGGTCTTTTACCTGGGATAGAATAACATGCAACAGCATGGGCTGTGAAGTGATCCACCAGGAATTCTGCAGCCCGAAGTAGCTCACAGGAAAGGAACTGTAGGTGCTTGTAGACAAGTTAAGCATGAATCAACAGTGCTTGCCTAGGATTCTATGTGACACTTCCATTTTGTAGAGTCTTTCTCACTACATTGAAAATTTTTGGAGTAGGTAATTCATTACAAATTTCTTACCACCTACCACAAGACTGCTGCTAGGAGTCATGCCTAGGAGGTTTGAATTACATTTCAGTACAATGAAATGCAATTCTGAGTATTTGTACCATGTTCTACTGTTGTTCTAAGCAGCTCTTACTTTGTTTGGCTTTCTCCATAGTGTGAAACATGACATAGCTAGATGAGAAGCTGAACTGTAGTTCATGAAAAATGCTTGACGTATAAATCCTCATTTGAGGTAGAATTGCATCATAGAAGCTTTGCCTATAATTCAGCATCAAAGACCACAACACAAATGTATTTCTTCAGTTTTCTTCAGTGTATTTCTCATTTTCTTACTTCCTACCCCTAAGCCTGTAATGTATACACCGTATTTTTGACAAGCGTAAGCAGTTTTACTTCCTGAAACAAAAATACCTCTTGGTTATGGTTGTACTTCTCAAGAGAGGAGCAGCATAACTCAGTAGAACAGCGTAGTGGGAAGGAAAGGGAAAGTGATAACTAGAAAAATGGGACTTTGAGGTCTGCTTCCTTTCAGATTTCAAGGCCTACAGTGTCTGAATAGAGTTGATAATGCAGAATGGTAGTACCTGCCTGCTCACTAGTAATTTTGAATTGGCCATAGAAGCTTTGTAGCAGGCAAAAAATGAGAACTGTTCCCCAGCAGCTCCTTTTAAATGTTCAGATGCTTAAGTGATTCACCCAGTGGATTAAGACTTGCAGACATCCATCAGTTCTTGGTTTTGGTTCTTCTGTTGACCTTGTTTATTTGAACATGGTAGGGCATGGTAGTTGCCTCTTGTTAGGGGATAAATGAAACTGGAGTAACATAAGAGTATTTGGGTTGAGCAGTTCTCAGGAGTAGAAAAATTCAGGAGAGAGAACTCACAGCGTTGATATTTTTGTTTTGCGTAGCTTTGCTTATAAATTCAAACAGGCAAAACAGGAGTAGATCCTTTCTAAATATGCATAGACTTTATTTCAGATTTTGAATGGAGTAGAACTGCAACGTAAGGAAGATTATTATTCAAACATTCAAAAGCTGTGTTAGAGACTAGGCCAAAATTTCTTGCTTCCTTCACAGAGCTAACGCTATGGCTAAAAAAACCTATATAAAACAAAAAGAAATTCCAGGAAATGAGATGATGAGGACTTACAAAGGAAAGATGGGCAGTATGTTAAAAGTTAAGTGTGAGCAATCTGGAATACATTTTAACAAAAATTACTTTTTAAATGCTGCTTTCTCTTGCTATAGATGACACTATTGAACAAAAAAAAAAAAAAACAAGCCCAATGCAATTCAATTTGAATTTATCACTCTATTATTTTAATATATTTACTCAGGGTTAACAACTCATTAAGCACCAAATTGCTCGCTCTTAATGAGTCCCTGATGGCAAAATTGGGCTACTTAAAACTGTACAGTAAAATAATGAAGGCATGGCAGAAGGCTGTAATAAAAAGCAAGTAAATGCTATTGAGTATTTGGTGTGTGGATGCCAGATTGGTTTTCAGAAGAAGTGGTTCCATTAACATAGTTAAGTTGGCATATTGGCTACAAAGCTATTTTTGTTTCCAGGAATGACAATTAATTTGATTCAGGGTTTTAAAATAGGTCAAGAGGCCAGCTACTATATCTATAAAAACTTTTAGGCATTTTTTCTAGTTAATACCAATAAATAAAAATAATAATAAAGACAAGGAATCAATTATCGGAAATGCTTTCTCTTTTATATGGTGATTTATGATCCCTTTGAATAAACTAGGATTTTCAGATTACAACATTTATCCCAATCATCTGTTATTAATACTGTAGTGTCTTCAGGACTCAAGTAGTAAGGCTAAATTATACCAGGTATCAAATAAAATACAGTAATTAGTCCCTAGTCCCTAGCCCTAGTCCCTGACAACTTGCCAATGCCAAGACTGACAAATTTAACAGCTACAAAGAAGGAGTAGCTGAACCAATTGCATGGTTAAGTACTCAAAGACGCAAATAGTTTTATAAGTTCTGAATAGTTAAATACTGAATTAATGAAGGATAATCATGATAAGACACATCTACTTAAATTGGGTGTTATGGCAAACACTAATTATTTCTGTCCCTTTAAGTAGTTCTTTCATTTTTCTCCCCAAAAATATTCTTATTCTTTTATTTATTTCTTTATTTATTTTAAAGATCTGTATCTGTAAATTCTAGGAATGTTAATGGGCCTGTGTAAGATATCCTTATACTTCCTTTGGTGTAGACAGGTTGCCTTTACTTAACTTTCTGATGTTTTCTGACTGGTATTGGTTCTTTTTTCATTTGAATGAAGGTGCCCATTTGGCTTCAGGATATAACTGATTGAAGTAGATTACTAAAAGAAGTAAGTTTATATCACCTTATTTTGCTATATGAGGCAGGCAAAACTAATGTCACAAAAATTAGCTGAATGAAAAAGACTTCAGGCCTTTGTGCAGAATATTTTGTGGTTACTATTCACAGTACTTGCTTATTTGATGGATACCTCATCTCTGTACCCTACACTGAAATATTAACAAGAAGTTCTGCTTCTCCAGTATATTTCTTATGAGAAGAGTCCATGATTTGGTAACACTCTCTTCCTGTTCTTCTGCAAAAGCTGACTTTCTAAATTCTGGCTACAGAAAATCTACCTCTGATTCTATGCTGGAGTCAGAATCAAAGTGGAGACGCTTTCCACCTACAAAACAAGGATAAAGCTCATACACTCTTCATTCTGCTTAGCTGAGAGACAGGTGGGGTTTTTTGCTCCTTTCAAAGTAGCCCATAGGTTTCTATCTGCATTTACAGTGGTAGAGTATTGCTGTATGATCTAATTGTATGCTTGTGGTAGATAATAATTGTTTTGGGAGCTTTATCTCTTGTATTCATTAAAACAGTGAAAGTCTTTCCCCAACTGCCTCTATTCACACTCCTCTCAAGAGAGTTCTCTCTTGATTCCTACAGACCATCAACTGCTACTATAGCACTCACTTTGTATAGAAGGAGTTATTGGTCTAATATAATATTAGTTTCCTGGCACATCATCAGGATAAAAATCTTAGAGGAGGAAAGATAAAAATGTGGCTTAATTTTTTTAGGTTGTCTTCTTAGTATATTGATTGTTTTGCAGCATTAGCATCCTCCGCAGAGGGGAAGGTCAAGACTATTATAATTCCCACTGCTCTCACCCACTCATTAAAAGAAAATTGAATCCAGACTATTACTGAAGTAAGAAAAGCATGTGCTTGCAATTTTTTAAAAACTTTTAAAGTTATGTTGACCAACAGACACCTGGCATATCAGCCATCAAACAGAAAATTAGCTGTACTAATAGCAATGCAGATTCAATTCTGATTTAAATCTGACTTTAGATGTTAATCATTTCCAACACAATGGATAGTTGTATAATGGGAAGGATTCATGAGTTCTGGAAACCGTGTTACAAACTAACAAATCAAATCTGATGCTTTTGCTTCCTTACTGAATCACTGTTTCAGCACTGCAGAATGACTGGACAGCTTCATCGCTCAGTGAAACCAGAAAGTGGGGATTGCAACAGGAATCAAATTCTTCAGGCTAGTGGGAATGTGTG
The DNA here is from genome assembly GCA_016647715.1 of Pavo muticus. Taxonomy (NCBI): domain Eukaryota; kingdom Metazoa; phylum Chordata; class Aves; order Galliformes; family Phasianidae; genus Pavo; species Pavo muticus. The sequence goes on along the minus strand of JACDJE010000227.1, from coordinate 1,660,262 downwards.
TAATTCGTGCATAACTTTTATTCAAAATAATTGATTGATTTGTTTTAATAGACAAACTAATTGCAGAAATCAAACCCTATCATTTTTTCCCCTGAAATAATAAGAGTTAATCATTATCAAATACCAATTTTTAATAGCAAAAGTTGAGGATTTTATGGGAGTTTTTTTTTGTTTTTTTAAATGATTTCATTGTCATTGTGATTTTTGTAGTTTTGCTTAGTATTTTAGCTGAATTTAATGCTAGCAACAACTGTGTAAAAGACAGCAATGATCTCTTGTTGCTTGAATAGCATTATATCATAGAAATAATATTTGGAAAAGTTCTCACATTCTCTACTTTCTGTATGTGTTTGAGTGGCTTCTTGGTGATCCATGAGATGGTCGATGTCAGATTTTTTTGTTGAAAGTGTCAAAACCAAGTGAAAGGGATTATTGCTTACTTCACTGATTCTGTAAGATGGATGTATCTGCCCACTGGCAGATGAACTAAAATCCACCTACTGTTTTTGTGCAGTCCAGTGAACATCTGATAGACAGCAGTCACTTCGAGCCTCTCTTTATATATATAGAATTGGAACTAGTAACCCAGAGGCCAGAAGTTTCAGTACTTCTCTTTATAGGCATCTCATATTTTGTTCTATTCAGCAATTTAACTCCAATAAAATATTTTTTGTTGTTGTTGGACCATCTTATATGAATAAATCTGCCTCACGCCAGGGAAGACTGTATGTGGCTTAATCTTCGTGTTATTTTTCACTACCTGGAGTACAGTCATTAGGAAAGACAATCACTATGGTGATAAATGGCTTACATTAGTTTTTGTGTATCCAAATTATTCCTCTGGGAGATTCAGTCTTTTATTCCATCCTGTTCAGAGGAACAAAGTAGTCAATTTGCTTATGGTTAAAATTCCACTACTAATGTAATATATATATATATTTACTGGGTAAAATGTGGTCTTTATATATAGTTTTACATTTCTGTTATTTTGCTGCTACAACAGAGTGCTGAACTGCTGGTGAGAGATACAAGTATAGATTCTAAAGCTGTATGTGTGTTATAAAACCTGTTCAATATTGTCTTTCCTCCAGATCTTCATAGCTTTAGCCTGGTAAAAATAACTTGAATTTCTTTGTAAGATATTTCACTTCAAAGTCTAGTCAGTGTTATTCCAATGTTAGTTTCCTGAAACCTTTTGCAGTACTGATCTCTAACTCAGAATTGCTGTGAACTCCCAGAAAGAGCAAATAATTCAAGATACAATCACAGCAGAATTGTAATAATTGTAAAGGAAACGTTTATTTTGGCAAGTACTATTCCAACTAATCTTGAGAGATGCATGTTTCTTCAGAAGAAGGAGGAGACCAAAGAATGTAACCAGCAAAGTCAAAACCACATTTTTAATGTGGTCAAAGCTGGTGAGAACGTAAAGATAAACCTAAGTAAACCATGCACATGAATTGTATAAAGTATACAGGGCAATTGATAGTTTTAATGTTGCCAGTGCATAGTAACAAAATGTCAAGGGAAGAAGAGAGAAAGGTATCCCGTTGTGAAAAATACAAAGTTCAAGTTCTCATATCTTACTTTGAAGATTTAGTGTTGAAAAACAAACTCCGTATAAATCCATTAAAAACAGTTGCATTTAGTATTGCTATGAAAGAACTTTAAATATGCAGATAAAATGATTTCTGTAACAAGGCAACAAGCTTTGCTGCATTTTTGCAACAAATGCAAGCAATTGCATTTTTCCATATAGAATTCAGTGTTGGTTGCTATCTCCCTTCAAGATAGTCTTTAATGGCTTAGTTAAGGCTACAGAAGTTGTAACTGCCTTGAGCAGTTTAGTCAGGCTCTTGTATTCATGATGCATCAATTTGCCCTACCTAATGACAGACAGTCATGAAGTATTTACCGTCGCTAAGGGATATTATTTGGATGGCGGTGATTATTTAAATAGAAATATGTTGCTTGTTCATTTAGACTTGAGACTTCTGCAGGCTAATGCAGGAGTGATGTTGTAGCATATCACTTAAACTATATGTCAGACCTCTCAGACAAGTACAGAGTTTAATCTCCCAGCATATAGTTATCCTTATGTATCATATACGAGAATTCCCGATCTCGGGTAAGAACTATGCTGTCACAGCTCGTCAGTGTGCTTCTGCTGCAGTACTGCTCAGCAGGGGCACACTTCAGGTCCAACTGAAGTCAGCAGGAAGCATGCATCACAGGCAGGAAGTCAGTTGGATGACTTCAGTGAGCTGAGGACAGGCAAATATAGAACGGACATCAGTGATGTATGTCCTGGCAATGCTGTCAGAGCCCATGCTGTGACTCCTTTAGATTTGCCATCTTTGGCATGTGTGGAAGCAGATGTGGCCTGGAGAAGTTTTCAGGGAGCAGCATTTTGGTTGCTTGCTTCTGCCTTGCCCTGACAACAGCATTTCCTTTCTGTGCTGCAGTGCCAATGCTGGCCCCGTTTTGTTGGGGCAGACTTTTGGTGTGTCCGTCTGCTGCCCTGTGCTGCAGCCACCTTATGCTGTAGCAGGTGGATGATGACAATGGGGGAAGGGTACCACGTGTGCACCATTTTGGCTGCTGGCAGGCACTGAAAAGGAGAGGATGCCAGCTATGACATCAAGCCTGGTTACAAGAGGTGCACAGTAAGAATGTTCTCAGGAGTTCTTGCAAGTATGTTGTGCCAAGCTGATGGAAGAATTGCCTAATGTGGGTAACAAAAAATCCCTGAAATCTAAGTTAAAGCTTTGTAATAGTTGTATGCTGTAGAATTCAATAATGAGGCTTTCTTTGTTTGAGCCTTGGAAAGTCTCCAAGATCCACCCAAAAAAGAAATTAACAAATGTTGTTTTTTTTGTTACCTGAAGTGAAATTGTCTCACTGAAATGCAGAGATGTACTCTTTTCATCATTACTACCTAATCAACACCAGAGTAGTTGTGGTAGGGGAATGAAAAGAGTGGGAGTACAGGGAAGAAAGACACTGGTATATTAAGATTAATTGAAGAGGGAGGAAGAGAAGTAATTTGAAAACTATCCAAGGTTTTTCTAAACAGTGGCTGAAATTAGGCAAATCTCCATCCAAATCATTCTGGAAATCTATCTTTAATGTAGGAAAGTGTTTAGTGGAAGACTTAAAAGCTACTAAAACACATGGAAAACTGAACATGCAGAAATGTTTTTGACCTTGATCTATCCTCTAGACCTGCCTACAAATAGGGCACATCAGTGAAAACTCCAGGTCCTGGTGAATGCAAGTTTCATTTTTTGTGTATGTTTTAGTGATGTAATATAGTATCTGACTTCTTTTTAGTTTGAGAAATCCATTGCAGGCTAGTGGTCTAAGCAAGGATGGTAAGCAAGTGTTCCTGACCTGATTTATCTTTCCACTGTTTTGCAGTATGTTCATCTGGGCATGTCCCAGCTGTCTTGTCTCTGGCTTTAGTTTCCCCATCTGTAAATATGAATAGCTCTTTGGAAGTGTGGTATGAGAAGTCAGGTTATCTGAGGCTATGAGATACAAAGCTGTTTATTAAAGAAAAAAAAAAAAAAAAGAGAGAGAGAGAGAGAAAGGAAAGACCAAGTCCTGTTATTTCCCTACAGTCTAACCATTTCTAAATTCTGACCTTTAAGTTCAGGACTGTTTATCACTGCCCCTGGCCTTCCTATCACTGGCAGCAGTAAATTAGGAGTTCTGATTATTTTGATGGTTTAGCTCTGTTGTATGAACCTTCCTCACTCTCACATGAAGCAGTCATGTTGAAGGCTAATTAAATGTGGGTGAGCATATTTGGTCATTCCTCATTGTTTTTTGTCAGTCTGTCTGCTAAAAATCATGGGTTATACTATCTGGTCAAGAAGAAGGCCAAAAAGCAGAAAGAGGCATCAGTAAATTAGGAATGAATCTGCAGTAGGCAGACAGAATGGAGAGGTTAAGGAGGGTATGTTATAATGCTTCAGTGTTACTTGGTTGAATTACTCCAGTGCAACCTTTCAGAGAAAAGGCGACACAGAAGTGTAAGAGTTTGATGTGTCAGTGAACAATGTGCTGGTAATTAAGCACAGGGTTTAGGAATTAGAAAAATTGTTTTCAGTTTTGAACATATTACCTATAAAGTTCTTAATTTAATCTTTTTCTGTGCTGCAGTTTCCCTCTCTGAAAAATAGACCTGATGCCTCCTTCAAAATACATTTGAAAGATTTGTGATGAATATTCATAAAGTGCCTAGAGCTGTTTGGCTAGGGGCTATCAGTAAATTCGTGGAATTGCTACACTTCTATTAAACTTCTGTCAACAAAGGTTCTTTTAATTATTAAACTATAAAATGTACGCATTCCTAAAACAAGAACACAAACTGAAAGTGGTGTTCTTTCCTTCTTAGTGCATAGAAACAGTAAAGCTCAGAGAACCTGAGAACCTCTGCTATCTGTAGAGAGAAGCTAATAATTTTATATTTCTTTGGGCTTTACAAAGAACATCAAAAGTATTAAACAAAAACAGGAATGCTAGGGGAAATCACTTTTGAGAATCACCTTGGGCTCTCAATGGGCTCCATCCTTCTATTTTCCAATTTCAGGTACTCATAATTCCAATGTAAATAGTGGTCCCCCTTTTTTTTTTTTTTTTTTTTTTTTTTTTTTTTTTTTTTTTGGTGTAGTATTTAAGGAACTACCAATTAGCTGTCCTATGTCTAGCTTTAATGGCTTTCTTCCACGCTTTGTGAATTCAGTCTCAAAATACGGTAATGCTGTCTTAAGTCATTAAACAAATCCTGTTTGAAATTTTTACTNTTTTTTTTTTTTAAGAAATGCAGTGGTGCTGTTTGAAATAAATATTTCAATCCAACAGAAGCCACAGAGAGAAAGTATATACAACATCTGGCTGTGGAAGAGCTGCTGCTCATTATTTATGAGCGTAAACAGAGAGACCAATTAGTACAGAGACTTCCAAAAATGTTTGGAGTACAGACTGGCTATGAATAGTCTTTCACAGATGTGTTTCTCAGACTGGGCATCTCACTTTCATTAGGGACCAGAATCCTTCATAGTTATGTGATCCACTTATGTCTGAATATACCATAACATTTTGGATAAATTTCAAGCTAATGTATCATTTTCTAGTTTCTCTAGAAATGACTCAGTATTTTTGTCCTGATCTTGCAATACTAAGTAGTTCAGAGATTATTGGCTTTTTTCTATTTGTCTTTTGTTCACTTCAACTGTACTTCCATTTACTTAAATGGAAAGTTCACTGCTTCCACTGTATGCTGCTCCAAAACCTTCCAATAGTAAGATCCTTTATGATTTACAGGGCAAATACTTGGAATTTGGTATTATATTTTAATCCATTACAGCTGGCCCTTTCAATGCAATGATACAATGCATTGCTGCTTGGAAGGCCTTGAGTTTACTCTTTGCATGTTTTGTGATCACTTTCTGTTGCTACTGTTGGCACTTCTATTATTCAGTCCTGATATATTTTTTGATGTAGTTGTTTTGTTTGATTTAATTAGGACAATTTATAAAGGATGTATAATTTTAAGCTGTTTTTGTTTGTTTGTTTTTCTTCCATAGCCACCTCAATTCCATCTCATGATGCATTCTCAAAAATTGTAATGCCCAGAATCCCCTTTTGTCAGAGTTTTGCCGGGAATAATAATGAGAATGTTTGTCTGTCTTGATACATGTTAGTATTAATGCAGTTGTTATTAGGTTTCCTGTAAATATATCAACAATCTTTCATCACAGCAGGAACTATTTTGTGTTAAGTAGCTAAGTATAGATATAGATGATCGATTCTCTGAAACACTGTTTCTTACAAGCATGCCCACAACTATACCGTGTGACATTTGTCTTTCCTCCAGTTTCTTTAATGTGTTTGGTGTTTTTTTTCCTGTGTTATTACAGGGATTGTGCACAAAATTATCAGTTTCATCACATATTGTGTTGCTGATGATGGTAAGTATTAAGCTGTGGGGGTGCATGATAGGCTGCAGGTAAGAGACAGAAGAGGAAAAAAATTAGATTAAGGCTATGGCCAGGACAAAAGTGATATGGCAAACAGGAATATAACATAGACCACATCTTGGCTAACATGGTAATGCTTGTTGGTAAGGGTCCTAGCACTGTAAATGAATTATACATATCATGGTGATGGGACAGGAAGAAACGGTAGTTGATTTGGGATGGGGTGTGGGCTAAATTAACAAATACTGGCTTAGACCAAAGAAATAAGGAAACCTACTGTCCCATTTAGTAGTTTTGACAGTATTGTCACAAATGACAATATAGTAATTTCTCAAGAGCTAGCCAACCCTGAAATTAGTCAGTATTCTTGTATTTTCACTTTTTCACAGTACTCCAGCAACTCATTTGACTCCAGTGTAATTACTTCAGATTAAGTACTGGACATAGTGGATACCATTTTCCTGTACCACAATGGGATGTTGTTGATATATTTTTTTTTATTGTTGGGTTTTTAGATTTTTTTTCTTTAATTGCAAAAATGAGCAGAGGTCCTCACTAACTTGTCCTATGAAGAGAACAGCATGCAGTACCATATTTGAAGCAAGCAATATTTATCCTTTCCCAGAAATACTACCTTGCTTCCCTCTAAAGATGGTTTCCTGCCATGTGTTTGTTCCTACGATGTCTTGGAGTAGAATGAACCAACTGGTCATGTAAAGAAGACTACTTTGGGATAAAATTATTGCTAATTACAGGGTGTCGCTGAATCCTTTTAATTCAGAAGACATGATGAAACAGGGTGGTTAAAACAATCTCTAGTCCAGAGCAGTATTGTCACCAGCACTGGATGAGGTATATCCAAAGTTTAGAAACCTTCAATACTAGGTCATGTTTGCATTTTGGTGCATTTGGTCCTTCACTGTGCTGTGAAATGCATGCTACTCTGTGATTCCTATTCGTAACACACACTCCTGCAAGCAGTCTATTTTGGAGATAGGATTAGAAGAAACATTTACTGCTACAAGTTCGTATTGGCTACATACTTGTATATAGTGTATATACTGTGAGTATATGCACAGTGTACCTCTGAATGCTATTTACTTTGAGTATTGCCATCAAACTGTTACATAAGAAATGTGCAAACTTACTGCTGTGAAATTGAATTTGTGCATTATGGTAATTTTTGGAAACATTCAGTCCAAAATCACAGAATAAATCCTCTTAGTTGTATGCAGTCACCACCTGCCTGTTGTTATATTGCCATGTGGTGTCAGTCACAGTATCTCTGAGACATAAGCTTGGAACTTTTCTCTCCAAAGAAGTCAACCTCTGATCAAAAAGAGATTGCCCTCATTTTTTTTCAGCTGTACATAGTATGAGACAGTTGGACTGTTCTCACTACTGCTGATAGAGATTGAGCCAATGTACATAAATACTTGATTGAAATATTTTTGTTATTTCAATCCAGTGTTTGTAAGCCGAAAAACTGATAATTGTATTAATAAGTATGAAAGTAGGAAAGAAGAAAAAGAAATGTGCCACACAGTTCAAGACTGAAGGGAAACAGAAGCTGATGTCTGCCTCTTCCTGGTATGGAAGACACTCTTGGAAGTAACAGATTGTGAGGCCTGTTCCGCTCCCTGCATTTCTGATAAGCATCTCTTGAAATACTCAGGAGTTGTCAGTGCTCATGATACACTTGATTGCGAACTACCATTGTTTGTATCCTGTTTTCATGCTCTTATGAAGAGATTTCAAAAATACACTCTAAAAAACTACCATCTAACTAGCCTCTTCCCATTTTTTTCATGGATTAAGTCATTCATTTATGTAGTGTGCATTTTGTTCAAAATACTGTGGAAAGGCACTCTCTATTGCTAAATAGAGAGTGATCTGTAGGCAAGCTGTTAGCAAAGAGTCAACTGCTTTTGCAGCCTGCAGGCTTTTACAAGTGTAATGTAGGTGTGGCAAAGATAAGAAAAATGCAGATATTTACTGGAACTGTAACAGCATGAAAGAAGAATGTTGGAAAGAGAGGAAAATATGTGTATGACAGAACCATAATGAGTTTATTTCTTGACTTTCTAGAGGAAAAACAAACATGGGGGAAAAAAGATCAGTAAGTGTTGAAATCTAGGCATTTTAAACACCCATCTCCATGTTTCAGAAAACCAATTTTACAACTGCTTCCTTACCAGTTATTTGACTTCCACTGTGTCCTTTGCCTGTAGAAATAGTGTTTCTCAAATAGAATTGTAGGAGATGTGTTAAATAGAACTAAAAATAAAAAAGTAACTATCATTTTGAGTAAGTTACTCCAAGAATGCGGAAGAAATGATGATGTGAAGAGTCACCTCTCATCATGCTGACATTAGTATTCTTGATATTTGTGATGTATTGCAGTGATACTTGGAGATCATATAGGAGTCTGTCATCCTTATTATAAGACTAAAGGCAAAGCCTGATGGGCTTAAGTTCGTAGTCCTCTCACCTCATTACATGATTATTTCCATGAATGTGATACTTAAGCCATCTCCAAAAGAGCTCAGCAGGATGACCTTCAGTTCTTGGGTCTTGCAGCTCTGCCTTTTACTTTCTTGTAACTAATCATCAGGATGCCAAGTATTTTTATTAAACTTCAGTCAAAGTAACTTTGAGGAAGTCTGATTCCGTATATGAGGCAGGGACAGACTTGAGTAACCTGACAACAGTGGAGAGTTGGAGGATTTGTAGAAGATGAAATAAACCTGATTTCAGAGCAGTACTGGTGATCATGCCTGGTAGCGTTTCCATTTTGCAGATACTTCAGTGCTAGGACCATAGCAGATGCCAACCAAGGTATTTTAAATACACACTCAGCCATGCATTGATATGACTGTGATTTTGTCTTGCATCTATTTATTGCTCAATTGTTAGAAAGACATCTCAACCAGAGTATAACGTTTTTCTTGCTTTGGTATGGTCTTACAGGCCTTGCAAAAGCGTAGTAAACACTCTATGCTATTAGTAGAATGTGTGAACTGTTTAATGTCTTTATCCTTTCCTCCTTTTAAGAATTGTAATAAAATATACTTAGTTTTTCTTTGTGTTGGTGTCAGCTGGGTGGAATAGGACAGCCATCATCCTATGTTTCTCTAAGCAAAATATAGGAGATGTAAATAGAGTCATTGAATCTTGTAAAAAACACTTTTACACCATGTTATTTTTGAAAAGTGATAGATGAGAAAATGAATGGTCATAAGGGCTTTATCTTATCATTCAACAAAATTAGATGTCTTCAAGGTCAGTTGCAGATGTTCAAGAGCTAAGAAAGATAGGAATTAAGTAATTAATAGGTTAAGTCTACTGCAGTCAGTCAGAAGGATCAGGGACAGAAGAGAATCCGTGATAGTGACTGATGGCAGGTGATTGTTCACATGTTGGAGGCATCTCTTAGCTTTTGTTTTTTATATTTTCCTTGATGACAAAGATAATTGGAAAAATGTTTTTCTACTTTGCTGAAATTCAGTTACTCAGGTCTTTCAGAATTGCATGAAGAAACACCTCCCTGCCTCACACACGTTAGCAGCAGAGATAGCAGAAGGGGTTGATAAGGGAGGTAGATGTTAGCCTATATTCACCTTTCTATAGTCATTGCAGTGCTGCCTTGGCTGACCTACTTGTCCGCATGTCATCCAAACATGTTTGTCAAGATAAAAGGTATATTACTTTTGGTATGCCAGTACATCTGTGCCTGGTAGTAATATCATCATTTCTTTGAATTCAGTTAAATGAATTCTCTTTACTCCCTGTTGTGAACTGTATTTAGTATTGTAGTCTATTGTGAAACTGTCATATATTATCCATGAGTTTCCTACATTTCAATGATAGACTCCCATATTGGTAACGTGAAAATCTGAGAGCTTGGAGACTGATAAAAGCTATGATGCTGCACAGGTAGAGAGAATTTAGATATTGGATAGGTGAAATAGAAAATAATTTCCCATTTGGTGCAGGATAGTAAAGCTAAATTCTCATGACGATACAAACAATCTTGCTTTTAGCTAATGTCTTATGCAGTATTCTGTACATTCAGAAATTAATACAGTTTATTGTTCATACCAAATGGAAGACTTCAAAAGCTGAGCAGATCAAGTAATCAGCTAATGGCTTGATTCTACTAGTAGGAGTCTTGCCAAATTCTGTATTTTGGGATGGCAGAGAAGACAAAGCTGTATATGGGAAGCACATAGTGAAATAGTGGAAAGCTGCATTAAAATTGCAGGAATGAAACAGAGCAGGTTAGGTAGGAGAAGAAATAAATGGGACAACCTTAATAATCTTAAAAGTGAAAAATTTGCAGGGATGTGGTGGTGTTTTCTTTCTTTTTCGGAAAGAGAAGAGAGCTTGGCAGCATAACTTCGGAAGAGAATGTGGTTAGGATAGAGACCACAAACATAACCTTAAGAAAAGTATTCTGTACTGTCCTTGAAAGGACCAAAATACCCATCAGAAAAGCAGGAAAAAAAGGGATTATATTAACTGAATAAGAAAGGCAATTTTAGCAGAATTGGCAAAAAGAAGTGGGGGAAGCATTTCCAAAAGAGCTAGAGAAGGCCACAGCTCGACTGAGGCTTAGCTAGAGAGAGTGGAAGAAGTACTTCCTTCTGACTTTCACAGTCCTGTAAGGGATAGGAAAAAATATAGGAGGAAGTCCATAGTAATGGTGAAAGCAAAGGAAAGATTTGGGGAGGCTCAGTTAAGGAGTTCCATTTCAGACGTAATGCTTTAGAACGGACAGTGCAGAAACCTTTCACCCTGAGTTCTGTATGAAGGCTAAAAATTGTATACAAGCTGGCCAGAAGGCTGGACCGAGGTTGTGTTAAATGTAAGCAGGAAAGATCAAGTAGAAACGTAGGTTTAAATCAGTATAAATGTACAAAATTAAAGGTATACAAGAGGTGACTGAGATTAAGGCATTACATTTCCACCCATACACAGTTCTTCCTTTTTCTTTAATATCCTGGGCAACAGCACTGTTGATGCCTTAATGGAGCATACTTTTCATACAGCATGCAGAACAATTGATCTTTCTGCTCTCTAATTTATTAATTATAAATATTTATGAATTATTTATTTAGTTAAAATGTGGTTGTTTAGAGCAGCTCATGAGGTGCTGAGTTATTATGATGCCATTAATGAACAAATCATAAAGCAGTAATGTTAATGTGCTGAATACTGAACAAGGAAGTTTAACTATTAGAATAATTTCAAATAGCTATTAGATATTTACAAGACAAGAATTTATGTAATTCAACTGATAGGTTCTTGTGGTGTTCACAAGGTATATCTTTGGAAAAATAGTTAAGGGTTTACAGGGGCAAGATAACTATATTTCCAGTAGAAGCTTGTCAATCTAATGTCAGATTTACCTTTAGCTACACTGCCATGGTATTTGAGATATGCTGTTTCCTATCTCGGGAATAAGGATGTCATTCCTCAGAAAGCTCTGTCTAATAAAAATTAATAAATATTGACTGATAACTTGTAATGAACATCTCTGAAGACTACAAATTCTGAGGAAAAAATTGTTTGAAGTAGATGAAGTAGATTTAATTATGATACATGAATCAAAGATGCACAGAACATATACAGAGAGGAGTATTCCCTCCTTTGGTTTTTGGGTATATGGTTTTGAGTGTAAACCAGGGTGACTCTTATCTTTGAATAGTTAAATATGGCAATATGAACAATAGCAGAGGAAAAGCTCTTGTAAAAAGGGATAAAACTGCACCATATGTAATACCAGGAGCCTTTTCTACCTTCCAGTATCTATGCAATCAAACCATGGTTTGAAGAATAATAAAAACAAATAAAACCAAGATGAAGAGTGTCCAGGGACTTTCTTAGTACTGTCTACCCTAATAGATGTGCAAGTGGGTTTTATTGCAGGTGTGACTACTTATTTCTGAGCAGACTGATGGTAACTCAGTGAGTGTAGGCCCTGTGCTGCTGGTGGAAATGATCTTTTCGCTCCAGTGAGAAAGGTGGTCTTGGAGAGGCAAGTCTGGAGTTTACTCTTCTTTTGACCCAGAAGGCCTAGGTAGATAATTGCAAAGTGACAAGATGGTAGGTCTTGGATAGGCATGAATGTGCCTATGGGACTGAAGAGCAAGGTAAAAGCCAAACAAAGTGTGAACTAGTAACACCACCCAGTGGAAACAGTTATGAGAAGACAAAAACAGTCCTTGTCTGTCCTGAGCTGTGTATTTTTATGTTGTACAATGTTACACAGAGGTGATTGCAACAAATCAGGAGGAAGCAGACTGTCACGGCAAAACTAATCCAGGAATATTATTTTTATCAAGATTTTGGGCGATGTGAAAATCCTGCTGAGGGAAATGCAACTTTAATTCCAAAGGGAAAGATGCAGTCCTAGCAAGTTGAAAAAGAATATACTGGCGAAAGATGACAGTAAAGAACGAAGTGCCCCCTCTGCTTCATTCTTTCGATTATTGTGTTTGACTGTAATGTTTTCAGTTTACATTGTCGTGAATATAATAATTCTTATACGATATTCTTGTTGCTCATAGCAACTTCAAACAAAATCTAATCCTATGGTAGCTTCCAAACATGTCCTCTGAATTCCCTGTATTCATACTTCACATTGTGTAGTTCTGGATTTACTGATCTTCTTACTGTGTAGAAAAGATGAGCTTATAAACATACACGGCCACTTTTAGATCATGTTACATATCACCTGCTGTACAAAGCATGTGCTGCACTCAGAAATTGCTATGGTGTAACTGAGATTGTTGTTGCACCAAGAGTATTAAAGAATAGTCAAGATGGAAAAAAAGCAAGCAAAACCATCCTCTTTACGTAAATGCTGTCGTACTCAGGTAAAACTTCTGAGAATCATTCTTACAAGCAGTATTTACCTCTCCTACCTTTTGTTGTTTTGGGATTGCTTCTGTCCTTGCTTTCTTGTAGTCCCATTGGGATTGCAGAAAAAAAACAGCTTTGCTATTTTTGCCCTCTTTGAATGATGAAGTAACATGAAGATCACTGAAGGCCACGTAACAATGATTAATTTACTGTGGTAAGAGGATCTGTTGTGTGTAAAGAGCAGTTTTAGTTCTTGAAAACAAAAACTAGCTGTGAGGCAGAAGTGTGGCAGCTTCCCATCTCTGGAAATAAGTATTGCGGTAAGTGTGGGATGAACGATGAGTGGAACTTTGATAGATTTAATGTTGGAATTCTGCAGTTTACAAGGAATTATTTTAGGTTCAGTCATCATTCGTCAGCACTCTCACAAGGGCCTACTAATGAGGCAATGGTAAGCTTTCAAAAAATATTATTCGAATTGCTCAGAAAGAAGGATCTTTTTATTTCCCCTTCAGCAACTGCAATGTTTATATGCAGAGATAAAGCCATTGTGTCACCTAAGCAAAGGACATTCATTGAATTGCATTTAAGCAGCAGTAAAGCTTTAGCTGCATTTCACAGCTTATGTATGAATGATTCTAAATTCCAATGTCTGTGGTTCCAAATTCATAAGGCAAATGCCACAGGCTACTACTCCATTTGCTCTGCTGATCCTCACTGCCTTTTAACCTATCCTCCTCCTCAGCTCTATCACAGGCTAGTCTTTACCAGTTGCTCTACCATCTTATCTAATTCCTACTCTTTGCAGGCTGCCTACGTAGTCCCTCATTCTTTTTGGGGAGGGCATTATTATATGGCATTTTCACTTACTCTGTGAACTAGTCTTTATCCTATGCCATCCTATGGATCATACATCACTCTAACTGCTGACTTTAACTACTATTTACACTAGAACAATGGTCTACAGATATCTTGATCTTGCATACTTATCAGTAAAAAAATGTTGAGCTCATGTACCTAATGTGTATTCATTTACTTATTATTGTACTAAAACATTACGTAAATGATAAAATGCACATAGAAATTGAAAAGGATGAGGCAAAGATGAAATAAACTGTTTTTGAAAATTATTTTACTGATGGATCAGCAAACCTTTTTGCTCTCAATTGAGCAATGTGGTTAAAAATGCTTCATTTTGAAAATTTTGGTAAATCACTGTGGAACAGAAATTCAAAAATTTGATTCTAAGTTCAGCTTACTTTGATAATTGGTTTTAATGGCTGTCAGAGCTGAAAAAGATACTCAGCAATGGTGTTTAGATCCAAATAGAAGAAATGTATTGTTGTCTGTACTTACTAAATCGTGATGCTTACTTTTAAAGTTCATCTACAAATATGCAGATTTTTTAATTGAAATTTGGCTATAAAATTTCCATCTTCCACTGACATCAATCAGTTATTCATGCAAGATAATTAGAAAGTATTACATTTTTTATTTTTAACAAATGAGCTCAAAACCCACTCTTTATTAGGAATATTTTTAAACAGCTTAGAAAATTGCTTCCAAAATTCTTGTTTGTTGGTTTTTTTAAGTGTGATAAGTGGATAAGATTATTAATGTGGTATTTTTGTGTGTGTGTGAAATATAACAATTTTATCCAAAAAAACCCCCACATAACAAAAGCATTTTCAAACATCTACTTTCAAGTTGTTTTCTCCATAGCATGAGTTACTTGCAAAAACCAGTTGCTTTTTCACTTCTTCTTAAAACCTCACCTTTACCTTGAAGCAACAGACTGTGTATTTATTTTTTTTCCAGAATATTTTCTAGTTAGCATATTTCTGTCAGCCATTTGTCATCACAGAAAAGATCAGTAAATTTGGAACACTTAACTTTTTGTAAGAGAGAAATATGTAACTCATCATTAAGTTCAAAAACTTCTTAAGCGCTTTGCCTTGAGATAACTAGGAAACCTCTGTGGTGTACAGGAAAGATTTTCAGCCATTTCTCATCTCACTACGAAGTGCTGTAAAGATTCTACTATTTAAAGGTCTTGTTTTTGCAAAATGAATCGCATATATTTTATCCTGTTACACGTGGACCGCTTCTGGCTTCAGTAGCGTGCCTATCAGTGATCCAGTGAATGAATTTCATATACATTGTTATCACTGTAACCTTACCCTGTAATCCTTTTTTTATTCCAGTCAAAGCACCCACTGCAGCAGTGGTTACACTTGCACAGTTTTTCCATAAACATTGCTCTTATTAAAATCATTTATTATGAAAATGCATCTTTGGCAGTACAACTTTCAGGCTCACAGAATGTAGTTCTTTCTACATTTCATTGAATTGAAACAGAATCTATCAAATTCCATAAGCCGAGATGTTAGAAACATCTGTACTTTCATCCAACTGTAAAGCAGACTTCCCACACTGTATAACTAGTTCTAGTACTTGTTTCAGCAACTTTTTCTATACATCTTCCAGCAGTATTTACTGACAAAGGGATGCATTTTTAGTTTGTATTATTTTCTGTGCATTTTCAGACGTTTTTATCATGATAGGAATAACAAATGTTTCCACAGCAATACATGGCTTGCCTTATACTATAAAGTAAGAATTCTCAAAGGAGGCTACTGCTCAGTTACCATTATGTTTTGTAAAGCACTGCATTTAATATCTCATGACTTCAAACATTGCTGAAGAAAATGTAGAGGCTTGTCTTTGTGTTCTGGATGCTTAGTTTTTAAATCTCCTGCTAATCATCAAGTCTTCATACTATTATCAAATATCTCAAGACACAATCTGTGTGAAGGGCAAGGTTTGTTGTTAAGATCATGGAAGAATATCTATATTTCAAATCTTGATAATTTTTTGTTTCTTTGGCAAAGTTGTCTGGTCTGATTTAGATCATTGTTTTTACATCATAAGTTGGCAGATAATGAGCTTTTGTACTAGGAGTGGAAGTAGTGTCAGGTCTGCTATGTCGTTTTTCACTGATGTTACCAGTCTTCTCCTCAATCTTCCATTTTTTTCTGCAGTATTTCTTGTTCTGTTTGTGAGGGTTAGTTTAGTAAAACTAGATAATAGAATTCATACATCCACTTAACTGATTACATGTAAACTGCGGCAAGTCAAAATAAGCTAAAAGTGAATGAATTAGTGAGGGTGCCACAGTGATCTGCTCCATGCTGCTCCTCCCAAGGTCAATTCATAGGCCATATGTGGTGTGGGACCCTTTGACTTACAAACCAGTTGAATAGGCGCAACTGTCCATCTGCATATCAAATATTAGTACAGATAAATTTATTTTTTTATTTTTCTTAGATAAAATATAAAAGTTCTAGTATTTTCTTTGTACGCCTCAATGGTTTGTCTTGTACATGTGCTGGATATACACGCATGCCTTTTTGAAGTCTGATGTGGCCTGTAATGTTTAACAGGTTTAGTAATGGTCTATATGATAAGCCAGTGTGCACTGTCAGGAAGTTTGCAGATGATACAAAATTGGGAAGCACATCTGATGCATCAGATAGCTATACTGATATTGAGAGGGACCTCTACAGACTGTAGAAGCGGGTCTGCAGTACCTCATGAAGTTCAGCAAAAAGGACTACTAAGTTCTATGCCTGGGGAGGAATAACCCCCATGCCACCTCTACTGACTAGGGGCTGTCTGGATGGAGAGCAGTGTAGCAGAGAAGAGCCTGAGGGTCTTGGTCATTATAGACAGCAGGCTGAACCCAAGCCAGACACATACTTTTGTGGAAAAGAAGGTCAATGTCATAATGGCCTGCTTTAGAAGGAGAGTTGCCAGTGGGTTGAAGGGAGTGATCCTTCTCCTCTGCTCAGCAATACAATCATGTATTTTCTGACAGTCTGGGAAGTTATTTCTGTTGTAACATCCACCAACAGGCAGTACAGAGCTCTCTAACAGATTCCTATGGAGCAGATATTCATGCTAATGTGTGAGCGTCTCAAGCCCTAAGTACTGGGCCCAGTAGAGCAGACAACTCCTGGTCAACATCACTAATTTCTCAAATACAATGTTTTCCATGAATTAAGGCTCCCAGTACACTAGGTGATAGAAACCTGTATCTGTTGGCAGAGAACATGACACTGCCTGGAATAGACAGTATTTCCAAATGAAGTTCAACAGAAATGGAAAATACTACGAAAAAGCTAGAGATAATGAAATCTATAAATGTTGAACTATTAGAAATTAAAATGGACTAGGTAACACTTCAGGGAGTTGGAAGATCAAGAGGCTGGGCAAACTATATAACTACAAGACCAAAGATCATAGAGATTTGATGCACTGAAAGGCAGTTAGCTGTTATATTCTCAAGGTGACTGATGCATAACATTTAAAAAAAAATAATTCCAGTTAAACAGAAATTTACGTGAGATAATCCTGTGTCTGTGTCTTCAACCCGCTTAAAAAGATCAACTGGCTTGTAAAGAGATCTCCAAAAATCCAAGAGAGACATAGGTAGGTCACTCTGAAAGTAATGCCTCTTATTTCCATGGAAACTACAATGAATAGCACAATAATGTTATTTAATAGAACAAATTATCGACTACAACACACTATTTTTCAACATAGTCACCATCTTTGGCTATGCATTTTTCCCAGCGATAAGCAAGAACCTGCATGCCATGCTTGTAATGCAGAGATGACCCACTGTATCACAGTTGCTATGACAACATTGTTGCTAGGAAAATGTTGCCCATGCGGTCCATCTGTCATCAACCTGAACAAATGGAAGTCAGAAAGCACCAAATCTGAAGTGTATAGTGGGTGCTGTAGAACAATCCAGCCAAGACTGGCAATGTGCTCTGTAGTTTTGCAACTGGTATGGGACCTGTTGTTACCATGTTGCAAGAAGAAGAGTTCTCTAGCCTGACTCTCTATGTTTGAGCTTTCAGCTTAGTTAGCATTGCTTCTTAGTGATCAGAGTTAATAATTTGTCTGGGCGCCAGGAAGTCCAGAAGGAATTCCCCTTTCCTATCCCAAAAGATAGTGCACATTTTTTTTTTTAGCCACTGAGGACTGCATCTTGAACTTTTTCTTCAATGGGGAATTCACATGTCACCACATTATGGACTGCAGTTTTGGCTCTGGCTCATAGTGATAACAGCATGCCTCATTACTGATTATGATGCAGTTCAGGAAACTGTCACCTTCAACCTCATATTGGTTCAATAGGTCCTGACAAACGTGCATATTCCTATGTGAAGATTTGCGGGACCCACCTGGCATAAACTTTGTGATATTCCTATGTTGCTTCCATTGTTTCCAATGCACTGGGGTAGATACTCAGTTCTGTACACAGTACTCTGCTTGTAATTCTCCAGTTCACGCGGATGAGATGGTTGAGATTCTCTTCAGTCCATGGTGTGACAGCTGCATGGCTGTCGAGGGCATGGCTTGTCTTTCACAATTCTATTGCCACTGCTGAAACACACCACCCACCACCTCTCTGTGCTTATATCCACAGTTTGGTCTCCATAAGAGTTCAGCAAGCATCAATGAATGTCAGTGGGTGCCGTTTTTTTCTACATGGAGGAACTATTTGCTTCGTGTGCATTTCCAGGTCAGACACCATTTTGTCAGGCTGCTGCTCTGCTGCCATATGTTGCGCAGTAACAAAATGTAATGAAATAATGGGGGGAAGGTTCCGTCTCTACTGCCATAATGCCAACATCTAACTCTGACATTGCAGGCCAACGTAATAAAATAGGAGACATTACTTTCGGAGCAGCCCTCATATATGGTCATTTCACCTAGCTGTATTCTGAAGAATATAAAAGGTTTTCTTCAACTGACAAAAATAACTTTAGAAGTAAAATGTATCCTTTTCAGATATTGCTAAGAGTTCACTGACAGGTTACTGACAGCAACTGGTAAAATTTCATTTCACAGCATAATATTTTGCTCTACATGGAAGAAAGTCTGAGCAGCTGAAGGGGAAATTGTTTTTCTAAAAGTTTTCCTGTCTTGTGAATGAAAAAGCTATTTTTTTAAAAGATTTGGTTTGGTGATTAATGGTCTTATTTGTAATGTGTTGAGGGATAAAGTGATGGTAAGATTTGCATAGCTTTTAGTAAAGTCAGTGGAGACAGGCAAGACAGACTTGTAGCAGAAGAGGAGTGAAAAAAAAGATGAATAAATGAGCATTAATTTCAGCCAAAAACTTGTTATTGCCTTGATAAATTTTGTTCTCAACAAAGACTTTGAAAGGAATTTATTTTTTAGCAGTCTGTACATAGATTTTAGGAGCCTTACTAATAAGTGAGAAGAGATTGAGTTGCTCATTTATACATATAATTTGGCTTGCTTGAAATTATGGAAACATAGGAGAAAGAGCTGAGATCAGAATGTAAAACTAGTACTTTTCAATCTATTGAAGTTTGTATGCATGGACTAAAAGGTTGCTGAATGTCTCTGTAAACAAAAATATGTATCTGTTGCATACACAATATATGCGTTTGTATGTATGTGTATTTCATTCTAAATTACTGAGAAGTGAGAAGTAAATGATTTGCAATTTTTATGGATCAGTGTTCTGGGAACTATTTGGTATCTTGAAGGGAAAAAATGACTGTATTATTGTCAAGAACTGCAGAGAATGTATTGCAGTCTTGAATGCCCTTTTTGTTTAAGATTATAAGTGGTCAGCATTCAGTCCATAAAGGGTATTCTGCTGAAGGTGGAGTATGAAATATTGTTTATGGAAGAAAAATGTATTAGTAAAGTAGGTGTCATCCGTTACATCTCTGATGTGTACTTGTTCGGTGTTCTAAAAGTATTGGCTTCATAAAACTACAAATCATTATATTCTAATGGTGAAAAAAATAATAATAGTAATGGGATGAAGCCATAATTCCACTTGATTCTGCATGCCATCAACATGTCATTAAAACTGAAGGTGAAAAAAATTCAGTCTTCTGCTTTTTAATGTCTTCACAGATGGTAGCATGGCTTGGCCGTGTTCATTTTGAGCTCTGGGAAGCAGTGTTTTATTTGTTGAAACCTAATCCCTCTTCTCAGTAAGGACCTTCAAAGTATGAACCTTAAATCCGAATAGGGGGAAGTGTCATGAATTATTTGGAGGGGAAAGTCAACTGTACTGTTCCTTAGGTAATCTTTGTATTATTTCTGCAATCATTTCTCCAAATATAAAGATTCCAAAAAAATAAACTCCATTCTCTTTTGGCATTTTTGTGAGGAGGCCAAGGCTTCAATTTTCTTTTTACACATTTTATTTGCTCTTTCAGTTTTTCAGGCATGCAGTTAGTGTTCTTCATTGTGGAGAATATTGTAAGAACTGCAAACATTCTTTTCAACAGTTGTTCTCAAACAAGTGTTAGATCACTTTTCAGGCTTTTCTAGAGACCTCTTTAATCAGAGATGTTTTTTTCTCTCTCTACAATTGTACTGGCTATTTGATCATATAAGGCAAGATGGACATACCCCAGGGAAGAATAGGGAAGAATAGAGAACAATGTCATGTCCTGGAAATTTCATGGCCACTTTCATGAACAGTGGCACAGGATACCCTAACATGGCTTTAAAGGTAGAAATAATTAAATTACATAAAAAGTTGCAGTTTTTTGTTGTCTTTGTCTTGGGGGATAATAGAACATTTGCCTGGGGGGGCTCTTCTCTGAGGATTTGTCATTTTCAGCAGCTTTCATTGCCTTAGAAGTAATCTAACAGAGTTGATGCTACCTTCCCTTCATATGAAAAAAGCTGTGTGACACTAAAGGGATGTGGGATGATAGGGGAAGGCTCTTTTAAGAAAGAAAGAAGAGACTTGTGGCTTCCTGCTGAGTGCTGTGGAAAAGAACAGTGAAATGTAATGTCATATACTCAGGTCTGTGGGTGCTACAGTTTATTTTAAATAGGTTTTCAGTTTATTTGAAATAAATGCTAGCATTGTGAAATGCTATATTAATGGTCCTAAAGGAAGCATCAGAATGAGTACCTGGCAGTTTGTGGTAGAACAACTTTTTTCACCTCCAGCCACAGATTTTGGCCTTTTACCATAAACCTCAAATCTGTTGCGAAATTTTCTGGAATAGGTAAGCACTGTAGTACTGGGCCTACAGGAAAGCTGGGGAGGGACTTTTTATAAGGGTGTGTAGTGACAGGACAAGGGAAAATGATTTTAAACTGGAAGAGGGTAGATTTGACTAGATATTAGGAAGAAATTCTCTACTGTGAGAGTGGTCAGACACTGGAACGGGTTGCCCAGTGAGGTTGTGGGTGCCCTCTCCCTGGAAGCAAACTGATCTAGACGAAGGTGTCCCTGCCTATAGAGGGGAGGTTGGAACTACGTGATCTTTAACGTCCCTTCCTACCCAAACCATTCCATGATTCTAGACTGTGTGAATGTTATAAGGTTATGCTGCTTCCATCATAGTCTTGTATGCTTTCAGATTTGTTTGAGAAAACTTCTTCCTGCATGCTGTTAACAGCAAAACTTTTGCATTTGTGTAGAAAAACAAAACTGCCTAGATTAAGCAAGTAATTTTCTTCACTATATGTCATCCATACTGCTTAAAATTGAGAGTATTTCAGAGAATCAGTAGCATGAAGATGAAGCATGCAGGTTTTCTCTTATGCGTGTTCTCTAGTGTTTTTAATCTGGTTTTCTTTCTACTTAATCTTTTCTTCTTTCCAGAATCCTCGTAGCTCTGAAATAGGTGGATGTGTTAAACAATAACCTTTTCAGAAATAAATAAACAAATGCTAGAAAGGCAGTGGATCTGTACTGGTTAAAAGACGAGGACAAAGAAGCACATAGATTAATGGATCCATATTACAATTTGATAGGAATAGCATCTAAGGATTTAGAGATTTTGGAGAAGAGCAGTCTCATCTCATAGCGCAGCCTATACTGCGGGTTAAAATCAGAATGCAACCAAATTCTTGACAAATCTAGCAAGTGAGATTACAGATCTCACTTGTACAAAACTGTGATAACAGATTCAAGGCTTTTCAGATAAGTTCTAAGTATACCAGTTGCTTTGTTTACTTTATAGTTTGTCCCAAAAGCATTAAAAAAAAAAAAATAAAAAAATGCACACACACTCCCACTCCATATCTATCCATCAAACATATTGTAGGAATTGGTTTGCAAAACCAGGGTTCCTCTTCCACCGAGAGGTGTCATTTGCTATAGTATTTAGGGCTCACCAAAGCAGACCAGCAATTCCACACATCACTAGTGGTGGTGCAGTTTTTGGAGACTTCCTTCAATATAGTTAACAGAAAAACTGTTCTCCCAGGTGATCAGACTGGGAGTAGTACCTCATTCTGAGTAAACTGAGGAAAACAAGTTAAACCTTTTTTTCCCATGTCAAGTGTCAGTAAATCATTTCTATATTTAAGAAACCATACTAGGCATTTTATAATGGCTTTTGAGGGAAGGAGAGGGGTTGCCAATGGCAAAATTATCCAAAAAGGAAATGATGATACCTACCACCCCTTGGAGGTAGGGAAATAGCCGGAAGACAGCATCCTGTCTTTACATCAGTCTTTAGACCATGAGGGCTCCAGCATCTGTCCTTACACTGTGCTGTCTTCAACTTGCTATCCCTAACAGTAAAGAGGCTCTAGTGGCAGTATGTTTGCAGTTTCTGGATTTATCAGTCAAGGCCCATGTAGTAAAATCCAAAAGATATTAATCAGAGCTGAGAACCTGTAGGCTGAAAGAGGCTCTACAGTAAGAAAAATCAATTGTTGCGAGATATTTATAGAGCAATCACCTTTGCCTAGGGGAAATTTTGAAGAAGTTTGTCGAGTACTCCTCCTGAGGTTGGCTCAGGGCTAGATCTAGGCAGTGAATAAATTTTGCTTGGACCATGACAACAGGCCAGCTTTGCTTTCAGACTGCTTGTCTTTTTTTTTTTTTTTTTTTTTCCCCCCTAAATTCCATCTCAAACTAAGTATTTATAAGCTAAAAATGTGCTAGAGATCCTGGCTAGTAAGAGGAAAAAGAATGTTTAAATTTATTTCTCCATAGACTTTTTGTTTTTTTTTTTTTTTTCTTTTTCCCCCCTAAATGCAGTGTGCAGCTGCAATTTGCCCTGAGCAAATGGAGTACGTAGCTCAGAGGCAGAGCCGCCTTGGCTTGAACAAGTCACGATCAGATTATCATACTCATTAAGAAGAAATAGTCAAGTGTCCCTGAGCTGGGATTTCCAAACCAGCTCCAAGAGGACAGTAAGAACTAGGTTGGGATAGATATCGTTTTTAATTTTTTCCCCCATGCAGTTTACCCACTAATAGGGAAAAAAAATTAGGTTTTGAAAGAATTTACGGTTATTGTCTATTCAGCATTGGTTTAAGTGCTTGGAGGACCAAACATTAGATTGATTCAGGGGAAGGCAAGCTTTGGTGTGAAAGAGAGGGAATGATGTGATTCCACCCCAGCTGCAAGCACCATACTCATCACCTGTGGGACTGTCGTTTTTCAGGTACTGTAATGACAGTCTCAGAGTAAAACAAAGTCTGAGGTTATGACTACTCAGGGCTGTTAAGTATCCCAAGGAATATTTTGTAAGAGTTGCCACTGTGAACATCTAGGCCAAATTCTTCCTCCTGAATTTGCATTCTGTTCTTCTTAACATCCCCTCTGATGTTTCATTTGGCTGTGAGGTACTTATTTTCAGTTCGTAATGCTGCACAGCTATAATTGCTGTTTTTTCTGCACTGCTTAGAACACTCATTAAGGAGGAGAGATGCTATAAAGGAGATAGTGCAGCTAGGGAAAAAAAAAAAAAAAAGAAGCCCCAAACCACTGGAGCACAAATGACAAAGCTCAAATGCTCACCCTTATCTGCAACCAATTATAGCATCTTCAGATCAATATTTTGGACAAACTGTGAGCAGTAGCCGTGTTTTGACTGGTAGCCACTTAACTGATGACAGAATAGTCGTGGTTGTATCTCATTGTATCAAGTAGCCTGCCTGTGTACCTATTAGTAACTGTGATCATTTATGAATTCGTGTGCAGGAAGGCCAGAAATAACTGCTTTGCTTATTTAGCCTGAAGATCACAAACTCAAGGAAATTCCTTGAAATTCCTTATCTGCAGAGATACTGGGTCCTCTCATTTTCAGCCTATATTTCCAATCTCAAGAGGGATTGTAGAAGTCCATATTCCATGAAATTTTTTAATACTTCAGATTGAATCCATCAGAAGTTGACCCTAGATTTCATGAACATCTCTGGATCCTGTTGACTACATCCCACTTTTTCTCTAATTTTCATTGGAAAAAGGGAGTACCATACCAATATACCACAAAACAACAATCTGACACAATTCTGTCTTTCTCTAAAAGTGCCGTTCCCTAATTCATGAGACTGCGTAATTGTATATTTGCTGATGAATAATACACTGTGTGGGTTTTTGTTCCCAGTTCTCCACCTCCTTTTTCATTCTGTTTTGAATGCATGCTGTAACTGAGCCCCCTCCCAAAGGAGCATCACAACACACCACAACAAACTGTGAAAAATCCTAGTGTCTTGCATACACTATTTCCCTCCCACACCTCAGCTCAGAGAATTTAAAGAGCCCTCATTAATTAACACTGAACCTAAAAGGGAATGCATGAATCACAGCAGCTGTGGTTAGGGACTGAAATTTAATTAGAAGCACATATTAGGAAGCTGAGTTTTGAAGTTTCAAACTGCAAGTGATAGGATGTTAGCTTTAAGTATATTTCCATTTAGAAGTGAGGGAGAGATTAAGTGTGAAATGGTGCACTTTTCAAAGTCAGGAAAAGATAAAGCTTATCAAAAATTATCTTGCCTTTTCAAAGTCACTTCTAGGAAGATTTTGCCAAAATGATTCATGAGAGATTCACTATTTTTATTTGGAATTTGATGTTGGCTGCATTGAAGTATATTGAGAACATGGTATAGGGAAAATTAGGATTTAAAAACATGACCACATGAAAATAGCCCAGTAACAATACTACACAATTTTATTATCTTTTTCTCTTTGTTTTTAGAGTATAACAAGATAGGTGAATGCTGTAATGCCTGTTTATGTAGGGTGGAGCTAATGCACAATAGATTCAAAGACTTGTTTGCTGGGAGAAAACAGGGCTATGGAGGATTCAGTGACAACACCTATGTGTTTACTTCTCTTACTATACGTGCTTCTCTTTCACTGGGGTAGTTCATAGCCCCTGACACATTTATTTGGATCTTCATTTTGACAATCATTTACATACACATATTTTTTTAAGTATTTACTTATTTTGGATGATTACAAAAAAAAAAAAAATAGGGGCAAATGAAGTAAACTAAAACATCTTGAGAACATGTAACTGATGCCACTTGAGGTAAATAAGCAATGTTATTGGATAACAAAGGGTGGCAGGACTTGGGATATTGAGAGATCACAAAACTCACAGCATGGCTGAGGGTGGTAGAGACCTCTGGATCCATCTGGTCCGTCTCCTGCTTGAGCAGGAATACCCAGAGAAGGGTGCGTAGGCCCACGTCCAAGTGGCTTTTAAGGTCTCCAACGAGGAGACTCCACAGCCTCTCTGGACAACTTGTGTCAGTGTTCCATTGCAGACAGTGACAAAGTGCTTCTTGATGTTTAGACAGAACCTCCTGTGTTCTAGTTTGTGCCCATTATCTCTTGTGCTGTCACTGAACACCATTGAAAAGAGCTTGGCATCCTCATCTATACGTCTTCCCCTCTGGCATATAAATACACTGATGAGAACTCATCTTTCTTTGAAAATAGTAAGCCAAAGACCTATTGAATTGTAACATCTTTTGGCACAAAGTCCAAGGATTAAAATACTGGGAAAGAGCTGTATAAAGCAAAATAATTTGGTTGTAAAGTGAGATTCACATTACTTGTTTGAGCTGTCTGAGACACTTTAAGCCTACTATTTTCTGGGTTCTGTCTATAGCAAGTAAAGAAGAATAGACAGTTCCATTGAGCAGATCATGCCATCAAGATTAAAGGGTACTCTGAAATTGTTACTAATCACTATTGAGTATGGAAAGATTCTAGGAAACTAAGTAGGTGTCTGTTTTTCAGTGGCTAAAGTAGAGAAATTCCATTTTTCCATGCAAAGAAGTTCCGGTACTGTAGTAGATAGCTGGCAGTTCGGAGTGACATACTACTGATATATTCCATTATTTTGTTAGATCTCTTCTGTATCTCATTGAAGGATATGTCCAACTGCAGATGTTGTGCACCTGCTTGTGATCTTGGTACTCCTCAAAACCTAATGGTAGTTTATTTTAATTTGTGTTTATATGAGCAATTCCTAAATCATACTTGTCCAGCCTGCAGCATCTGGGTCACCTGCAACCTTGGGCAGCTAATAATGCAGCCCCAGAAGATTGTAAATGTTTAACATTACTACATGATTTTAGCAAGGTTAAATATCCCACTAGTTTTATGCTTTTGATGCCCTCCTTTTTTTTGTTGTTGTTGTTTTAATTAAAAAAAAATAAGAAAAATTAAAGATGTTTTGTTACTGTATACGTTAACCATATTATACATTTTATATGCAGCCCAAGACGATTCCTCTTCACTCACTGTGACTCAGGCAAGTCAAAAGATTGGACACTCCCTGTCCTAGATCAGATACAGATGCACTGTGTATCAAGGAGGCTTAGAGTGGAGCACTAATCTGAATTGCTAGGAAACCAAGAGCACTGAGTAATGTATTTGCTTGACATATGTGTGAGGTTATGCTATAATTAATCTGTGCAATTCTTAGGTAAAGTAAGTAAGTTTTTCCTGATTTAAACTTATATTTGACATTGCTATTTGCTTTTAAGGAACTATAATGTTCCATCTCATTTCAGTGACAGTGCAGTACATCTGTCCAGATAGATCAGTGAGTCATGCTTACATATTGTGGATATGGTATTTACAATTCACAGTGTGAGATTCTGGTGCTTGTCGTATCTCCCATACAGTATTTACTCCTACACACAGTGAGAACTTTTTTTTTTTTTTATGTTTTCTGGCACCATATAAGGAGATGGATGACTTATTGTCCATATTAATGGTTTCTTTGAAAGTGGGTTGTATTTTCATTTGACAGCAACCTCCACAGTTTAATAATCTTGGCATCAGTCAGATGTCATCTCCATACTTACAGTATGTTCTCATCTCTCACAGCTACCCTTCTAAGGAAGGTAATGAGAGAAACTTTGCTCAATTCAAATATTCACACTTGGTTAAAACTATGGAGAATCTAATCTCTGCTAAAAAATAGGTGACGTAAAAGTGCAAAATGGCCACAGAGTTTGTTGGAACCATCAGCTGTGCCTTATCAAAGATAAATCTTTGGGACAGTGGCTTGAAATCAAAATGAGCTCCTGAAAGGAACAGATACATTCTAAGAAATATGGTCATTAAAATTTGGCTCAGTTCTCATCTGATGTCTGCAGATTCTAGCTCTGTGAATGGAGTTTGTTTAGCAAGCTATCTACCCAGATTAAAAAAGCTTTTGGAAACGCGTAAATGTCAGCCATTTTTTGGTTATTAGCATTGTCTTCAACTATATTTCTCCCTTCACAACTACTTTTTTCTCTTTAACTTTTTTTTTTTTTTGGCATGAAATGCTGACTGTAACCTTCCTACAGCAAGTCTTGATAGTAATAATATATATATGGATCTCATTTTAAATTGTTTTACAAACATTAGGTACAAAATTTGGTTTTGGCTGCAATATTGTTTTGTCCAACAAGGTATGCTAAGTTGGAAAGGAGCTGAAGAAAGGACAATTCCAGGTGCTGTAGCTACTTGAAGCTACCAGGATCCTAAAACTGGCACTCAAATCTATTAAAACTGGATACCTAAAACTCTTGTCTTGGTTTCGGAGTTGACAAAAAAATACAGCTTTAAAATGGTGTTGAATGGCAACATCTTGTTGAAGATGATCCATTTAAGACAGATGGTAGAACTGACATTTTAACTGTGCTTAAGTTCTTTCAATACCTGTGCATGTTTTTTTTCACAGCAGAAGGTGCACTAGCCCTGATTCCTTAGCCCAGTTCAGACTGAGCTATAATCACTTGGCACCTGAAATTGAAACCTCTATTTCCCATTATGGCATCTTCCCAGGATTTTTTAGAGAGAACTGACTTCATGGTGGCAAATTAATTCCTAAGCCCGAAATTGCTTCAACAATTTTTATTGCAAATTTCATCTGTGCCTTCATTTAACTGATAGCCATTTTGTTATGTCCTGGTTTCAGAATGCTTTGTGTTGGTTTTGGGGCTGTGTGTTTGAAGAACAGGAAGATTTATTAAACAGTAATAATAATAGAGACTGTACTGTATTATGGACTTTGTTGGAGGTCCAGTACGTTATTCCACAACACTGTGGAATATTACAGTATGTTATTCTGTTTTCTTCAAAGAACTTATAAAGAGAACATGAAAGCTGAAAATTTCCTACCATCTCTGTTGATGGGTAGTTTAATCCATCTCTTTTCTACTTCTTCCCTCTTGAGACTTTGTCTCAGTCTGTATTTCCTTGTCTCTTCCACCAGTATCCTTTCTTTATCTGATCACCTGCTAATAAAGCCATGTTTGAAGAGAAACTGAGCATTACCCTTCTTGCATCCCATTCTATTGCTTGCTTGTGTCATATATTACTTCCTCTATGCTACAACTGCTGTCCTATCATTGAATACAGCAGAGCCACTTTTTTGATGGTCTCTTCTTGTTTTGCCATAGGATAAACTATTACTGTTAGTGTTATCAGTATCATTAGAGTTGACGTTATCACCTTATTTCAAGGGACCTCCAGAGAGATAGTCAAAAGCTTCAAAGGAGCTTGAGGAAGCCTATGTCATGCATTTTCAATCCTGAGCCTTCTTTTCTATTATCTATCTCCGTTTATTGGGTATGCTAGATATTATGTACTTATGAAGAATGAGAGAGGAAAGTCCTTTTTTATTAACTACAGTGCTTTCCTCTGTTCATATTGCTTTGCCTTTAAAGTGCATCCAGGA
Source organism: Pavo muticus (assembly GCA_016647715.1). Classification (NCBI taxonomy): domain Eukaryota; kingdom Metazoa; phylum Chordata; class Aves; order Galliformes; family Phasianidae; genus Pavo; species Pavo muticus. The sequence goes on along the minus strand of JACDJE010000227.1, from coordinate 1,631,389 downwards.
ACAGAGGTGGTTTTTTTTTTATATGAGATTTAGATTCTTTTATGGATTAGACACTAAAAGAGTGAGAGGACAAAAATACACACTGAAAAAAGGATGCTGTTGAAGTCTGTCCTGTTTTGTTTCCTGTTTTGTATCCCTTTCTCTCTGAAAACCATTACTGATGAGGTGCTTTATTTTCTTCCATCTGGGTGGGTGGGGAAATTGGATGCTTGTTTCTGTTCTGATGCTAATAGCTTTTTATGCTGCACCCAAGCGACTATCCAGATCAGTGTGTGCATATGACAGAAGATGCCATTTGGCAAACACTGCCAAACTCCTCTACTTTTTTCTCTTTCTGTTTTGTAGCAGTTGTATGACACTGGCAAACACACTGGAAGCTTGGCTCTCCATTCTAGGACAAGCCTGTGTGATTTGCCAGAAGGGCAAACAAATCCCCTAGGCCTGTTACCTGTACAGACACAATTACTCAGAAAATAGTAAATGGTGCAGACAATGGGAAAAAGATTTTTTTTTTTTCTTTGAGGAGAGAGGGGAAAAAAGATAATATATATCTTATTGAATGAGACTGCACACATTCTGATCTCTTAACTTTCATCAAGCTGATGTAAGGGGACATAGCAAGTATTAGCCTACAAGACACACCAGAGAATTTGGGGTATATGTCATTGTTTTTCAAATGTCCTTCCAGCTATTGATTTTGAATACCAAATGTACTTTCTTCAGACTTTGAGACTTTAGATGATGTGATGCAAACCAAGATAAGTTACCAGTATCTACAAGGATTGGCTCATGTCCTAGGTAGTGACTTTCTTAGAGTACTTTTTCTAAAAGTTTTATTTTCTGAAAGTACAAGACCCACAGCCTTTGATGCCCTTTGCACTTGTCTTTCAATCTTGAACACCAGTATGTGCTTACAAGAGATCATGGAATCATGAATGGCTTATGTTGGAAGGGACTTTAAAGATCATTTAGTTCCAACCCCTCTGTGATGTGCAGCGATGCCACACACTAAATCAAGCTGTCCAGGGCCATATCCAGCCTTGAACGCCTCCAGGGATGGGACATCAACAGCTTCTCTGGGCAGCTCATGCCAGTGCCTCACCACCCTCTGAGGGAAGAATCTCCTCCTAACATGTAATTCGATCTCTCCTGTTTTAGCTTAAAACCATTCCCCCTTGTCCTATTGTTATCAGATTGTGTAAAAAGTCAATTCCCCTCCTGCTTTATAAGCTCTCCTCAAGTACTGGAAGGCCACAATGAGGTCTCCCTGGAGACTTCTCCAAGCTAAATGAGACCAGGTCCCTCAGCCTTTCTTCATAAGAGAGGCGCTCCAGCCCTCTAATCATCCTTGTGGCCCTCCCCTGGATCCACTCCAGAAGATGAGCACATTTCCCCAAACTGACTACATTTATCCGTTATTCATTGCTCAGTAATTCTGTTCTACTGTTTAAGAAGACAGTGGAAATATATATCAACTCACAAATTTCTTCTTCATGCCACAGTACTGTAATAACACTGAGAAATGACCATCGTATGTTTGGACCAGTGATGCTGGAAATAGGAGGTTGGGAGTCTGTTTTCCTGGCATGAGAAATTCTAGAATGAATTAGAGGTAAAAATTGTGCTTATATGATATCAAAACTTATGGCTTGCAAAGTATGTGGAACATAAGAGATTGTACGTCCTGCTCAGGGAACAGACTAGGAGGAATGAACAGCAGGTAACCATTCTGCTGGCAGAGACAGTGAGAACATTCCTTGGATTACTCATATTGTTGTGGGAGAATAATACAGAAACAGCTGGCAAGTTGTCAGGTGGATCTTGAGGAGTAAATGTGAAATGTCTTCTCCTGGTACATTAGTAAAGAGATAAGCAGTTATTTGATGAAGCTGTGGAGGCAAGGGAAGAAAAGACAGGATGGTAGTGCCTATCTTCCTTTTTTGATACAGAGATATGTCAAACATCCTATTTCTTACTCCACTAAACTCATTCACAATCATATTTACTTTCAAGCCTATTTCTTCATATCATAATTTCTCCAAGTCATCAGATCTTCTTGAGTTTAAACCATGCAAAAGGTGCATTCTTCTGACCAGGATGTGGATTGGTAGATGACATCCAAAACATGATCATCCTAAACAGATCTGAGTTGTATATCCAGCATATCACTAGATACAGAAATAAAATTAGGGACGTTTAGGCCACTTACTAATCCTCTCTCCCTTGCATTATTTGATCTCTTAGGTTATTAATAAGAATCTGAAAATGACTATTGCTCTGAAGGCTGTTTCTAACTCATTCTTTCCTCCATTTCTTTATGTTCTTTCTTTCTCACATCTGAATTTTGTCTTCTTACGGTGTGCAGGAACAAGAGAGTCTTTGCGGTTCAGTACTGATTCTGTTAGTAATATTCCTTCATTTTGAGTGTTGAGGTCATTCCTGATTGTTGCATGTTGCACTTATTTTTATCCCAGTAGGGGCAGATAGAAATGTAATGATCCTGTTCTAGTAACTTTCAAGATTCATTACAATTGCGTAACTGCAAATGCTTGTAAAGGGCAAGACAAGGGAAAAACTGAGAGTTCTTTGGGCTTTCTCTTCTACCCTTGTTCTAGAAGCCCTGTGTCTGCTTAAACTAGATCACATCCTGAAGTTAGTTTGCTGCCCTATTTGTGTGCAGTTCTTTTTTGTTACTGTTGTTTTTTGTTTGTTTGTGATTGCTTTTGGTTTTTGTTGTTGCTGTTTATCTATCTGTTTGGGTTTTTTAGTCAAATTGTGTCAGTAGGGAGCTCCACAAGTTGGAGAAGTCATTTTTTGTAGTCTCTATTTCTTAGATGCTTTTACTGCTTCATATCTTTTATATGCTTATCCAAGGCTTATGCTGGGAAAAATTCAGAATATCATTTGTTCCTCCTACACCATCCGTTCCTCTGACAGATCGCATTCTCTACTTCACATGTTGTTACAAAACTCTTAGTGCAATGTGAATACTGTCTCCATTGTTTGTATCACCAAGCAAGCTTGTCTTTTGCCTTACTGTGAATGGTATCCCCTGAGAAATAAACACATTTTCCCTGTGCTTTGAGCATCTTACCAGCACCGATGTAAGCCTGTGCATGGCTTTGGTTCATTTGATGTGAATCATCCACCCATCAAAGATGTGTCACAATCTGGAAAATCTGTGAGTCGAATCTGAGCAATGACTCCTTTGAAATAAAATGCAAAATGAAAGATGATTGAATATGTACTTTGTCTGTGTACACCTTGACAAAGCACTGTCAGGGGCAAAACTGGATTGCATTGTAATACCATGGGCATGATTATTGTTCTTCAGAACAGCGCTCACCTAGCCAAGGTCCATCTGGACATGTTGAAATTTCCAGAGTAGATGATGCTACAGCCTCCTCACATGCAGGCATACCTGTGGACGTATTTTTCCTGGCTTGTCTCTTTTGTTTTTATTTTTTAAAATTTTTTAATCCCAGGTCAACTTGTGTTCTGTCTCTGTTCACCGTCTGCCAAAATTTAGTGTAAAAACTTGCTTGTATCAACAATAGGGAACAACAGAGGAGAATTTTCAAAAACAAACAAAACAAAAACAAGCCACCCTATCCAAAGTAAATCCAAGAGTATTTTCAGGTTTTCTGCCTGAATTTTTCCCTCATTTAGGATGTTTGTCCCATTATTATATCCCATGTTTAGGCCTGGACAGGTTGAGAAAGGTGCATGGGGCCTTCTTCCTTGGTGCTTCCAGTTAATTTGGAACTCAGCAGCAGATATGGGTTATTAGTTATTTTCAGAATGCATTTCTTTGCATTTGTCAACAGTAAATTTAATTTGCCATCATGTAGACTGTTTTCATAGGGCTCCTACTAAGAAATAACTTAAATAATTTTATGCCAGCTGTGGATTTGTTTCTTTGCTATTTATCTCCTTTTCCACAGTACTGATAATTGTGTGTGACGGGGCTTCTTAAACAATTTCTCCATTGTTTTATTTGTCATATTGAGAAACAAAACCAACAATTTTAGTCTGACTTTCTGACTACTGTCTTCTGTCTTATCAGTTTCTAAGTTTTTACAGTGCTTTTTCTCCTATTATAATTTTTTAAAGCGTCTTTCGGTAGAGTGCTTTTTAAAAAAGCCTTTTGAAATTCTAGCTGACACTTGTTTTCTGTTATGTGGTGTTTTGCTGTGTCTTTGTAAATGCAAAAAAATCCTGGCACATTTGATTACTTATAGAATGAATATTGGTTTTATATTTTCATATATTAATAATGTGTGACAGTTGCTTCTGTTACTTTGGCTGGCAAGGTAGGCAAATTTCTTATTCTTAGGAGCATCATATATATCCTGCAGACTTAAAAAAAAAAAAAAAAAAGGAGGTGGGAAGAAAAGGTAGTATATGTTACCTTCCAGTATTGTAATGTCTCTACTCTGTAAGATAATTTATGAAAAATTGCATAATTTTCTAGCAAATCAACTTTGCTTTTAAAAATTAAGTACATAAGTAACTGTTTTTAGGACCACCGCCATTCATATTTTATTCTGAGAATTATCTGTATCAACAATTTCTGCAGCTTTCATTAACTATCACAGCTCTTCACAACTACTTACGGGGTAAGCGGCGTGCTGCTCCCATTAGTTGGTAGCACACGATTACTCCTGTTGCGTAAATAAAGAAAAGCCAGGCCTGGTAACATGCCTTTTCTACATTTTATGTTCCAATACAGTATCTTTATTTGAATTGTATTTCAATTTTTTTTGAAGTTAGAATTTTCAGCAAGAAGCCAAGGGGGGAAAGTCTGCTAGTGAGATTAGGACTATAGATATTTAAAACTAGCTGGAGAGTCTTTGGAACCTAAGCTGACTGCTTCACAGTGCAAGGAGTGCATACTCATCAGCAGTGACAATGGAAGACTCAAGTAGCCACTTGAAGATGAATTAGGGCTCTTCTGATAGTACTCCAAAGACTTTAGGGCTAAAACACAGCTTCTTTTCTACCTCTCCCTTGTGATGTCCAAATCCTTGCAGTTCTAAAAGAGAAGTTTCCTTTGGTTGATAGGAGTGGAATAAATGGAAACTGAATTAAGAGAGGACGCAACACCAAATGTCAAATATACACTGAGGGGAAGTTGCATGAGAAGTTCAAGATTTAGACCATGATGTGAACTGATTTGTGCTCGGTATTGCATTCTGCACTGTTGAACTCTGAGCTTTGTTCTGATATACCTATTCCATTAAGAGAGGGAAAAATTAAATCAGTGAAAGGGTTTGACTTTTGTCCTTAACTATTGTTTAAATCGGAGGTGAAACATTAGTAGCGTTAGACATTGTTTCTATATGGCCACTGATGCTGTTTGAGCCCTGAAATTCATTTGCCTAGAAAAATAACTGATTTTATACCATACACCTGGATCTGAAAACTTGATGGTTGTAAAGCATAAACAGTACGTGAGAATTTCTGGTCATACCACACTAAATCCCATAAAAGCATCAAGGGAGCTGGAAGTGAAGGGATGGCTTAGAAGATGCAAAAATTGAGAGTGAAAATGTGTGGCAAAGATACTTCTGCTGAACTTCACAGGTGAAAAGTGGCACTACTTCTACTACTGTGACAAAAAGCTCTGAATGGGTGTATCAGATTTTTTTGTTTATTTTACATCCTTTTCAACTGAAAAAGACTTTGTGAAACCTGCTATGTTTATCACAGGCAGCAACAGTAAATGGATAAAGACAGCCAGGATAATGATTGATCTCTGAAATGGCTCATTTTGTTAACTGAATTACAGGTTGTGCTGTGGACAGAGGCAGCTGGCAAGCAGTGTTGCCCAAGCATCAAGCCTGAGAGAAAGTGAAATGTGTACTTGCCTTTCATCAGTGCATACAGTACCATTATCACCATTGCCATCGTGACAAATGTGATGATGATATGTGTCCCTTGAGAACAGCTGCAGACAGAATGGGTGGACTGAGCAGGGAAATGAGCTACCCCGCTATCAGGGGCTGTTCAGCCTGCAAATACATTTGCGAATGATTCAGTAAGAGTCAGAATTTCTTGGATGAAGTTTGCAGTTGTCAAGACTTCTCCCATTCTGGGGTCTCTAAGCAGTCTATAACTGTTTAATAAAAATACGATTATTCTCACATCAAAGATAAAGATATTGGGGCAAAAATGCTATTATGCTTCCTGTAAGCCACGTAGCAAGACCCTTCCAGCATAAGGAGAAGGATTAAGATCTTCTGACATGCAGCTCTGCAATTCATTTATTAAACCATGATTCCTTTCACAAAAGCAGATGATTTGTGTTTTTGCAGTTACTGGAGTAAACGGTCTTCCAGCTGTCCCCCTTTACCTACTGAGTAGAAGGCAGTGATGTGCTACGAGTGTTTTCGGGAGTGGATTGAGTGAGAATTTTCCTTTAAGCTTTAAGCTGTAATCACTCTGTGAGCAAGAGTGATGTGCAAAATGAGAGTGGGGGGGACTTTTTTACTTGTCTTACTCTTAGTTAGCACTTTTCTCTAAAAGCTATGAAGGGCAAAGAATCTTCAGTGTGTTTTGTTTGGGATGGATGACCCTAATTATGAAAAAAAAAAAAAAAAAAAAAGGTTGAATGAATTCTTACTATTTATGTGATTAGTACCCCAATCAGTGAGGAAGGCTTATATGAAATGCCTTTATATCCACAATGCTAATTTTTAATGTGGAAAAATTATCATCCCATTCCAGAAGGTAATTTCTAGGCCAGCAACTTTTACCAAGGAAAGCCAGCAGAAAAACAAGCATAACTATGTTTGGACTCTTGCAAAAGTTTTTCATTGTATATACTGGAGTGGGAGAGACTGCATTCTTGTTTTCTCAAAAAGACAACTGCATCCTTAGATACTTTTTTTATCTTTATGAATGTTAATTCCTAATTCCTTAACAGCCAACAGAAAGGGAGCTTGGAACCAGGCAGGCTGGTGTGGTTGTCAGACTGAGTGCTGGTAGATCAGCTAATTCGACATCAGTATGTGGAAGTGTGGGTGCTGAACAATTTGGAGACTGGGGTTCCTGTGCCCAGGGCTTGATTAGCACTAAGAGTCTGGACCTATGAATACTGCGGTACAGTTCAGGCCACCTGAAATGTCCCCTCTGTCTTGCTGCTTTACTAATCTGTTTCAATATCTCTTCTGCAAGTTAACAATAAAATTAATGAAGTGAAAAACAATACTCATCCTCAGAGCTTAGCCATTACCTTAATTAAAAAGAAAATACTTAAGATGACATTATTAAGGTCAGCAGGCCCAAATGTAACCAACTGTAATTCTGAAATACCACTTAAGATGTATTTAACTCAGTGCTCATGAAAGTTGCTGATTTAACAGTCCAGGAAATGGCTCTGATCATGAGCAGTGTACCTCTAGTAACATGAGTCATTGCATCTATTTTCTTTTTGAGCCATCCCAGAAACTTGGTGGAGGCACTGATCTGTGCTAGTAGTAGTTTGGTACACAATGTTGATGCTTTTGTGGACTGACCTCCTCTGTTAATTTCCCTCATTTTTCCTTTTGAGGAAATTTCGCTTTATGAGAGGGAGAAATTCAGATCATTGTTCCAGATCTAGTGTACAAGACAAAAAGCCCTATGCTATGCTATAACTTACTCTCTGTAAAGCCCTGAAAGATAAAGCAACATATACAAATAGAACTGCAGATTGTTCTTCCCAAAGTTGATTGTCACAGCAAGAAAAATATACATCTGCACTCATCTGAAGTCAAAGCAGGGAAGTGTTCTGATGTGTTTGTGGTCAGGACTTGATGCTGCGGTTTACATCAGTTCAGGTAAATGGCTAGCTTGGATGCACAAGTGCTGTTTGAGTTGGACAGAAAATAGTTCATCTTTTTGACAATGAAGTGTGGAAATCTTTGATTTGTGCTCAGTTAGCAAATGTGGCAGGGTTAAGTGCAGGTTCCATTTGTGTGTCAATACAGTGATAGAAAGGTGGCTTTTGCAAATAAGCCACAGGTAAATCTCAGAAAATAATGAAGTATGCCCAATGCTCAACTGTTAATAGTGTTAAGACTCAGAGAATCAATTTAAAGCAACAGTTTTTAAGCCAGATTGTTTCCAGATAAACATCACTATCAAGGGGATAGTGCCAGAGTTAAACAATGCTCTTCCTTTCTAGTTAGCAGTTGAACTCAATCCACAAAGGTACGAAAAGATGCTATTGGTAGACTACAGTAAATGAATTAAGAGTCTCAGCCCAGTTCATAATGGTTGTAAAACTGCAAATCTTCAAAAAATAATGTTTTTGGTATGCACTGAAATGCACTGTGGAGCTCCTTAAATCTAATTGAGTATGCAGAAAAATGGGAGACACTTTAACAGGAGATACTTGGCACAGCTCAGTCTCTATCACTTTGATCCAGATCAAGACAGCTGCTGGCTTTTTGATTCCTTCATCACTTTTTTTTCTTTTCTTTCTTGAGTGCAGCCATTGCCTTTAACCTCTCTCACAAAAACAATAAAGCCTCTTTTAAGCTTTTTCCCATTTCAAATTATTCTCCTTGTGAAGCATTTACTAGAAAAGAGGGCAGGGTGTTCCTGTTTCATTTTCTTGAAACCACCTACTCAGTTTCACAAAGAAAGGAAGAAATGCATTCCTTAAGGCTGAGAAAGTATGTCTATCCAGTACCAACTTGAAGCAGAGCTGTTAACCACTGGCTGTGATACCGAATCATTACATTACAGGGGCATCCTTGAGTGTTTAACATTCTACGTTAAAAATAAAATAAAATAACCCCCAAACAGTCCAAGGTGAGGTCACTTGAAAGTGTATCATGGTAAAAGTGTACTGGTAAATGCTTTTTTAAAAGCACCAAAAAGCTGTAAGATCTGAATAACATTACTTGAAAAAAGATACTTTTTTTTCTGTTCCATTGCTGTAGTTACAGCAGATGAAAATTTTGAGTCCTAGCAGAAAACTGTATAAACCTGCTAACTTGACTAAACCTATGAAGAATTAGTATCATATTTGGAGTATGTCCAGGCTCTTTCTTACAGGTACGCTATTTGCACTTCCACTGGTTTTGAACAAACTCCAGAATAGAACATACTCAACAACTTTCCCTTGCCACTGCTTAGCACATGCTTCAATGTCAACGAGAGTCTTTATTAGAAGGACAGCAATGTTATCTCTTGTGATAGTAATTCTTCTTATTTGTCTTTTGAGATATCACTGCCTAAAGTTTGGCAGGGATATTAAGGGAGACTAACCTTTTTAGAAATAGTTGTGAGGTCTCTGAGTAAATACATGACATTGAGAAAGGTTATAATGGTATGTCTTATTTTAGGATAATAGTAGAAGCCGCTAGTTACCAGTTCAAGGAGCCTTGCTCTGCTGCTAATTCCAGATGAGAAACTCACACCCTTCATTGTGAAGAAAAGGTATAAATAAATAAAAATAAGGCTCGTTTTGGACATTTGTTTAAAGTTTTAATATGTTCCACTGAAAATGATTTTTTGTTTTTGTTCTAGAAAATTGTCTTCAGATAAAATATCTTGATTTTAGTCATAAATTTTAAGAATATTTCTGCTTTATCTCATGTTGTCATCTTTTCCTCTTATCTTCTTTGAAAGAAGGGTAAGGATAAAAAATAAAGACAAAATGGAATCAAGAGTAATATGCCCTTCATTTCTCTACAGGAAAACCAAACAAAATAAAACAGTATAATGTGTTTTCATTGAAATCTTTGATGTTTGTCTTACAAAAAAAAACCTGAATGCTGAACCAGCTGTTGTGCTCCCTGAAGTCTTCTGACCATTGATTGATGGTTTCCTTTCAAGCATTGGCACATTTCTCTGCTAGTGTGTGAGATCTGAGGGTGAGAAGTTCTGGAACTTTAAGAGCCCTGCCTTGGGAATTTGCTATAGATCAGACTGTCATTTGTATCCATCTGTTTATAGGATTGTAATTAGGTTGACTTGTGTTCCAGTGTGAGAAAAGAACATTACAATATCATGATACAGAGCCACAGTCTGCTTGTTTTATCCATCCCTGAAGCTATAATGCTGGTTACTCCTGCATGCAGACTGATGTTATTTGTATTGCCTACAGCTTCTTTCACTTCTGTCGTGTAATGCATTCTTGTATGTTACCAGAGCATAACTGATATATGGTGGATCTGCATAAACTTATTCATATTACTCACTCCCCCAAAAAACAATATCCATTTTCTGAAGTAAAGTCTTCAATGATTTTACATTGTAATGAGATACAAAGCAATTTATGGACAATGATGTTTATTCAGCCAAGCAGTGAGATTCCAGAGACTAACAGGAATATTACAAAAAGCAGGCATAGCCTATTTTGTTGTGTTTTTCTACTCCTTCTGTATCAGGAGAAAAACTAGAACACAGGATGGTTACAAAGACATGGTACCCATACCAGCTTTCCTTATTTCCTTTTTCTGTTGCACACCCATATCTGTACATACACTGTCTTCTTTGTTTTGTTGGTGTAGCTTCCTTTGTCCTGCAGCCTGATAAGGCTGTGTCATTAGCATTGCACACTGATTTGCCGAATGCACTTAGATTTGCAGAATAATATATTTTGGATACTGATGTTTATTGTCTTTAGATGCTTTTCTTTGTCTCTTAAAGCTCTAGGAGTTAAATGCCTATGTTTCTTATGTATTTATTTTCAGTTTGGCATCGTTAATGTTTCTAGTGAGCTGGCTGATAGTTGCTCTTTAAAAATAGTTTTTGAAGACCATAGTCTATCCATGGCGTAGATATAGCAGAGACATTCAAGGGATCTGAATTCTGACTTTTTTACACTATGATGCATGGCCATAAACAAACATCTGTAAGGCTGAAAAACCGGGTCATTTTTAATGATCTATTTGATATTAGCTTTTCAACAGGAGAGTCAATTAAATCCAGCCTCTCATCTTCTGATGTAAACATTCAGAAATTTTATCACATAGATATGATGTCAGTTGTATCTGGTGATGGTCAAAACATTCTGAAATTTCCCTCAGACTCCAGAGAAGCCTCTTCCTGTTTTACAGTGCAGTTTAGGTGGTCTTACATGAAGAGGATTAAAGTTGTCAAAAAGAGAAGGAAAAAAAAAAAAAAGGAGTGGTGGGGGGGGGAATCTTCTGGGAGGAGAAATAACCCAAACTGGTATGTTCATATGAGAGGAAAGATTGTACAGCATCAGTGTTAAAAACCATTCAAGAGAAGAAGAAATGACATTAAACTATTACTACTTAGGAACTTAGATCACAGCTTGTGCCAGAAATTAAGCTTTTGGCCTTAATGGCAGCAGTGGCAGAATGACTCTGTGACGTAGAGGGCATCCTGTGATTCTTTAAATCCTGGGATGCAGAAATATGGCATATCTTTACTGTTGAGGCTGTAACAGGAATCTTAGCCCAGGGATAACTGATAGTTGCCACCACCTTATGCTTATGTATATCATACCTACCCACCAACTGAAGCACCCAAACGACTGTTTTCTAAAGCATCTGATTATTTCGGTTATGGTAAGGCTTTCAAGGCAAAACAATATTCATAGTATTTTATGAGACTTCCACCCAGGTAGTCTGCCTGAGTGACTGAGCCTGGATGCAGCTAATGGAAAGATTATTGACTCTTAGACCTTATCAGTTAAACCTTCCTGACTCCCTTTGTGCTGCAGGCAGAAATAAAAGGTAAATAGTAGGAATGGAAATGGAATCCTAGAAATCTTGGTAAGGTATAGAGGTGAAGAAACTTGGAAGGTGGTCAACAGTTCAGTCTGTTACGTTTGTTATCCACCCTACTGCTTTAGTTTTACTTCTTTTTATCAATAGTCTGCTCTATTTGCCTTCCAAGTCCAAACTCCCATGCCATATGCTGCCAATACTGTCCTCCATCTGTGTGAAGAACAGCCACAGACAACAGCTGTAATAGCTGGCTGGAGACATCCATCACTCTTATCTCTCCTTCAGTTTGTATTCCACACAATCAACCTGTTACAGTTTAATTGACTCTTCCAATCAGCTCATTGGGTAGGTAATTTGTGTGGGAAGGAGAAATGACTGCGGACCCACTCCCCAGCCTCTCACTGGAAAAAAAATTAAATAAGAGACATCTATTATTTCTCCAAGCTAAATGGCTTCTCTTTAAAATTTGATTTCTAAAGGCTATGGTATTTTGTGTTGAGCATGCGGTATCAAGCCAAATCTTTTTTCAAATCTGGGTCCCTGTACTTTCTCCTGAATGTCAGGATTTGTCCTATTAATTTCATTAGTATGCTGACAAAACAGTGAGTGAGGAGAACTCTATTCTTCTACTTGAGTAATATTTACTGAGCATGGCCAAATCACAGGGTGCTGGACAAAGGCAAGAAAATTTCTGCTTCCAGTATGCAAGTACAAACAGTATATTCTAAATCACAGTAGTCCAGTAGCTATAATTCTGTTGGCTGTTTCAGTTCTCTCATAAAAACTCTGTTCTAATTAAGGGATAGATACCTATGATCTGCTCCTATCCAACATACTACAAAGTCATTTTGTGATCTTTGTGTCTAGGTCTCAGTTACCTCGTGCTCTCCCAACATCTGCCGACCACTGCTGCTCTAAGGAATCTCTGAGATTCCTTTTCTGTTTTTATTTCAGATATGAGATATCTTATTCTTGCAACATGAGATACAGAGAAATAGCTCTGTTTACAGAAATAGGCTCCCCAATCTGTGAGTGATACCTTCCTGTACTGATCTTGCCTCCTGTGCCCTGACACTTTTTTACCCCAGCGTTCTTAATGGTAACTACAATATACAAATAGGATATCTGTGAAAGTAGTCCTTTGTCTTTTCTTGCAGGCCTAAAAAAGCATAACTTCATTCCACAGAGAATAATGTGAGCAAGTGATTGGTCATACAGAGAAGGAAACTAAATCAGGAAGTGCAGCCTCATGCCTAATTCACTTGTGTTTCTTTCTCACCAATTTTAGTGTAGGACAATCTAGAGAACTCTCATCATCTAAGGGCAGCTGTAGTTGCAGTAGGGTTAAGCTCTCAGCACAGTTCTAAGAAAGCAGGTTTTTTTACTTTATTGACTATTCTATCACATCTTGTGATTTTTTTTTCCTAGAAGGTAAAGAAGGGAAAATCTATGAAGAAATATATAGAAGCTGGCATTCATCGGCTCTCTACTCTCTCCACACCTACTTTGTCAAAAAAAAATTAGTGCTGGAAATACTTCAACTTTATGTGCAACATCCTTTAGTCAAGTTTGAATTTGACATCAGGAGTTCTTATTTAACCAATGAAGTACAGTCTTGGCAAGGCTGTGTGGCTGATACCTCATTGCCAAGCAGCTTTACAGCAAGTGAATTCCATACCAAAATTATACAAATAGGCAAATCATAGCTTTTTCCCAGAGGTTTATCTTGATTTTGATTCATGAAAAATTCACATTTTTTTTCTCTAAAGGAAAATTCACTCTCTATGTAATGTACTATTCCCACCTAGATTCAGGAACAAGCTATTGACTTTTGGTGAAGATGAACATAAAAAAAGACCTTATACTTGGAAAAGCCAAGAGCCCCTTCCAGGGCAGATTGAAGGGCCTAGAAATGAGCACCACAGAGTTCTGGACACAGAGATCGCACAACAGTGTATCATGGAAAAACACTCACTGAGCTAGATGTAAAAGGTACCAAGGAAAATGGGAGTGCTCTACATGAATAAATTTAGTAGCACATCCTACGCATATAGAAAATTGGAATGTTTGAAGTACTCTGTGGTAGTAAAGCCAATGTAAATGGTAGGTTACTGGCTTAAGAATTAGAGGGCCTTTTAATTATTTTTTCTGTTCCTGTCACTTCTGTTTCCTGTGAAGTTTTGGCAAGTCAGTTTATTTTATCTCTGTTTTCTAGTGTGCAAAATGCAGGTAGTGCTAGTGGTCTCCTTTGTGAGATGTGTTCAAAACCAGTCTACCTTCTCTTTCACCATTACAGTCCAGCATTGCACTGTTCCTTACCAAGTATTGCTGTGTCATAGAAAGTTAATAAAATTTGTAGATAATTGTTTTGGAAATTTTCATTAGAAATATGAGTATAGTGGTTGTACTAGTACAGTAGACCACTGCAGTGTTCACATACTGTTCATGCATAATGTTGCATTCTACTCCCGTGCAAAATTTTAAGAAACCAATTCAAAATTGGAAAAGCTTTCTGCTGGAGTCTAGCCACACTATGCTTTCTTTAAAATAATTTTGCAGTTTTAAAAAAGTAAGCTTTGAAAAGCTAGAAATAACCTTTTAGAAAATCCAGGCACTGTTTGTGTTTACATATACCCTTTTTTTCTTCATTATCTTGTCTGATTGGAGAGGCCTACTGAATCTTAGCTCATACTCCTCATTTGTCTAGGAAAGAAGACTTACTGCTGTGTTTACAACATGCTGTTGATTTTATATATTGTTCGTGAAATCCGTTACATTCTTTTTGAAAGAAATATACAGCATAGACCCTGGATGCCTTAAACTCTATCAGACATCTATACATAAACACTCTGAAAAGGGAAAATACAGTGATATTATAGTGCTGTGTAATAGGATACCTTTAAACATGCATTTTTGGAATTCTTTGAAACCCTACAATACTGTTAATGACTGAGGTTAAAATAGAATTTACAAGTGTGCTCTAGGCAAAACAAATTTTAAATTGATTAATTATGTCCAAAGCTTCCTCAGTCTTTGCGCTTCCGTGTCTGCTCTACTTGGGCTAATTGGATGGTGGCAAGTTGATATTTCTCATCACCTTTCCTGTCAGGCAGCAATGTCCTTTCTTAATGCCATCTTCCAGACAAGAGCTCATTTTCTCTGGGTTATGAATTGAGACAGACAGCTCTGATTGCTGTTACAGAGTGTATGATAGATGCTGCATCCTCAGACATCAAACAATTGTATCAAGTCTCTTGATAAAGAGGCCTGGTAGTTATGGTATGCAGTTTATTTTATGCTGCTGGTAAGTATCATATCTTTGGTACTGTATTTTTGTAACTGACACTTTAGCTTCTGTCAGAGTAAATTGTTGGCAATGTTACCCAGCAGATTAACACTCCAATGGAAACACCATGAGATGGATGGAGATGTTTTATCCTGGAAGATCTCTGCTGCTGAGCGGGTTGCTTGTTCTTGTGCCCTTCTAAAATCTGACTTCCCACTGCAGACTTTTCCTTATTAAGTGCATCTGACATATTTAGAAGCTAGTGATATTTTTGTCTTTGAAGTGAATTACATGACAGTACAGGGCCTGTTTTTGATCAGCTGACTTCCGCAATGCAGGAGAAAGGGTACACCTTTGGTTGCTTTAAGATTAAAATGCAACACATGGTGTACATTGTCTCAGTCATTTAGAAAAAATCAAAATAGACATCAACATTCAGAATGGTTTCTGATTTTTTTTCCTCTAGTCCAGCATTGTATCTGAAAGGTGTTGTTTCTCAATGATTTCCAGAATATGCTATTAGTATTTTGAAAATGCACAGGCAGTCTGTTTAATCCTAATTATAGTTGGAGTTCATACCATCCTGTAGGCAGGCTTTCTTGATGCATATTGTGAGCTAAGGGAACCAATTAAACATCTGAAGTATGTATTTTCCAGTGAAACGATGGACAGATATCACCTTAATAATTCATTTTGCATTCTATTTACTTTAATGCCTCCTTTTCATCATGTTGATTTCTGTTTTCTTACTTGCATTGTGACATCCTTACACAAGGAAAACTAACGGTCTCATGGCTGGAGCTTCACCAGCTTTGTAACAACAATTGTTTTCCACCAATTTTGTGACCTGAACACACTGGAATGAATTTTAAATTGTATTTTGATGCCAGGTAATTAGCTAGCAGTGCACTAATACTTTCTTGAGTAGAAAGGAAGAAAGGATTAAATCGGGCACATTTGGGTGTTGAATAGCACAAAAACAAGTGTTCCTCTTAAGACCACTGAACATCACTGGCTACTAGGCTTTGCTCAGCAAATTTAGGTAAGAGAAACTGGATATGCCCATGTTCCCCAGATTTTGAAGAAATTAACTTAGGCAAGCTTAGTATGTGCCCAGTCATGGTAATGTTGTGATGATACTATATATCAGATAATCTGATGTTAATTATTTGTACAACCACAAGATCTGGAGGCACACCAGGATACCAGAGTGCTACTGTGGTAGATATACAAATGTATCGTATGATAACCCAGTGGCGTTGTAATCTAGAAAGACAAATCAGATGGCTTGTTGAAGGTACAACTGAGCAGCAGTAAAAATAGAAAATAAATCTTTTCAGCCCTTTACTGACTAGATTGTTTCTATGAGTGAGTTAAAATTTCAAAAGGTCTCAGGCTTTGTTAATGATATCAGCTTTCAAATAAATTCCTGAGCTTAATTTTATTTATACTGTATACTAGTTACCTAAAAACCTGCAGTGATGCATAAAGTTCCTGACAAGTGGCAAATTATCTGGGTTGGCGTGAGTAGGTAATCCCAGAAAGGTGAAGCTGGAACTTTAAGACATCTGCTCTAGCACTGTCTTGCTCTAAGGCAGAACTATATACACAAGCCTCACCCCAGCAGATGTTTAGCAAGCCACACTTCAAAACTTTCAGTAGAAAAGATTGAATTATCATTAAACTTTGCCAATTTCAGCATTTTGCCACTTTATGAAATGCCTAAGAATTGGCAACAACCTTCAAAAAACAAAACCTTCAAAAACAAGCCATTTATAGAAGTATGATGCTAGATGCTTTTCAATATAGATGGTAAAAATTAAAATAAACAGAAATGATCTGCTTTTAAGGACCTACTGAACAGGACATTGTATTCACACTGTTGTGTCCAATAGTTCATGATTGACTTTCCTCTCATGAATTTTTATATTTCTGAATGTGTCTTAAGCATCCAACACATACTGTGAGAGTAAGTTGCACGATTTAGTTATGTACTATCTCAGAATGTACTTCCTTTGAATATATCTTGTTATTGAGTGATTTTAGTAAATATTTGTAGTTCTTCCAGTTACTAAAATAGTAATGATGTTTTTGTTTTTATATATACAGTTTCAAATTTGATATTTTTTAGAACCTTCTATATTTCTTCTTTTACTGAGGAAGCTTGTAAAGCTTTGTTTACTGTGTTCAAAAATTCAAGTCAAAGGTAGACCATTAACTTGTAACAGAGTTTTTCCTTTTCTATACTATTCCATTTCTTTATAATTCGTGACATTTCTCTTGCCTTTTTGACTGTGTTCAAAACTGGGCCAGTCTTATCAAAGAAGTAACTGAAAAGACTCAGCTGTAATGACTGTTCCCTCAGCTATTAATATTCAGATCACAATTGCGTGTTGTTCTAAAATATATTCCATAGTTCAAAAAAAGATCAATTCTGACAAGATATACAGTCTCATATAAAATTTTAGAGCAGACTAGATTAAAACGTTTGTCCTTTTTGCCTTATAAATTATGTATCTGTGAGAATTGCTTCTTTTAAAAACCATGACTCCTAAGAGCAATAATTTCTATTTATTTTGTCCTATGTATGTATTGGGTTTTTTTGGATAAATAGGTTTGTAATGAGGATTTAGAGAATCTGGTTTGACATCTTGAAGCAGCAACAAGAAATATAAAACAATAGTTGATCTACTGCTTATAATATCTCTAAAAAATCAGCTAAAATTAAGTGACATGTATACATCCTTTCACCTCAATAACGTTTTTTCTTTTTCTTGCATCAGTAAGAGTCCTGAGTTTCTTCCACAGAATAGTTATTGATTCATATAGATGCAGTTCAGAGTAGGATTTGTCTTACTGCCTAGTGTTCTCTCTTTTGGTTTTTGAAACAAAATGCTTTCTGCACGCAGGGAACAGCTATATGCTTTCAGTCTGGATGATTTGAATTTTAGATTAAGAAAAGGATGGCTGAAAGATGAAGACCAAAAGTTAGAGCCCTTCTGAAAGTAAGCAGTGTGTGCAGCTGTTGGTGTGTGGCTGGAATTTCACAATCTCCATCTCCAGTTTGTGCACTGTGATGCTCTGTACTAAAATGATAATATCCTACTCTTTCAGTGCCCTTCAGATTATTTCAGTTAGATTGCTTTCTGTTATCAAACTGAGGGGCAAATATTGTCACTGGTCGTTTAAGAGGCCATTGTCAGCTCCTGCCATTTTCAACATGTAATTGTTCTTTGGATTATTAAAATGCCATCAGAGTAACAATATGTCTGGATTACAGAGCTTGTAGGTCTTGGAAAGATAGACATCTGTCACCCTTCTTTCACTGATGAAGAATCTGTTTTACGGGAAGGTAAAATAAAACGTTGCCCAAAGGAAAATAGTGCTTAAGGGTAAGATTCCATATCTCCTGATCCTTGGACGTAGATTAGCCTGTGTCATTTAATAACATTCATAGTGTTTTTGGAGCAGTGCATATAACAAGGAATTGCTGCCAGGGCCTGAAGGGGATGGTAGTGTGGAACAGAGAGGCAAAAGTGAGGCTTTATACATTCTTTTTAGTACTTCTGTACATGTAATTTATTTACAACCATTCCATTAAGTAATGATAATTATTTGCCTGATGTCTTAGAAACTTCCTGGCAGAACTTTATGTCCAGAAAGATTTGTAAGTGAGGAGAAAGCAGTGTGGCTTTTGAGGACAGCAATATCAAGGGATGTGCGATCACTTTTTCGTGTAAGATGTTTGGAGCGGATCAGCGAGTGCTGATAGGAAAAAATGCCTACTGTCTACTATAATTCTCTGGAGTTCTTCTGGAGCATGTAACTTGCAACGGTGTGGTTATGTATTTAGCTTTTTCCTCACTTTGGGAAGATATTCATTTACTTAAGTACAAAATAAACATAGTGGCTTTGAAATACATCTTTGTTTGTCATATGCTTGCAGGTCTAGTTAATACCCATGTTTGGTAACATGGAAAGAAAACATACTAGCTGTATGGGGAATGGAGTGATAGAGGCCAAGTCCATAATGAAATGTTAAACATTCGTGGTAAAGCTTATCTTTCAAATTTAGAAGGAAGATTTTCATTAAAGCGGCTTTTAATTAGCTGTTGTAATGTAGGAAACTGGAGATGAAGAAATCTTGAAAATAAATCCTGTATTTGCCCTGTATCCATAGTCATTGTTTTTTGCTGTAGGTTTTTCTTTCTGATTTGCTTTACTATTTTTCTACCAGGAATGAGTAAACTAACAGTTGGATTTTTTTTCCAGGGAGAATCTCGTGCCCTAGAGATACTAAAAACAAACAAAACAAAACAACTACTAAGAAAAACAAAACATGAATAAACTAATAAGCTATGTCTTGTATACCTTCAAGTCTTTCTTTGCAGTTTGGCTTCAGTAGCTCTGCTTTCAGAGAATTGCATTATGTTGTGTTCTATCCTGGTAATTGGAACAGAACCATTTTCATGACAAGCACCTGGTCAGTCCAAGTATGAGTATCAAAATCTGGTAAAGTCATGCTTCTGCAAAACTCAGAAAGTCATGAGGAACATTGCTGGAGGAGGCTTTCAGTTAGGCCTGTGATGTGTTTTACACAATTTTCTGCATTTCTCAGTTGCAATAAAATGTTATGCTACTTTGAGGAAGGCTGTATTTCCACGGCTGTGGGAGAGTGAGTGGCACTCTGTTTAGGGTAGGACACTAATTTGCTCGTTTCCCTTGTTTTTAGCAGCTTGAGGGCATCACTGACTGTTTGTAGTCCTCTGCTTCCAGAATCTTTTTTCTTTCCCAGTTTTTCCTCTCACCCATGGGTTATCATTGCCCCTTTTATCAGTGTTTCTCCTGGGGAAAGAGAATGGAAAAAGACACTATCTCCTTTTCCTTAAAGGGAAGATCAGAAATGTTTTCTCCTTCTTCAGCTGGGTTTAGTTAAACTTCTCACAGTCCTTTGACTCATTTACAATTTTTTATCTGCTTCATTAAACCTACAGAACGTGAAAGTACACCTTTTTCTTTGATGAATACCTATTTATCCCTCCTCTGTAGTGATGGAGATATGTTCCATTAGATATGGTGTAGCTTTGCATTATGTCTGCTTTCATTACGTCTTCACCAAGCTTCAAAGTGGTCACTATGCTAGTTTGGAGAACAGGACTGACATTTTGAGGGTGATTAAAAAGAAGTATGCAAGGTTACCTGGAAGGATGATCATACGGCAGCAGCTTCCTATAGCAGATGGAAGCAGTAACCAAGTTACCTGGTCCTTAGGCATTCTTTGAGTCCTGCTGTCTAAGAAGCAGCAATCACTTGTTATTTGCTGATTACTGTGCAGATAATTTACTAACAAAGTAGTACAAGTTTACTTCTTAAGTCAAGGAGGTGGTAAAGCTGTGCCAGCAAAAGCTTTACCTGGAGTGAATCTGTGTTCAGTGAAGAATCCCTTAATTTTGGGGTAGAATAAGAGAAGAAAAGTTGATTATTTTCAAATGGTATCTGAGTTTATGCATCTGCTGGGAGCAGCAATCAACTTACCCCTATTATCGTGGAAAAAAAAGATTATTGATATCTTATAATGCAGTCAGTCCAAAGCATTGTAGTGTGAATGAATGTGAGATTCTTGCTGTCCAGTATAAATGCAGCAGAGTCTAAAATTTACTGTTAGGAAAAGAGGGAAAATACTGTATCTACTGTTACAGTGCTAAATTTAAAGTAATCCATGCACAGTCTGTCCGTTTTTTTTAATGACCTCTTTAGTTATAGGACTGTTTGTTTTCCTTTTCAACTGATATTGCAGTATTGCAGTTCAAAGAATAAGGGAGACTGTTAGGTAAAAAAAAAAAGAAAAGAAAAAGTCTGATGTACACCAGTTCTATTTTGAAGAAGCTGTATTTGCTTATGAGATGGCCTTCCACTATCTGGTTTTGTTTCTTTCTTGATTTCTCTATTGAAACAGCTAATAAGGGTAATGATAGTTTTATAGTATGGTACTGGTTTTCTGAGTGAAACATTTTAGTTCTGTCTGAATCAGAATTGAATCCATGAGATACACATAGTATGCCTTCATAAACCTTGAAGCCAGCTTACTGTACGCCTCCTTGCTGAAAGCTTGAAGATATATTCTTGTTAACTGCATTTGGAAAGTTTTGGGAGAACACTAGGGAGGAGGAAGTCATTGCTTGGAGCGTGTGAGATAGAAAACTAAGACTGCAGTGACTCCAATCCTTTGAAGGTCTGGAGCATTTTCCATTTGGTTTAGGAGCAATTAGCTTTCCTCAGATGGCCAAAGCTGGTTAGTACATTTTTGCTCGTTTCTTATTCTGTTCTCTTTGTAAAAGCATTCACTCTGCTGATTCCCATGGTTATTTGTTTTCGGGTGGAGGCTGTTTGTTCTGTTCTATTTTTGCACTTGTGAAACAGTTAGGATACAACCTGCATGTGGCTGCATTTCAGATGGCAATTGAACAAGAAACTACTAATCAGTGGAACTGTTATTCAAGTAACTATTCACATCTCCTTGGTTTTATTGCCTGATTTCTTAACTGTACTCTGTAATACTTACAAGAGCAAACAAGTTGCTATGTTCAGGTGAAAGCTGTAAAGAAGAGTGTGGAAGACAATGTTAGCCTTGAAGCAGAGCCAATGAAATGTATCTTGACTAAGTTCAAAATGATGCTTCTGTGTATTCTTCAGTGCCATCTACCGGCACAAAAACCCGCTAGAGATTTATACAGCCAGAACATTCTCCTAATAGCAAGCAATTTGCAAGCATTTTTTTTTCCCTTTTTTCTTTCACTTCAGGAACAAGGCAAGATTGGTGTAGTCTTCAATATTGGCACGGTGGATATCTCTATTAAAGAGGAAAGCACACCTGTGAATGATGGCAAATACCATGTGGTGCGCTTTACCAGGAATGGCGGCAATGCTACACTTCAAGTTGACAGCTGGCCAGTGAATGAACACTACCCAACAGGTACGTGCTTTTTCTGTTTTTCTCTTTCTATCTACCCATATTTACAAAATCATGTTTAACTATAGTTGGATACTATATCGATCTTTGTGGTTCCATCTCAATATTAAACTGACCAGCCTAGTGATGAATGTTTGTCTTTTGGAAAACACAGGGTTGGTCTTTTATAACTGTATGGTATGAAATGCATAGATTTTGCTATTATGGAGGTTTCTAAGTGAATCTTGGTTCTGCAGAGAGTAAAACAAAACAAAACAAAAAAACCCTCAACAACAAACTTGGTTTTGCTACTTGTGATATTCTCACTAATTAAGAGAGAAAATTTTGAATGCACTTTGCAAGAAGGAGAGGTGGATTTAGCCACCCCCAAGATACAGACTATATAGGTGCACAGCTGATCTGTAAGGAATGTGGGAGACTAAGTTGCAAATACTTGAATGAGCCTTATGCTTGCCTCAATTTTTCATCACCTGATTTTCACTCTCTTTTCGATTTGCACATAAATAGTGGTTGACACAAAATCTAGACAAAGCTGACAATTCTCAGTTGACTTTAGGTCAAAATATAGAGCAGCAGTTCAGTACCTCTTGGAATGTCATCACCTCAAGTCCACCAGGAATACTGAACAAGTGGCTCTTGAATCACTGTCTCATGTATTATCTCACCACTGGGGATATACAGCCACGTCACCATGTTAAAAAATTAAACTCACTCCTAGTGAAAAAAACAGGCTGCTGTACACGATGTTGACAGGCCATAAGATAGTTGAGACTTGGTGATGGGGATAGTTACAAAAAGCAGAAGAAACACAGGGAAACAATTCCAAGTGTAGCCATGTTCATCTTGTTCACACTTTGTTGTCTAAGATCAAGTGATGATCATCTTGTTTCTTCCAAATATTAAATATAAGCAACTTCCAGTTCTTCCTTTCTAGATTATACATAACTGATCTGGAATAGAAGATGGAAAAATTTAGGTAGACACAAGGCAATTTGCTAGTTTTGTATGAATATTCCATTATCCTCAAACACTAATAAATTATTCCAAAGGGATAATTTCATCTCTTCTATTCAATCATAAAGTGCATGGTGAAGTTTTTACTGCAAGTGATATTACTTCATATTCAGTGATTATTTTTTAGTGTTTTGATGCTGTATGTGCAAAAGAGTACGCTTTAATAATTATCATTATTTTAGTGAAACAATTGCTTTCTAAGAAAGTAATGACAAGCATGCTGAGTTAGGTTCTAGCTCTACTATCCATTGGTAAGAAAAGGTAGGGTGGCTGTAAGTGCCCAAACTGAGCATCTTTCTTCTGCTCCTTTCTTCAGTTGTTTTATGGTAAAATACCTCTGACCCAATTGCCAGCTAATTATAGACAGTAAAAATCCCATGAATATGTTTTCTTCTCCTGTTACTTGCTGTAGTAAGTCCCTCCTGTAAAGAAACAAAACATTCAGCTATTGCTTCAGAGTTGTTTTTTAAGGGAAAAGAAATCACATTCAGAGAATACCTCAGTACCCTTTTGTATTTGTCTTAATTAAAGTAGTCCTGCATTTTCTTTAGAAGATATATGATTTAATAGAATCAGCACTGGTCTTATGTTTTGGCCTAGTATTAAGTATATGCAGTTGTACCCCAAAGGAAAAGGACATCTTTATATTCCAGACATCATTTCCTTTCCATGCAGGTATTTCACTTTCTGGCTCTTTGTAGGTGTAGTATTTTCAGCCTGTTCGTGTGAAAGTAGGACTTTGGGGATCATGCTTTGTGTGTGTTTGTCTCCTTAATTTTTTCAGTTAATTTTCAAATTGATTTTTTAGCCAAATTTGACAGAGGGAACAAAAGATTTTTAAAAAGAAAAATATATATTTAAGTCCAACATGGCTAGTGAAAATAAACAATGGAGGAGTGCACTATTCTGATTCTCCCAGGGGAGAGGACTGTGGCTTGATCTCACTTTGTGTTAAAAGCCAGAATATTCATATATAGATAGATAGATATAAAAGTATTATTAATGTCTCAGCTTTGTGAAAATAGCTACAAGAAACCATGCCTTATTAGTTCAATTTTCTAAGGAAGTGATGGTTTAGAAAACAACTGAGCAAACCAAACATGCACCTAATATTTTTTATGTAGAGAATAAACACATTCAGCAGAATCTCAGCTTTGGAATGAGTTTTGTGCTTAGGCTGATCTGGACTAATCTAGTGTGTCTCAGCTATAGAATACTGAAATTGCAATTCATGTTCAACTTGTGCATTAATATCAAAGGAATTCTGGGTTCTACATATAGGATCATTTTATTTCTGGAAGAGACAATTTTTTGTAGTGTTTTAAAAAGAAACTTATTTGTGGCACATAGATGTTTGAGCATGCTGTGATGTCTATGATATGAACAATTTAATGTGTGCATAATTTTCAGCATGGTATTGCAGCTGTGTTCACAAATTTGGCAAACTAGCAAAAGTTTCTTCATCATCACATGTGATGTGATCTTCTGGCAGCAGGGTGGAATTCTTAATGGTGTTTCTATGCTCCTCTCTGAGTTTTATTAGCTCTTGAAAGATTATACATTAGATTCATAATTACTTGCTCAATGAAAAGTACAAATAAATGTGTGATGCTCATAAAATGAGCAAAGAGAGAGAATATTGGCTTTCCTTAAAACACTGTATTCAGTTAAATTGAAATTAAAGAAACTAGGGGGTGAAAGATTCCAGAGGTATATTTTACAACTTCATATAAGAGACAAGGAAGTGAAAGGAAAGCAGAAAAGGATCAAACCTACAGTTCCAATAGTTACATTTGGGTTTTGTGGTATTTTTGTTTGTTTGTTTTGGTTTTTTTTTTTTTTTTTTTTTTTTTAATAACATCCAACTATGCCTCAGTGACCTGCAACACAAGCTGTTTTCTTGTGAAGGAAAGGGTTAGAGGTAAGTCTGATCTTGCATCTGGGCCAAGGCAACCCTCACTACCAATACAAGCTGGAAGTCGAAAGGATTGAGTATAGCCCTCCCAAAAAAGACCTGGAGGGGTACTGGTGGATGGGAAGCTGGACATGAGCCAGCAGTGTGCCCTTGCAGCCCAGAAAGCCAACTATATGCTGGGCTGCACCAAGAGAAATGAGGCCAGTAGG
Organism: Pavo muticus; assembly: GCA_016647715.1. Lineage (NCBI taxonomy): Eukaryota > Metazoa > Chordata > Aves > Galliformes > Phasianidae > Pavo > Pavo muticus. The sequence continues at coordinate 1,606,299 of JACDJE010000227.1, read as the reverse complement.
TCGAGAGAGGTGATCCTGCCTCTCTACTCTGTGCTGGTGAGGCCTCACCTGGAGTACTGCATCCAGATGTGGAGTGCTCTGTACAGGAGAGACACAGACCTGTTGGAGCACATGCAGAGAAGGGCCACAGAAATTATCCATGGAATGGAACACCTCTCCTAGGAGTACAGGCTGAATGAGTTGGTGCTGTTCAGCCTGGAGAAGGCACCGAGGTGAGCTGATAGCAGCCTTTCAATATCTAAAGGGAAGCTACAGAAAAGAAGGGGACAGACTCTTTAGCGGGGTCTGTGGTGATAGAACAGGGGGAAATTGTTTCAAGCTTAAAGAGGGTCGATTTAGGCTGGATATAAGGAAGAAGCATTTTACAGTGAGGGTGGTGAGGCACTGGCAGAGGCTGCCCAGCAATGTGGTTGATGCTCCATCCCAGGAGACTTTCAAGGCGAGGCTGGATCAGGCCCTGGGCAGCCTGACCTAGCAGTGGATTTCCCTGTTCATTGCAGGGGAGTTGGACTAAGTGACCTTTAAAGGTCCCTTCCAACTCTAAAGATTCTATGATTCTATGGTAAGCTGTAAAGGAGGGAATTTATTTGAAGCTAAGGTTGGCTCAGATTTAGAAATAAACCCTCAGTTTTAGTACCATTCAAACTCTGACGGAGTTTCTCTTACTGGGCAATAGAACAGCGATCTAGTGCAGGTAACTGAGACAATGTCTTGAGAAATGGGTAATGGCAAACAGCAGTGTTAACAGTGGGACTCCTATCTGCTGTTCAGCTTTGTGACTTAGTTCAGGAAAAACCATTGAACTGTTCATGATTTATTTGTGTTTTGCCCTTTCTCCTCTCCCTCAATTGTGCAATAATGAGATGGGCTTTATCTATATTTTCTGTAATTCCTTGATGCTTAATTAACCAAGTTGATCATTGCAATGTATTTCTCAGTCAGGGTATGTATGCATTTTGCTACTAAATATATGTGAATTCCTGTGCCCTAAAGTGCTATTTTCCATGACTGCCTCTCTTCTGCTGTCTCACATGCTTTCACCTGTTAGTGTACATCCCAAGTAACAGATTGTATTTGGCCATTTTCTTCTTTATGTTGTTCCTGACAGATGCTTCTAAATTTAAATTCATCTTTTTGGTGATGTAGTAGGAAGCATTTTGGAATAAGATTAAGTTAGATAGGAAAGCTGGTTTAAGCAAATGAAGTCTGTGACATGTTTTTGTTTCAGATTACTGTAAAACCCTTCACATTTGAGGCACTTTACAGTACGGTGAGAAGGATTTAAGTCAGGCATCCTGAGGTTTGGGAGTCGGCAATTCTCAGAAGGGTTAAAAACAAATCTTTTGTCTTGAAACACAGCTGAAATACCTCAGTCTTTAAATTTTCTTTAGTTCTTGAGTGGCAGATTTTTCTTCATCTCTTCTTGCAAAGAAATTCTTTGTATGTTGCCAGATCTATAGTGTATGTTGAAAGAAGCCTGATATTCCTGTTCATCCATCCGTGCATTGACTACATCTTCTGCAGTCAAAAAAGAAACAAAACTAGTTGAAGAGAAGCTTTACAGTGAGAGAGAATAAGAAACCAGAGGAAAAGTCTAAGTGGAGTAATGTTTTAAAGGAGAAGATTAAAGGAAAGGAAGTGAGAGGCAGAAATATGCAGGCATTCAAAGAAATATATACTTTGCCAAGAGAACTGTAGCCTAGATTTATACATTTGAAAGAAAAAAAGAAGAAGAAATGGGAGGGACAGCATTAAGCAATTGGGCCCTTATGAGGATTCATTTGTTCATTCTCTCAGTACAGATTTTATATTTTTCCCTTTTATCATTCTCTTGAGTGAGCTCTTAGCCTTCTTTTAGGAGTCTCTGCCCTTTCCAGTGACATTAGTTTTCAGTTCTTTTGGCACCGAAAAATAGGAAAAAGATGTCATCATTTATGCCCCTGCTTCATTCTCTGTATCAAGTACGCATTTGTGAGAAAGTTGAATTTTAGGAATATGGATAGCTATCTTCTAACAACAGAACTCCAGGGACTTTGTAACTGCTCTGTGTACTCTGGTGAGTACTGTACTGTGGCCTGATGAGAGTACACCTATAAAACAAAAAGTTGGTTGTAAGATCCCTGATGCCAGCCTGAGGTTTTGGACTAGCTCCAATCCCAAGGACTGAATTCCCTAATCAGCTGGAGCATAACTTCTGGTTTAATTTCATTTGAAAGGAATCCAGTTCACATTCCCTGAGAGCATTTTGGTATGTGAACCAAAGCATAGCAAGTAGGGAGTGCTAGGTAAACCTCAGAGGCATGCTCCCTATTCAAATAAAAATGCTGATGCAGGTGGATCGTAACACAGTTTACAGCTGGAGCTGGACAGCAAAGCTCATTCTTTCATTTCTCCTTCTCGTGCTCATGTTACTTAAATAGTTAAATTTCTGTTTTCTATTCTCACCTTCTGTTCAGCTGAGTCATTTCACCAATACTATTCACCATGCAAGTAGCCCAGGAGAAGAGGCTATGGAGTTGTGAAAATGACTGGTCAGGAGATGGGGAAAGATAAAATTACTTCCTTTGTTAGAAAGGCTGGCTTATGTCAGTTTAAAGTCTTCTCTAAAATACATCTTTAGTAGTTTATGTGAAAAAAAATCTTTCTTACTTGCTGCTTTAAAAAAATTGCTTCCCAGAAGGTTATGTTAAAATTACAATGGTCGTGATTGTCCTACCTATCTCAAATGTAAAAGCCATCAAGTTTTTCTTACACTGATATATTTTTCATACACTTGGGGAAAGATTGGGAATTGCTTAGTTAGTATGAGAGAGGGGATGTGAGGTAGGGAAGAAAGCTGGCTGAATTCCTTCATGATCCTTCAAGATTTTCAGCAAACTATTTTGCACTCATGGTAACAGAAGAAAAGGTTAAATACATCTTGTTTAAATGAAATGTGGTAAGACATAAGCTTTGGAAAAAAATCTAGTCACCACGTATTTTTAAAAGTATATTTCACCTTATCACCTCTCGTCTTTGAAAAAAATTTCCAAGACGTTTTTGGGGACAGCAGAAATAATATACATTATCCATGTATTGATTTAATAGATCATCTGTTTAATCTGTTTTAGCTGCAGAAAAGTAATTATGGTGGTGCAAACAAGTAAAATATTTGTTGGTCATCTCCTTTTGATATAATTCAATGATATGGTGGATCCAGCTTATCTTCTTCTTACTGAATATCCTCTGTGATTACAGAGATACAAATGGAAATGTGGGAATGTGGGTAGTTTTTTTGATGCTTTTTTTGTTTGGTTGGTTTTTGTCCCTGCTATCAAAGGCCACTGGATACTTCAACAAAGTGCTAAGTATTTCTCAGTGGGATGGTGTTAACTCTGCCCTACTTGTGTATTATTTAAATCGTACTAAATTGGAATATTGGTTACAGCTTAAGAAATTTCAAGATATCTGGATCCTATTTTTGTGTTTAAAACTTACCCGAAAGTACTGCAGAGGTTTTAAAAATGCAGTAGTTCTGTAGGCCAAATAGAACTTGAGTCACATCAGCTCAGGAATTTAACAAGGCTTTTGGGGTGGGAGAAAAGGATGATTAAGCTGTTTTGGGGGGGAGAAGGTCCTGAATACTACAAATGTGAAATGGAAAGGGCATTTAATAAGCAAGATAACTTGTATTGGCATCGCGTGCCCCATGGGAGGCACAGCTGTAAGTTTCTTTGAAAAATAAAAACTGACTTCATTTTCAGAAATGTTGGATATTCAAAGCACCAGCTATTTAAAATGGAATATTAGTGATCTGTATCTCAAAAAAACGGTTATTCACATCTCTACAAATCTAACTCCCTGAGTACATGACTGCTAAACTAGAGTTCAGAGCCTGCTTTGAACCAGGTCATTTCTTGTCCTACTTAAGCATTTCATTACCTTTCCCTTGATATTTTCGATCTCCTTCTGTAAGTGGCATGATTGTTTTGTTCAGTAAAGTCCTTTACCCATGTCATCCCTCCACTTGAGGAGAGACTTTGAGGGAGGGAGTTGCTTCTTTTCTTTTCTTCATTCTTTTTTTGTTTTATTTAGTTTTTATCAGCAACATTTTTTATCTCTCCCTCTGTGATTTTCCAGCCCTGAGATAAATAGCCTTGTATCTTACAAGCTAAATACAATTACTGCTATCAAAACCGGAGTCTTTTTCTCCCTGTAAATGTCTCTTGGAAGCTGATAAGATGTTCCAGGCAAACTGCAGACTGCTGCCTAATCCTGAGATTAAACATAACCACCCAGAAGACAGCAAGAGATAATTTGGGGGCTGGGGGAGGGCAGGCAGGAGAGGAAGAGAGGAGGAAAAAGCGAGATCCTCTCCTGAGATATTAAGAGGACATGCACAAGGCTCAAGGTTATGTGTAAAGGAATTACACAAAGCACACAAGAGCTTGTTATGAAGAGGAATTTCCTCAGATAATGCAGCGATTGTTGTAGTGTTAAAGACAAAATTTGGCATGGATTTGTTTGATGTAAAGCATAGAAGGGAGCTGTATGAAACAGCTCCCAGCCACGTCTGCTGATTTTATATATCAGTCTTCATCTTGTCCTTGAAACTTGAGGTCTCACAAGGTTGCATCTACATTCTTTGTGCATGGGCTTTATGCTTGACAGAGGGACTGAGCTAGCTCTGCTGTGTTCTGAATTTTGGTAGCTGCTGACCATCTGAACTTAACCTAACCCTCCGGTATGCAAACCAGAACAAATCTAGAACATGAGTACCTTGATTAATTATGGAGAAAGTAGTATGTTATACCCTTAATAGTCTTCTATTGCAATCGAAGCTGGATTCCTGAAAACATACAGTCTTTATTAGTCGGTCCGATACAGTTGAAAAAAGCAGCCTTGCTTCTAAATATGTAAGTTCTAGGAGTCTTTTTATTAGAGACATTTCCTTTTTCTCCCTCTGTAAAGAGGCTTTCTTTAATGTTTTGTGTTTCCGCAAGCTTGCCTGTATTTTAGAAATATATCAGTTGTCCTAATAAGAGATATCACATGTCCCATCCTTGCCCCATTTAATTTATAATGCATTAGTCAAGAATGTTAGGAGAGTTTTGGATGATCTAATAGTTACTGAGATTAATTCCTCCATAGATTAATGGAGGATTTAAGAGTATATATCCTTTCTTCAACTAACAGGTCTTCTGACTGTAGAAATGATATGCAAATATTATTTTTATCAGTTCTTACAAGCTCAGTAATGACAAGTCTAATGCTGATTGGGACATTAACAGGAAAAATCAAAAGCAGAACTAAGTGGAATGTCTGAGTCATTGAAACATCTTCTTACAATCCTTGCTGCTTGAGTGATTTCCAGATATTTTGTTGCTGAGCCATAGAGAAAACAGGTAGTTTCCTGTCCTTCAGAGAGCCTGGCTCTTCCTCCCCCAAACTCCCTCTGTCTCTTCCAGAGCAATTTGGCATCTCTTCATTCCAGCCACTTTTTACCACCCTCAACTCCAGTTTCTGCCTTCTTGTGCTCTTTTAGTTGTCCATTCCCTCCTTCAGACTTGGGATTGTTACGATCTCCTCCTCACTGATACTGAAACTGAGGTAATAAGAAGCTTAGCTGAATTCAGTTGTTTCCGTGAAGCAGAACATGGATCTTGAACATTACTATTTGGTGTGATTAATAAATATTAGTGTTTGATATTTGAGCTGAAGAGATTTCTTTGTGGTACTGCCATACACCACTGTGGTCTTAATATCTTACTATTCCCTCTGAGTGGGTAATGAGTTAAGAACAAGAGCACTGAATTTTGCTTAGCCTTGTGAGTTGAATGTGATCCCCAGTGTTCTTGTCATACACTTGTTTGTGGTTTTTTTATTTTTCATATTGTGTTCATTTCGTGGGACTTAAATGAGCTCTTAGATGCTCTCTATCCACAAGAATTGGAGATGGCATGTAAAGCACCTTTGACAGATTTACTGCATTTCATAATGAGTCTAAAACATTTAAAAAGACAGGGTTAATAAAACATACTTGGAGAGGGACGTTCTGAAGGCAGTACTTTGACATATGTTGAAAGATCTGCCAAGAGGGATGATTAAAGCATGACAAGTTGATGAAATCAAAATTTGATTGTAGCTTGTCACTTTAGGGCTTTAACATCTACAATATAAAGTAGGAAAACAGATAAATATGGCTACATGATATTAGCACTCAGTTTTGGGCCCCTGTATCTGCTGGGATATCAAGACTGCACATACAGATACCAACAGACAAATGTGCTGTGGAATTTGTGCAGAAACATTCATGTACATGTGTTAATGCAGGTGCATCCATACTGAATGATGAGATAGCATCTGAGATGATACAAAAAGTTATGTAAATGTTTCCACTATGCTCACAGTTTCACTTCCATGTACTTTGTTTTTTGCTTTCCCACAGGAAATATAACACTGTGATTCATTTCCACATTGCCCAAACATTTGTGTGAAAGTGCTGTAGGGCTTTTCTGTCTTCTGAATTCAGTCTTTGAGGACAGAGAATTGGAAAGACAGAAGGGAAAGAAAAAAGACGACCATATTACAACTTTCAGTATTCATCCTTCCTGTTAGAATTTCAGTTCTTAAAGGTGGTCCAGACTTTTAGAATATGCACTCAATCAGTCTGTGCAAGATGCAACCTTGACATCACAAAATACCGCAAGACCAAATGAGTGGTTTGTTATCAAGCACCAGTATTTCTATAAGCTTATCATTAAGAAAGAGGGAGATGCATGGGTTTTTTGTTTGTTTGTTTTTGTTGTTTGTTTGTTTGGTTTTTAATCAAGAAATGCAAGCTAACCAGGCAGATCAAATAGTACAGAATTAGTTAACATCAATAGGATTGAGAGAAGAAGCAGAGTTTACCTAAGGAAATGTACATATACAATAGTATTTTCATGCAGGTAACCTAATTCCCATGTAGGGTCTCACAGAGAGTCCTTTAGGTGTAGGAAAGATGTGTGGAGGAGTAAGAAGCATTTTTATGTAGCATTCTTTACTATTGCTGTATAACAGTTACAAAAGAAATATATATATATTCTAACATTCAAATATATGCCACAGTGGTACTGCTAGATTTCAGCTAGTCAAAATGCTTTCTCTTGGTTATAGCCTGGATAAAGAAAATGCCGTCAGAAAATACTAATGCTTTGAGGAAACTTTTTGTCGGTGGAGTCCTAAAGAACGGGGATACATATTTCATTGCTGCATGTTGTTAGTTGAATTAGTGTAGCATTCTTCTTGCAACTTCCTGAATCAGACTAGGTATCCCCTATGTCCAATTTACAGGTGAATACCAAATAAAAAAAAAAGAAAATTTGGTAGAATGGTCCAAATTGCACTTCTGTCCAATGGTCCTGGATTTGGAATGGTTTCTATTCTGTTTTCCCAGAGCCTCTGTACATCATTACATTAGATAATCAGCTTCTTGAGCTGCAGAACAGGCAAGTGGCTGATACTTCAGAAAATGATAGCAAATCCACCGTGACAACAATGAAAATATGCCCCAAAATATGTATTTCTGAGAAGTTTTATCGTACTTTTAAGGCTTAGTTTGTGACCTGAAACATGAGGTCATGTAAACAATACATGTTTGTATCATGGCTACAATCATTACATTTGTATTACTCTGCTGGAAAGCAAATGCTTTTGTTTTTCCACTCATTAATTTATCCAGAGAGACATGATGATGTGAAAATATACTTGCTCCCTCTCCAGTTGGAATTTGGTAGATGTTATTCTGCTATATTGTAAGCACATTGATCAGCCAAAATTTAATACAAACCAGACAAAATAAAACCCAGGTAATTTAGAGGCATCTCTAATTTTTTTCCATTTTCTAATTCTTTTTTTTTACTGATGATCTTGATTCTCAAATCACAGTATGACATACAGCGTAACTCTGAAAGAGATGAGCTTTACATTTCCCCAATTGTAGACTTGGTCTGTGTCTATTTGAAAGTATACCAAGATACATATCCATAGGGCAATGAAATGTCTTTCTACCTAGGTTTTATCACCTTTGCATATAATATAAATGCTCTGAGCTGAGGGATTTCCCTAAATACTGGGATTACATTCTTATAGCCACTATAGGCCTTTGAGTCCTTGTCCCAGAAATGCTGTGGTGCAAAACAGGTGTATAACATTCCCTGAGGGATCCAAGCCATGTTATTTTTCCTTCTATCTCTTTGACATCCAGCATACGCCTTGATAAAGTCATCACCATGCTGTTTTCCAGAGACAGTAATTGCACACTAAAAGACATAGCAATGTACTGATAGTCTTGCTAATAATTCCAGGCTGAAGTATGTGATTGCTCACGCAAACACGATTATCCTGACTGAATGTTCAAATGCTTTGAACTGTTTGTGTTGAGTGTTCTGTGGCTGTATGAATGCCCAGGTACTAAGCATGAGCAGTATCATCAAAAACTTTTGATAAATTTCTCGTTTGCTAGAGTAAGATAAATTATTAGGGGTTCAGTCGTCTGATTATGCATACATATATATATAATGTAGCTCTATAGTGTAGTGCAGAGAAAGATGGATAAATATTTCTCAGATGGGGAATCAGGCTAAATAAGAATGCTGGATAGTGGGAATTCTGCTAGACAGCACAGTGCAATGAACTCCCAGACATTAATATAGTTACGTTTCTCTCCTGGCTTAGTTCTGTTTCAGTTTTTCTGCTCAAATGGAACTGTATAACGTTCTTTTTCCTCTCTCTCTTCCTGATTCTCCCTCTGTCCCTGTCTTTCTCTCTCTCTGATACACACACAGAGTAAGCAAACAAACATCTGGCCTGAGGGCTAAGAAGCTTGAACAACAACTTTGTGCTGTTCTGATCTTATTGCCTGAAGAAAGAACAGTGCCAGCTGTAATCCCAGGTTGACACAGCCGACATGCAGTGACAGAAGGGGCTCATGCATCCACATCAGCCTTCTCCCTGCTCGCTAAAGACACAGGAGAGTACAAAATCATTGAAATCCTGTGATGTGACAAAGGATCAAAGCAGAGCAGCTGTATGAAAAGCTAGTCAGAAATGAAAAGGACCAGGCATAGAAGAGTAAGCCAGAAATTCCCAAATTCCAGTCCTAACTGTATAGATGCCATTCTCTTTGGACTTAGACAATGCTTTTACTACTCTGTGGCTTAGTTTTCCAGTAGGTGAAGTTAGGATAAAGCTTCAATTTACATTATACTCAGGGACTTATAAATAGAAAATATCATACAGTGCACTGAGTACGAAAACCTTTCTGGATCGCATTTTTGCTATTGGTTAGTATGTACCTGGAGCATTCTGTAGTCTGAAAACTTCAGTGTCAGATTTGCAAAATCTTTTCTGTTTTTCCTTAAGCCCCACAAATTTGTAGTCAGTGAGATCCACTCTGCATAATAGACTGAGTTGCATTTTATCTCTTCTCTACTACCTTTACGGTAGCAGTTTCTGTAACTCAGGTCATTTCCAAGAAGGCAATTGATTTAGAAGTTTAGAGTAGAAAAAATATGTCTAAAAAGCCTGCTAGTACCTTTTCCCACCTACCTTACTTCTGGCACTGTGCTATTCAGTAATGATTTTTTTCACTGTTTGGATGTTTCCTGTGCCTCCAGTTCATGGCTGGGCTTTGTGAGTAGCACCTGTCTTTGAGAAGGCTTACAGAGATCTGGAATTCTTTCCTATTTCTAAGCCAATGCAAACAGGAGAAAACAGGATAAGTTATTTCAAGAGGAGGCAAAGCTTGCTGATATGTTGCAATTAGGACCAAACAGATGTTTTCAATCTCTTATTTATTCCATTGCATAATCAACTGATATTCCTCACTATACTCTTCTAGAGTTTACAAATACAATTTTAGATAATTCAAGAATTTCCCTGAGGAGACCAGCATTGCCTAGTAAGTAATCTGCATAGGAAGTGCTTCTTAATAACCTTCTTCTTTCATCAGTCTTTTACTTGCTTTTAGTTGTTTCCTTGTGCTCACCCTAGAGAACTCGATCCCAGTAGAATGTTTTAACTTGCTGTTATTTGTAATTGGTTAGCTTTCCAATCCATGTTGGACATTCCTAGCTCTATCTCCCTGCTGGCTGTGTCAGACTTAAGCTAGCAGTCTACCTGAATGCGCTTGTTTTCAAGGAGCACAATAGTGAGACACTGACTCTTTGTGAAGCAGGTGTAGTGAGGGCACTGCATTTCTTTCCTCAGACCCTGCACTATGCTGAGGCAGTTGCTCACAGACGTACCCTGGAAGCCGTACGGCTGCATTCCTCTAGTTCCATGTTAAACACCAATGCCAATTAGTGTGAATGCCTGTAAGCTGGTTTCTCCACCAGCATTTTTCCAGTGTGACTTGCATAGCCACAACTAAGATAAACAATACTTAAATAAATGAGAGTTAATGGAATTTAAAATATCAATGTAAATAAAGTGGTTTTGGCATTTTGTTGTTACTGCTTGGTCCTGCAGGGCTATGTAAATCAGGTTCTGTGTTTTCCTAAAGAAATCGAAGAAGTGAGATATGTGGACGATAACAGCGGACTTTATTCTGATCTCTGTTTCATATCTCTTTGTGCAAAATGAAATTTGTCCTTGTTTAAAATGGAAAGATCGATATGTAGTTTCAGTTGTTCTTTAATAGTCACTTTAGCCTTAGCTGCCTGATATGGAGCTTAAATGGGACATGGACAGCAAAAAAAAAAACAACAATATGTGCATTACTTACAGAATGTCCCAAAGAAGATACATTCAAATTGCTTCATATCTGTAAAATGGTTGTACTGGGAGCTGCCTTCTCTATACCATACCCTAGTTCAATTTTCTAACACAAGTGAGCTAAAGGAGACTGTTCTTATTGCATGGCCATGGTCTCAGCTGAAGTAATTCATTATAATCTGATGTGTAAAATAAAGCTCAGATCACATTTTCTAAAAATTAACTTTTTTTTTCGCACTGTTGAAAAAGTTTGATTAACCTCCTTCCAAAATCACTGGGCTGAGTTTTCTTTTCATTTTGCTGCTGTTGTTCTTCTGAATTAGATATCCAGATGAGGCATTTATGTTCTTAGTCATGCAAGACAGGACTGAAAGATTAATCTAAAGGAGATTGAATGTTATGAATTCTTCCTGGGGCAGAGGGGCAGATTTAGATGACTTTGTGAACTCTTCTCTGGTCTGATTGATCCTAACGTGGTCCATGTTAACTGCACCTTGTAGACAGACATTTAAACCCTAATCTCATAGTTTGCCTCTGAATTTCCCATTGTGCGTGCTTTCAACTTGCCTTGCTTTTCAACTTGGACCCTATATTTTTTTAAAGATAAATCCAGAGTTGTTTAGTTTAAAATTGTTTAAAATTTTTGTAGTTAACATATTAAATCTGAGTACCTAAATGTAAATGGCAAGATAAACCAAGAGAATGGCAACAGCACAAAGCTTCTGATTGAGATCATAGGAACTTAGAAGCAACTACAAACATCTGATCAAATGAGTAACTTTTATGCTACTGAGATCTCATCTTTTGTCATGAAGGCAGTGAGCTGAGGAAAGCTGCAGTGTGAAGATCAATGTTTAACTCCATTCCACAGTGAGATGAACGGAGAGGTGTGGTTCATGCAAACAAATTGATCAGAGCAAGTTAAAGATAAAAGTCAAGGGCATCCAAGATTAAGGGGAAAAACAAAGACAAGAAATAAAATGAGAACTCGATAGCAAAATATGTTTTAAACTTAATCTAAGAGTGAAGAAAAAGCACACTATCCGAGACCTGAAATAAAAATAAACAATGTCAAGACTTGGCTATTTTTCAGTCACTCAAATAAAATAAAATGAAAAATCTGAATTAATTTTCCATAGCGTCCCTTCTTACATGAGGCAAAAAATAAAGCTTTGCAAGAATTTGTAGAGAGACTATTTGTGGTAGTTACAGAGACAGATTGCACATCACCAATCTTATAATTATTTTGTTTAATTGCTTGGCCATCTTACTTCATTTCTGTGTAAGTCACATCTGTGGTTTCAGATTTGGATTTTTCCAAGTGTTTTATAAAAACGGCTTTGGGTAGAGATTTTTTACATGTTACAATTTTAATGAAAACGTTTCCTGCTTTATATAACATATGCCACAGTATGGCCTTGCAGTAATACTACAAAATAGGCAGCTCTGAATGTAAAATGCAAACAAATGATATCTTTACTTCATAGTGTTCGAAGCTAAATATGTGTTTAAGAAAATGTGAAAATGGGACAATTCAGTATACAGTAAATTTGTAAGTGCAGCTGCCTACAAACAGAAATGGTTCAGTAGGTTCAGTGTGTGCCTATCACAAACATACTTCCAAAACTTTTGTGGTTGGCAAAGTCTCTGCCTTTTATTAAATATTAGAGTAAAACAATAGTTACTCCATGAAGCACATCAGCCTCCTTTTCCAGAGCACTTGGCATCAACTCTAGAGGAATCTGGGTACTGAACTGAACTGGATCAGTTTTTCAGTAGAGGATTTAGCACACTTAAGGTCAACCTTGCAAACTACTATGCCCCCTTTCCCACACTGATGTCAATTAACTGTATGTAAATCTTAGAAAGTGAGATTATGGGCTTCCATAACGTCTCAAATGGTTTCTGAGGGTATCAGAGGCTGCTGTGCAAACAAAGTAGTCAAGCACTAACTACTTGCTGGTCTCCTCGCACTGAAATTCCATCTAAAAGAGGCAGAGTGAGGTGGAATCAGTTTAAATCTCAAGCACTAATCTCAAAACATTTTCTTAAATCGTTCATACCAACATATAGCCTTTCTTTTAATAACTGCTCATTAGATGATGTCTCATTGTTTTTAAAAACTTATAATCAAAGAAGAAAGTCTTGCTGCTTGTATTCTCTCTTCATAAAACAACCTTTGGCATTAATTTAGAACAGATTAATGTTTTCTTAGGATGTTCTTCTTAGCATCTTCACAGACTTGACAACACATCAGGTTGTATTAATATTCCACCTGGACGCAAACACTTCCTTTCCGTGCAGTGCAATTTGCTGGAACCTTTTGGCTTCTCTCTTTCTTACCAAAAGGCAGTAAATCATTGTGATTGATATCTGGGCCAAGAAGAAACAGTTTTCAGAGCTTCAATCGCTCTTTTAATTTTTTGGCTTAAGAATCTATTTTGGTTTAGAAATAGGTGTTAAGGTGAAAAAAAATTGTTTGTTTCCTTAAAGGAACCATGTAAGGACAAGCAAAACATCATCCAACATTGTAGGGTCTTGGAAGAGAACTCTACTTTGCCCATGAGAAAATTTTAAGTATCTCCCCCTGAGATGTTACTCTGAATCAAAAACATTTCCTGTGGGAACTGTTAATAGTGATTAGCAGAAGCAAATTCTGTTGATTTTTCCCATTTTAGTTTGATCTGAATTGAAGATTATCAGGAGCTAGAGCAAGAAGCAAATCTAATTTATGTATCTGTATAGTCAGTTAAGCAATAATACGCTGAGGGATCCATAAAAAGATAAAAGACTGGCAACCAATGGTATTTAACCAGCAGGTTAAATTTTATGGTATAGGTACCAGGTTGTCTTGTGGCAGGGGAATAACAAAATAAATAAATAAATAAATAAATAAATTAGCTCTTGTTTGATTCCCCTTCAAAATACTTAGTCATCAGGAATATTTGTGGTATTTGAGATATTTTGAATATTCAGGTTAAAAAGGATTCAGGGATCAAGAACATTTCAAAATGCTACCATTAAAAACCTTGAGGTCATAGGAATCTAGATAGTTAGCAATGTGTTGGAAAATTGAGGTTTTACAGCATATTTGCATTTCCAGTATCTATAAATTTAGGAGATACAGCTGGATTTTTTTTAGTTGTACATATGAGTGTTAAATGGGGTAACAGACTTGTCATCATGCATCTGGATTTGATTGTGTTAAAGAATTTTGCATGAGAAAGGAGAAAAATACGTGAAGGAATGCATTTCTGAGCTTGAGTTTTTATAGGTGAAACTGAGTAATGAAGCAGATTATAAATCATATTAATGTACAGGATCTCTTTCTGCAGAAGAAAGAAAGAAGGTGGAAGTTGTCTTTAATGACAAGTTCCTCTTTCTCTCGGTATTATTTAAACAATTAGAATTTATAGTCAGAAAAATATTTAGTCAATCACAAGTAGCAAAACCAATTGGAACAACTTTATTATAATAAATTATGTTCTGCAGACCTTTGAGACTTACACTGATTCTGAATGCAAAAGAATTATGGGATTACACGCATTTTCCAAACTGAACTAAAATGACTCATTTTATTCTATATATTCCTTTCTGAAATAAGGCTTTGGATTAGAGCTGGACTCAAAGAGAAGGAAGGGAGTCCAGATTATGTGAGCAAAGGGATTGTTCAAACGTGAGCATATGTGTCATATAGCTCTAGAAATGCATTGCACTGAGGTCACAAAAGGATCATTACTGAACTTACTTCATGTTGAATTTACATCACTTCATGTTGCAACCATGATATTTCCTTTCTGAAGTCTCATATCAAATGCTGTGTTTATTTTTTTTAAGCTTAACTCAAAATCAATATTAATTTAATAATCGTATGTGTTTAATGGTATTTACTGAACAACCCAAGCTCTTGAAAAGGGAAAACTTGTTTTCCAACTCTGTTGTAACCGAGTATATCAGCGAACCTCATATGTTCTCATGCACATGTATTTTAAACTCATTCTCACTAATGTATGAAATAAAATTTAAAAGCAAAACAAAAAAATTAGATCAGATGCTAATGTTGAATTTTAAACCTATTTGAATTTTCTAATGTCCTTCAGTTTTTCATAGATTTTAAAGGTATGATTTTTATACATATATTAATCTTGCTGAATATATCTGCCTAATAATAATAATAAAATTAAATTAAACCTGATTTTTTAAAATAGTCTTTAAAGATGTGGTGGGCAATAGTTGTCATTTCTGGCTTTCTTGAAGGTCTAGCACTCTATTACAAGAAATCCATTTTTAATTGTCATGTCTTTTTCACTGTCCTATTTCCTTTTTACCTTAGTCTTGCTGGCCTGTTCTTATGAGATATGTTTTATTTCTGAGAAATTTCAATTCACTACACTTTCCCCTTCTACAGCCAGCCCTATTACCAGTCATATTCCTTGCAGTTTGAAAATCTCTGCTGCTGACCAGGTGAAGCATCCTGCTGTTGTTCATATATGTATAGTCATGGAAATATACATGTCTGTGTATATTTCTTCAAGATGTCTTTACACTGGAAAAAAGATTCCAGCATCTGCTTCAAAATTCAGATTAATATAAAGCCCTGTTAGGCTATTTATTTGTGAGATTTCAAAAGAAGCACTACAAATTGTGCAGAGAACTTGTGATTCTTGGACTGCCATCTATTCCAAACGTATTGGAGCACTGACATGCAGGATCTGTTCATGTTAGTATACCACAGTAAACTGGGGGCTTGCTCTGTTTTTCTAGTTTTCACAGTATTATTTTTTCTTTTTTTTTTTTGAAGGACACTCTTTTTATGCCTATCTGATGGAACAGCTTTTATAAAAATAAAATACGAAGCAAACATTAGAATGAGTCACAAAGTGACTTGTAGATGAAGAAAACAAAAGCAGAATGATGGCATTTGTTTCTTATCACTCCTAACATAATCAAACCATATTGTGCCTTTCTACTAAAGGTTAGACCAACCCTTCTGATCTGTACCTGGCTTTTTTTCCACATCAAGGGAATTTGAACAAAGACTTTGACTCTTATCCCTATCTGTATTGTGCACTCTGTGAGTGATAAATGCTTTCCTTCAAAATACACTTCACTGAATAATGTAATTATCCATTAATGTGAAACAACTGAACTGCACTTGCCAGAATTTATACTTTGGGTGATCATTTCTGCTTTTGTATTAGCTTCTAAGCTTCTGTTTTCTTCTGGCAACTGGCCCAAGTCTTTGGTAACTGGACACAAGTCCTCACGTATATTTAATTAACAGTTCTTCATCTTTTTAGTTGTTACTTTCCTTTTTACTATCTTCTTACTCCTTTTGAGGGTTGTTTTTTTTTAGTCTAATTCTATTACAACCTTTCACCATTAATTTCTTCTAATTTCTTCAGTTCTTTTTTTCTTTTTACCAGCTTTCAAGTCCTAACACATATCTTGTACTACTGCAAGAAAGTTTATAAAAATGCTGCTATCTGTATGCTTGTGTGACTGACATATTCTACATATTCTGCTATATTCTTTTGCCATCAGATTTAGAATCTGTTCAAAACGTTTTAACACATGTCACTGAGTTCATTCAAGGTCTCATGTCCTGGACAAATTATACATGCCTTTTAACCAATCTGGATAAGCAAATACCCTGAAAATTAAGGAAAGATGTTGTTCATAGGATTTATCTTCTTTGACCTTCCAGAACCTCAGGCAATTGGATGTATAACTATTCTCCACCTTACTAAAGATAAATCTCTTTCTTTTCAAATATATTATGTATGCACGCATGTGCTTATTTATTTATAGCTAAATAAAGTCATAAACAAACAAAAAATCTAGGATGTCTTAACCATTGCATTGACTTTTCAGATTGTTTTTAAGCTGTTTTTTAAACTTTAAAGGCAACACTGATAGTGAACGGTTCCAAATGGTAAAACAGAAAATCCCCTTCAAATATAACCGGCCTGTAGAGGAGTGGCTGCAGGAAAAAGGTAATAGTCATTAAAACTTTCATTTTAAACCCATTTGATTCTAAACCCTCGTTTTTAAAGCCTGCAACTAAATGTTTCTTAAATGATAATCGCCTGCTGCATAAATGACTGTTTTAATTTTCATTATAATTTGTGTCAGCTTCCACCTGCCATATGTTGATAAATCATGCTATAATACATTGCTATTAAAATGCAGTTAAAGGGACAAAATTCTGTGCTTGCTATCACAGTAATGACAAACAAGCAAAAATTCAGGAGACATTTTCTAACAAAACAAAATGAAGAAAGGAGAAGAGCAACAACATGTATTATGGCAATTTCACCACTGCATGATCTTCCTGTTTTGATTTCTTTTTAAACTACATTCGTATCTTTATTATCAAAGTTTTCTTAAAAAAAAATTTCAAACCTTGTTAAATCACTTCCTGTAAGTTTCTTTTTTCTCACTGGTCTGACCAGCCACTGTGGCTATGTGTTTTCTAATTGTTTTCAAATAACTAAACAATTTTAAAAAATGTTGTAAAGAAAACATTTTTTAACATTTTCTTTTAAACTACAATGAGGGAGACAGAGAAAGATGATCGTTCTGTCACATTTATTCTCTATGTGGAGTACAATTTCAACACTCAAATGACACATTTTTATGTTTGGACTCAAATTCTTCCCTAACATAGTCTAAGGTACTGCTATTATATTTTGTGAGCTTCTCTGGAGTAATTGGCCTCAGTTCAACAAAAGTTTTACCAATATGCAGAAGTCCAATTGGCTTAAGTGAGAATTCTACATACGCTTCAGTGATCTGCTGAAATGGAACTTGTGTCAGAACAGTAATGTTCTTTTATAAAGAGTTTGGAGAAAGACTAAATCTTGGATGTAGAACCCATTCCAAAACTTGTTGAAGATAACATAATAACTCTCAATGATTTCTGCAGGGTTTAGGTTGGGCTTTTGGTAATACTGTGGAGAGTAAGAATGTTCTTTTCCTTCAAAACTAAATGTGTTATCTAAATTAAAAAATCACCAGAGCTAGTTTCTTTCCTTCAAGCCTTGGAAAACAGAACACAATCTTCTCTGATTTCCTTTAAAGAAAGTACTGCTGATAAAAGTGGGTGACCTTTGAACTCATATCTTGCATTTTCTGTGTTGACTCAGTTTATGGGTGTTACCAAATTTTCCAAGAGAGAAAATCAAATTTTGTACAATGGGAAAGATATTTTCTATGTTTTGTTTTTAACTTCTATCCACAGCTGAATTAGCAAATTGATTTAGCCAGCAGAGATCAAGTTAAGGCCATAAAAAATATGGCTAATTGCAGTCAAAATATTTTTTGTGAAGAATCTCATTCTTCAAAGTGCTGTGCACACTCAGTTCCTGTTGATTTCAATGACAGCTGGCAGTGTTGCCGACTTTCCAGATTTGGTCTACAACTCTGATGTGCTAAATGATGTAATTAAAGCTAAGAAAATGGTTTAACTAAAGCAGAAATATGTTTTGATCATCATGGTTCCATGGAACAATCTATTTCTGCTGGCTAGTAAGAAGATATTTAGATAAAGGTATACAGAAAATGCTTATTGAGTCTCAGTGGGCTACCCTGTTAATTTACAATATCAAACTAAATTAAATAAATAAAGCTTAACACTAAACAGTGGATAATCTTGGTAAGTTTGAGTTGCTAAAGTCCCTTTAACACTAAAGACAGTGATTGCCTCAATTTTATTAAAACAGATGCATGTCAAATTCTTTGATGCTATTCATGTGCTTGAGAACCCATTTTTTCTTTCATATCTTTTTTTTTCCTTTTTGGTTTTCTACAGTGTTTTTCTTTGATTTATTTTGTGTTACTGCTTCTCTAAGTTTGAGCTTATAAGCATGCCAAGGTACTGTCCCTTTGTAAGCCATCCTAAAGATTTGAACTGAAGTCTACCTTTTGTGAATATTGATGCTTTGTTAAAAGACAATCACGCATGCAGTAGGATCTGAAAGACAATATTTGAGAATCCAGACACTCTTGAAGCACTGAATGATTTTAGGCTAGATGCATATTGGCATGATTTCCCCAGACTGAAAGGAAGTTCAGTCTTCACGTTTTGTATTAGGAAAATGGCATCATGCAGTGCAACACCTGAGATAATACATCTTTGTTCCTTCATTCCAATGTAGATAGACCTTTTCAGCAAATTATGTAGCACCCAAAAAATCAGAGTGAATAATTTACCTAGCTGTTCACCAGTCTGCTCATCCATCTGGTCATCCATCCAACACTTACTGAATCATGGATACTTCTGTATAAAGATGATGAGTGAAGGCATAGCTCACTATCAAAATCGAATAAGATGAACTGATGGGTGGAGGGACAGATTCAAAAATGAATTAACATACAGAAAAGCTGTCTTCCATTTTTAGCTCTTGGCTTGAGTGAGGTAAGATTAAACACATTTTGGTTGAGTTTTTTAATGCCATAGATTTGGTATTATTTTGATACCACTATTATATAATTCATAATAATGAAATGTGTATAATACAGCATCTTTCTGAAGTGGCATCATTATTGTTGAAGTTTTTTTTTAATTTTATAAATTGCTTACAGTATTCAGAGAGGTACAGATTTACAATCCTGAATTATACAGGTAATAAGTAAAACATTAAAAACTATTAACTACACTGAGATTGTGACTTTAAAAAAAAAAATTCTAAATTGCTCAATTTCAGATATCATAAAACCAGGTTATTTTATTAGTAGAATACCTGGTGCCTGCTCAGGTTCAGATGTAGCCTGTTCCTGCAGGATGAGGAGCTGATAAAGTCACAGATGCATCTCAAAAAAAGGACTGATTCTGGAAGTCCTTAATTCTGCAAATTCCTCTTACATGAGAAGTCTCATTGATGTGAACAACTGCACTTTTGAAGCAACAACTGTTGATGTGAATTAGGGTTTGCAAAATCAGGCCTGAATGAATTTCTGTAATGCTCCTAGCATTACAGAAAGCTTATATTTCACTAAGATTTCTCTGTGAAATTTCTTACTGGTATTCAGTTTTCCAAATGAAGAAGTCAATGAGAGAGCAAACAAACAAATGAGAACTTGAACTACACAGAATATTTACAAAACACCTCAGAAACATAAAATACACTTCTCATTTTTCTCTACTATGGCACTAAGCAGTGGGTAGAATTTTTTGTGGAAAATGGACTATAAGTTTGCAACCCTTACACACTTAATAGAATTTACAAATACAGTTCCTCAATCAAATTCAGCAGCACAGTAACTCTCACTTAGGGGGGGCACGAGGGCTACAGAATCATATAATCGAAAGAATGGTTAGAAGAGGTCTGTGGTGGCAGAATTACATGTACATTTTCTCAACGATTTTCTCACATTCCATATGCATTTCCCTGTTGTCTTTATTCATGCACGTGTACACCGTCATGGAGTAAAGAGCAAAGAATGACAGATTGTAGGTAACTCAATCAAGTGATTGTTCTTTTAGCAAACAGAGTTCCAGTGCCAGTGTTGTCTGCGGTGTTTACCATATGATGCAGTGCATGAATCGTCCTGAACTGGCAGTCCGTTTACTGAACAAGGACAACTCCAAAATTCACAATCAAAATTTTGTTTTTTACTGGAGTGGGGCCATTTCCCTGGTGTAAGGTGTCAGCATTAGAAGATGCAGGAAAAAAGCCTGGAAATAGAGAAGTGACTTTTTTTTATTATTTTTTTTCCCACCTTTAATGCACTAATTTCTCATTTTTAAAGTAAAACAAAAGATGACAGACATATCTAAAGATGTACTATGGGCTTGGGTTAGAGTGAACGGAGTGAATGACATCCTTTGTAGGTCCATAATCCTCCATTAAAATGAAAGGAAACCCCTTTTCTTTCCTGGTTTAGGGAGCTCTCCTCCTGGAGCAGTAAAAAATGATTCTTCCTCACCATTGCCCACTCCTTTTCCCTTTGGTAAAAGATGATAGAAAGTGACAGTATTGGTTCAAGGAGAGAAAATGAACAGAACTGGGAAGTTTTGAAAGGTCAGCACTTTCCCTTCATTTTCAGGAGTATCATTTCAAGATTAGTGAAAGAAGATGGGTGATTATATTCCCTATTTATTCACCTCACCTCCATCTTTTGGCACTGTATCATAAGTGAAGTGGGAAGGATGGAACAATACAAATGAAGTGTCTGGGTGTGTAGGGACAGAGACAGCATGGAATGAAATGTAGTTCTAGGGAGAGGGAATATGTGAGGAGAACAGAAGATGGTGAAGTAAGGAACTGACAGCGTATCCATTAGAAAATCTAATGCACAACAGGACAGAGCTACTAGGAAGAAAATCAGTCTCTGAGGCCGTAGTATATGACAAGCTTGGCCTTCTACAGTGTACAGTACCACTTCTAGATTTGAGGGGAGTTGGGCTGAGAGAGCTGTATATTTTGATGGTTATTTTTACTGATTCCTATTCTCCTCATAGATGAGAGGAAAGACTGAGTTAAAAAAAAAAAACTCTGATTTTACATGCTGGGAATTTGTGGCTCCAGTGCATGTTTATTGCTTTAATATACATAAATGGCCTCTGGTAAGTTTAAAACATCCTAAGATGCAAAATGCTGCGTCAAGTGTTTAAACATTTTCCAGGGGAAGGGCACCCTCCTTTTTTATTTCTCATTTTTTCATCAGTGCTGTTCCTCCACCCTGATCAAGTCCTAGTATTTCATTTACAAATCTGTGGGTGAGGAGCACAAGGGATGCGCAGCTCACCTTCACATGTGTCCATATGTTGCACCTCTCCATACACTTTTGCTCAGTTAGCTAGGGCCCTCTCTGGGGACAGGAACTCCTTTCAGATACATTTCTTCTCTTGTCCCCATTCTCTTCCCCATGGTCCATCCTGTCACCATAAGATGATGCAACACCGCATCACCACTTGACTTCGAGACCTGCCACGACGACCACCAAAATTGGTGAGCTCCCCCTTGTATTTTGATCTACTTTAACCACTGTCTGTGAATAAATGAGCAGTGGGTTATACTCTGTGCTTTGCTACATGGTGGCTTTTTGCACTTCTAGTCAGGGTGAACTAGAGAGGAAGTGATGAGTAAGAACTGGGGAGCGGGAATGGGATGGGGACACATGGTACAAATTTCATAAAAGCAGGAGAACACAAATATTTGGATGGTGATTGTCTTGATGCTGTTTTGATAATCCTTCAAAGCACTGCCCAGTCTGTCTCTCTTGTAATTCAATAGATTCCAGCTGGTGTGGCCCTAATATTCTGAGGAACAATGAAATTATAGGCACTACCTTTGCACTGCATGAAGCAATTTATTTCTTAGCATAATCAATCTTGTGCAGCCTGGAACATAAGCAATACTTATAGAGCAGACCAGGCTAAATGTGATTTAAGTGGCCTGCAAAAATAGAATTGACAATTGTTATAAGGATTTATTTTTTAATAAGTATATTTCTTGTTACATATGATATCAGTCCACTCCTAATACTCAAGGTGTGACCTTGAATAAACCACTTAATTTGCCTATTCTTGAATGTAACCATCTGTAGGTGGGATTCACATGTAAGGCTTTCTGAAGTTTAGTTATCCTTACTGTTTCAAGAACTTTGCTCTTTCAGAGACATCATGATGTTTGTGTTTGCTTTTTCCTGGTTTTTGCTTTGTGAGTCTTCACAGCAAAAAAAAATTTCCAGTGGAAGATCATGAATAAGCCTATCTTAAGTTTCATGTACAATCCTTGTATAGATGGCAATTAACACAGTTGATCACTACCAATTTTTCTGATGTTCTCTCCTCAAGCCACCCTTCAACACCTTCGCACTATTAGAAGTGGCTTTATGAGACAGTCCCACCCTTTGACCAGTCAAAAGGGAAGGTTGTTTTAATGGGTTAAAGCTTGACAGGAACTGTGATTTGAATTGATAGTGGAAAAAAAAGCCACATATTTTTTAGTCTTTTTAGTAGTTAAAGGTTGGTCCAACTCTAAAGGAGTGGGTTCAAATTTCTGACTGAATCAAAGCTCCTCTGGATTTTTGATGCATGAGTGGCTATGGATGGATGAGGTTCAGATGTTCTTGCTTTCAAGACAATCTCTATTATTATTGAATCATAGGCAATACATTTTCATATTCTATTTCTACCCTACAGTCTTCATAAACACTACTGAGAATGAATCTACTTCTTTGTTGTCTATCATTTCTGGCCAGGATTCAATGTAAGGTGCGAAGTAAAGGAAATGTCTAGCAATAATGTTGTTCCACCCCCCTTCACTAGGACGACAGTTAACGATCTTCAACACCCAGGCACAAATAGCCATAGGAGGAAAAGACAGAGGGCGTCTCTTCCAAGGCCAGCTCTCCGGTCTCTATTACAATGGCTTGAAAGTGTTGAACATGGCAGCAGAGAACAACCCTAACATTAAAATCAATGGAAGTGTCCGACTTGTCGGGGAGGTCCCTTCCATCTTGGGAACAACACCCACAACCTCCGTGCCACCAGAAATGTCTACTACTGTCATGGAAACCACAACTACAATGGCCACCACTACAACCCGAAAAAATCGTTCACCACCTAGCATCCAGGTGAGTCAATTGGTCTTCTGCATTTCCTTGGGTTCTTAATCAATCTCACTTCTCTGCTCACTTGTAAGTTCACTAGAACTGTTATCTGAATCATGTTCCATATTACTCTTAATTTGAACGTTATCGTGAAGATAAGTCACCACACAATGTGCTGTCCACTTGTGCTGGTGAACAAACTCAATGAATTGCACATTTTTATAATAATGTAATAATAACAGATTTTGCTTCTGTTTGACTGCAGCCCCATTTAGGTAAGTAAAATTGCTCAGAAGGAAATTAGAACAAGATTTTAAACATTTCTGCAGTTGGATATACTATGAAATGTATTGTTAAGAGAGTTACAAAGCCTTACAGGGGTGTGAGCCTATGGTTATTTATCACTATGATAGTGTATACTGCTGCAACACTGATGTTCATAATGGAGAGAAAAGTAGTTGAGCATTACTTCCTGGTTGAGCCACTTTTCATTTTCCTTTTACAGCCTTCCCTTAGAAAATTTGAAGAAAACACCATCTAGATCAGTTTCTTGCAAAATGTAGTTGCTCCAACACAGAGCAATTTCAGCATCTTTGGTAAAACACATTCCTATGATAAACAGATCTCAGATATTCTGGCTTAACTGTACCAACGTACTGTGTTCATACCTAAAAATGCAGTGGTTTTGAATTACTTATTTGGCTATAGCCAGATGGTGGTATTGATTAGAAATAAAAACCTTATATTTGCTCTTCTTCTCTGTGTAGGTTAAAGAATAATGTAAATAACCAGTTTTGAGTAGTAGATTAGTATTTGAAAATTATTTATTTCAGTAGTATGCTATCATGTTATCAACTAGGATGAAATACATGTTTTAAAATCTTTATTTACATAAGATCCTCATCATGTAGAAGTAATGTGCTTTTGTTGACACTTGTGTACACTGACTGAGACACTATCCACTGATTACTGATCATAGAGTGCCTTCATTAAACCTCCAGAGAAAGGTATATTTTTGTCTAGTTAGAGAAAAAATGTAAGTGATTCCATCTCCTTCTCTGAAACAATTTCTGCTGCTTGAAACAGAAGAACCTAATGAAATTAAGGACTTTGAAATGTGGAATCGTGCAAGTAACACGCTTATTTTCTACTGTTTCAGAAGATTTCATCAGTTACTGGTTGTGTTTGTGTATATATGGCTATTCTCTTTATTTTTAATCTAGCACTGGTTGCTGAGGATATGAAAACACAATATTGTTCTCTTAACTACATTAGGTGGTCAGGCCACATCCAGAGTGCTGTGTTCAGTTCTGGGTTCCCAAGCACAAAAGAGATATGGAACTACTAGAGAGGGTCCAGAAAAGGGCATCTGAGGTGACTAAGGGACTGATGCATCTATCCTATGAGGAGGGTTTGAGAGAGCTGGAACCATTCAGCCTGTAGAAGAGAAGGCTCAGGGGAATCTTATCAGTGTGTACAAATACAGTAAGGGAGGATATAAATAAGACAGAGACAGATTCTTTTCAGTGGTGCCTGTTGATAGGACAAGAGGCAACCAGCACAAATTGATACACTGTAGGTTCTATCTGAGCATCAGGAAGCACTTTTTCACTGTGAGGGTGAGCAAGAGCTTTTGAGTCTCCATCCTTCAAAGGGAGATCTTTAAAAGCCACCAAGTCTGCTCTGGATGTCCCTGCTTGAGCAGGGATTGGACCGGATGGAAAGAGAGGTCCTTGCCAACCTCAACCATTCTGCATTCTGTGAGTTATTTTTTCTGCAGTAGA
Source organism: Pavo muticus (assembly GCA_016647715.1). NCBI lineage: Eukaryota > Metazoa > Chordata > Aves > Galliformes > Phasianidae > Pavo > Pavo muticus. The sequence goes on along the minus strand of JACDJE010000227.1, from coordinate 1,581,217 downwards.
AAAATGAGTTTCAAGCCAAGGCTTAGTGTTGCCTCAACAACTTTGGCACTGCATCCAGTTGGTAGCAGGACTGAGACAGATTGAATTATGAGATTCAAACATTCAGTAATCGTTTATAAAGTTTCAGCCAAATAAAGAGAAATTACCTTAGGTTTCTTCCCTGTTCATCATAAACTGTGAAAGAATTAGTGCTCCTTCTCCTCAAAGGCTTACTCTAATTTTAGAGAATATTTTTGTATGATTACATCTCCAGAAGAATAAGTGTTGACCAGATCCTGCTCTTGTTACTGTAGTTTACTGGAGTTTTTCTATGATTTATAAAGGTAACAGAACTGTGTTTAGGTATAGGAATGTAACAGAGAGTAGTACTGGACTTTAGTGGTCTGAGTGAAGCTGGAAATCACCCTGCCTTATTTGATGAGAAAATCTTCCAGAAAGCTTCCTGCCTAAGCTATGTGGTAGTTCAGTGGGCCTGTGGAGACCACTGTATGCCGAAAGTGCATCAAGAAGATTTAATAAAGTGTCAAAGTGCTTCTAAAAACATGGTTAGAGCAGTGATTTCCTGGATACACATGCACCACAACAAATGGTCTCATCTTAGATGATATTAAAGCAATAACTCTTTGACACTTCATGCTGCCCACTGAAAGCAAGATAAAAGTCAATATGTACCTCCATTACAACTTTCTACATTTCAATACTGGGACATTTTATTACTGTCACAGCACAAATGGCTCTACTTTCTTCCTTACTTTTGATATAATTTGATTCTGTCAGCTTGCGTTGCATTATTTCTGCAGTAAAAGTGAGAAGAAATTGTCATTTTCTTTTTGGGCAGTATCTCCAGCTGTGGTTTTGAGATGCCTAATGGTTATTTTATCTAGCTAGTGTTAGACATCACCATTGTCAGGCCTGCTTACAACTTTAGATCTAAGTGGTAGAAAAATCAAATAGAACAAGTTTGTTCTTTGGAGAATGTTAAATATAGCCACCTAGGGCTATGTGCAGTTAGTTATTACCCTACTCCAACTTCTCTATTTTCCTCAGAAGTAAACATTTTTTCTTCACTTTCAGGGGCCTTTCAGTTTAGCCCCCTTCCTTTCCTTCCCATTCTGATCAGCTTTTTTTTTTTTTTTGCTCACTTGTTAAATTTGATCATAGGAATCTTTCTGCTTCAAGTTTACCATCTGCAAGGCAACACTGGGTTACACTTCCACTGTCACTGAAACCTTCCTTTAACCATGGTTGAAAAAGTTTTCAGTGGTTATGCTGATGATGTTCTGAGGCAGCTGTTTATCAAGCTGATCAATACTGTCATATTTTTCATCTCTTTATTCTCAATTTACCTGTATCTATTTGCAATATAATGTTTTATACTTAAATTGAAAACTCTGAAAACTCTGTGAGATCAAAATGTACTTTTTATTCTGCATAAGTACACTACTTAGCATAGAAGGATTCTGATTTGTTGCAGAAATACCAACTAAGATACAAAGAAAAGTAAAGTATCTAATACCTAATGGCAAAAATCAGGTTAAATAATTATTATTACTGTGTTAGAACAGCCTGCGTTGTTTGAATTGCTTGTTTTCATATATAACAAGTTAAAACTTTTCCTTTTTGAAATATATATAAAGCTTGTGCAAAATTCAAGATCTATCATCCCAAAGTGATACAAAATCCAATGGAATTTTAGGAGGATTTAGATTTACATATCACTTGTTGGTAAATATGGAACAACATAACTGCAAAGATTTCTTCTGTTTGTAGTATACATCAGAATACCTCCTGCAGTTTGTTAGCCTGAATCCTACCAGTAGTGTTTTAGACCACAGTTTTACTTAAAGAAATTGGGAAAATGAAATGCTTTAAAAATACACTGCATATACACAGACCAATGACATACTATACAATTTGTTAAGCTCCCACATGTGGTATATGGTCTTAAACAAACATCCAAAGCAAAGAAAAATGTTACTGGAAATATCATGTGTCGATAATGTTAATATTTAAAATACCTATAACTTAATTGTATTTCAAAATGTATACTATTTCTGCAAAGAAATGAAACTCAGTTTAGTGGAGGACAAGAAGGATTTGTGTGAGAAATGGGTGAGATGTATGACTGCATGGTAGTAAATTTGCTGATAGGAATGTGTCTGTGATTCTAATACCCTTCAGAGTGGTCCTGAAGGAAAATAAAAAGAGATCTGCTTCAAATAAGCTTCTGGAGGCTCTAGGGCTCACTGACCTGGGACAGGCCCCTAATATGTCTGCTCCATGGCTTGGATAGCTGGGGTCATGAGACCAAAGCCATTGAAAGTTTTCTGTGGAAAAGAAATCAGTACCCTTCTGGGAGGTCAGATGGATTATTGCCCAGTGATGTGGTGGATGTCCTGCCTCTGGAGACTTTCAAGGAGAGGCTGGATAAGGCCTCACACAACCTGATCTAGGTGTGGATGCCCCTGTTCATTGCAGGGGAGTTGGACTAGATGGCTTTCAGAGGTCCCTCCCAACTCTAAGGATTCTATGATTCTATGATTATGCTGTCCATGAGGAAGCAAAAAATATGTACTTTATTGAAGATCTAGTGCACATCTTAATTTCTTGTACTTAAAGATAAGGATAATTATGCTTGCCAAACTGTTCAAATGTAGCTTGGAGTTTAAAAGAATAAATTATTTGTGGGTGTTTTCAGCTGTGATCTTAAAGTGACAAAATGACAGTGTCTGATATATAGTATGCAGAATGTTCTTTATAAAGTATAGAAGTGGATTTCTACCCATTATCCATGTAGAGTGTCCAGCCCATTGGTATGTCTCAGAATAAGTTTCTCAACCTTTGATTTTAACCATTAGGCATTCCAACCAGTTAAATTTATTTTAGATGGAGTCTCCAATAATCTTGATTAATGTCTTTCCAGAAAATGCAGGTCCAGGCTAAATCCTTTCTTGCTGTGTATCTCACAAAGGAAAATAGCATAGATTTGTCAGTCTAATTAGGCTTTTTCTGTCAACTAAGACAAATACAGTTGTGTCACTCTTTGGTCTTGCCAAGGTACTTTCTTTTTTTACTCATAGATAATAATTTATGGGCAAGAGAGATTGGTCTTTAATTTACTTTTTGCTTCTTACAAGTCACAGGTGACATTTTCATTCCAAGACTGTAAAGTTCTAATGAAAAAAAGAGCTGCTTCTTAGTGTCTGCTTTAAAGATGGACTTCATTGGCCTGTTGGTACTGCTGGAGAATTAGGTGGTCTGGCTTTTGTCCCTCCTTACTGCTTTTTCCTGAGCTGTTTTTTTTCTTAAAGAGACCAGAGATTCTGACTTTTACCTTCTTTCAGATTAGCATCCTTTCCCCTGACCTGCAGTCTTATTGAGTGAGATCGTAGATTTACATTTCAGCAGTGTAATACACAAAACAGCATTTGTCTATTCAGTGTCACATCTTTTCCAAAGAGATACGATCATAATGTGGTTTGGAAGTGGGAGGGGAGAATAAATTATATTTATTGATGTAGTGATCAGGATATTCAGATTACCTGTAAAGTTCTTATAATTTGAAATATGATCCTATATTTTCATTATTTAATTTCCCTTCTGTGGAAGATGCGTGTGCTGCACTTCTGGATCCAGGATTTCAGTACCCATCCAAAAAGAGAACATAATTTTACTGTACTGTTATTTTTCTGAGCTTCCAGGTGCTAATAGGTACTGATAATGGGAATAGACTTAGTTCTGTAATTCTCCTAAGCACAATTACACTAGCACAGACCATTGCATAACAGCTCATTCATGTGCTGATGATTGCTGTCATTTATTGATGTTATCAGCAGTGTTATTTGAACATCGAAATTGATAACCATTGTGAGTTCCAAATGGAGACAACTCTTGCATGACTCCAGGGAGAGACTTCATTGATGTGTGTAGCAAACTTGAGTGCCACAATTTGGTGCACACAATGTTCTTTTTCAACATATGGCTTACACTCCCTTTAGAGAACCTGTTTTCATGTAGTGATATTGTCATGTAGTTGCTTGAGCTGCTTCTCTATGGGTCCTATTGAGAATCCACATTTTCTATTTATTCAGGCTAAGAAAGGGCTGAGTCAGCTGATTGATTTGTACAGTGATTGAATTTACATTGTCTTAAACATGCAGATAGGAACAATCATATGGGACTTGTAGCAAAATATCAATTGGTTTTGAAACAGGCACTGATTTCTGCTCTACTATGAATTTTTGAAATGAAATGTTGGGCCAATGTATGAGGAAGAGGCCGGGGCTAGCACTTTTCTAGAAATTTCAATTTTTTTTTTAGATTTTCTCTGGTAAAATTCTTTGTCTTTATCAAAAGCTACTTGAAATAGTCCCTTGATTTCAGGTGACCATGTTCTTTTCTGTAATAAAATGATAAGAAGCTGTAATAACAGCTCTAGTAAACTGATGCGGATCTTCTTAAGACAGGCAGACATTCATTTCTCAGAAAGTACTCTTAATAAAATCACTATGCACTTTTTTTTTCAAGGCACATTATCTATTTGTGCATTTAGACATGTCATTTGCCCTGCCAGAATGGATTCTTGTAAGTCACATGGAAGATTGTTTTCAAAATCTGATTAATACAGTATTCAGGAACAAAGCTACTATATTTGACCATACATTTTTTCACAAGCAAAATGATAGGATAGAAAAAGTGTTTTGTTCTAGGGTGGTTGTGCAGCAACAGCGTGGGATAAAGACTTCCAATTCTGCAAAAGCAACTGGTTAGGAATAAATTACGTAGAATCAATGGTTGTAGTTCAAATATAGTTGTAGGATTGGATTACATATTGTTAGAGTATATCTGCTCTGCTTGCTATTTTTATATATAAGGAAAATGCCTAGAAGCTGCAGACATTGCCAGAAAACTTCCAGTGCATATAGTTCTATTTGGATTTTTTTTTTTTTACAAGACCAGCTGATGGTGGGAATGTACCTCTTTCCTTTCCTAACTTATATATGGATGACTGTGTTAAATTTAGAAAAACATCTAAGCTGTTGTGACAGATTCACTTTCTGAAATTACCTAATTAATGCACTGAGTTTTATGATGTTGTTAACTATCAAAAAACAGGGGATTTTGCTGGTTTCAGCTGTAGGTAGCTGGACACATCTGTAGATTAATTGTCACTAATTTACAAGATATGTCTATCATGGTATGTCTCATAAAAATATTAGGAAGATGAGCTATGTAACTACCATTACTTTTTCTTCTCCTTTGGACAGTTTAAGAGCCAGTGGGATGTAATTCATTTTGACTGCAAAAATTACTTCTATTATAATCTTAAAGATAAGAATTTGTTTACAGTATATTACAAAATTTCAGCAGAAAAGTAAAGCCTGAGTGGTGAGGACTTGGATTCCAGTTTCCTTGGTATTGCACGGGATGCAGATGCTTCCCTTGTGCTTTCTGAGAATGTGTTTTTTTGGAGAAAATTTGGTCTTTTTGCCTCTTTGCTCTTATTGCTTCGAGGTTTTCTACTGGTGTTATGCTGCCTCTTTTGCTGTGTCTTGGATTGGGCATGCCTAAAGAAATATTCCAGGCATAGTGATAATTTGTTAGGAGTCCTGAGCCAGAGAGTAGGGAATGTTAGGAATACCCTGGTGGCTAAATGTATCAAAATGAGTAGAGAAAGGATAATTATTGAGGTATAGAAAAGGAAATAAGATCCAGAGGACAAGAAATATCTTTCTCATAGAGATACGGGAAGGAAACAGCAAGACTTGAATGTAGAGAGTGACATGGCTAGAAACAGTAGAATGATGTTTTAGGCAACTCTATTTCAATTAGATGAAGATTTGGAGAAGAGAGATACTCTTATCCATATGGCTTAATAGCCACTCTTCTACTTTTTAATCTCTCCTTTTGCCATTCTCTGTCTTCACTATGGATAAATGGAAGTCTTTTTTGCCAAGCTGGCAGGGACTCATTTCAGTAGGGCTGTTGGCAGCCCTACTCTGAGGACCCATGGATTCTTCTGTAGCAGCGCACAGTCAGGTTGGGTTGAACTGTCATACATTTTACTAACACCATGTGAAAACCACCTCTTCCCCTCATTTGCTAGAGCTCTGTTCTGTTAACTGCTTTGGAGCAGGAAAGCTCACTTTTAATGTACAAAGGGTCAGGTCAGGTAAGGAGAAAAACATACTGTACTTATAAGATTCAAGTGATATCCTCAATGCCCAAACCATATAGAGAGATTTGCTCAAATAGTTTCAATTTAACTTGATTATAGTGTCCTTTTTTTTCTGAAAGATGACCTCCAATGAAACTGTAAGGACATGAATGATTTTAATTTGTGGTAGCAATGGAGAACCAGTCCTGACTGACTCCAACAGCATAAATATACAAAATGACAGATTATCCTGCTACCTCCCTCCCTGCTGCCTGAGCATACACACACATACTCAACAGCACACAGCAAAATTCAAATTGGTCTTTATCTTTCATCTACTTCCCCAGTGATTAATGCTGCCCTTGCTGGGAGACTAATCAAATGAGGGGAAATATGGAGAAAGAAATATGTGTTTCTTAGACTATTGTTATCAGTTTATTATTCCTTTAATATATTTTCCTCCTGTTAGAAGAACCTAATGTATTGACACAGCAGGAAAGAGAAGAGTTCAGAGCAGATTTGGCGGCAGGAAGATGAATGGGCCAGGCCTCAGCAAGTGGAACACGGGAATTTTGCAGGAAGGTGGTGAACTACTGAGGATTGTGGCATTTTACTTAGAAAACCAAGAGGCTGTGGTGCTGTCAGCTCTGGTCCTGAACTAGGAACCTACTGGCTTCTAAGTTCAGGTCCTTCACATAACAGCTGTCAATGAGCCTCTTCTCTACATTGTTCTTTATTTTCCCTGTATGGTGGGAGGGAGGGAAGGATACATTGGTCTTTGTTCTGTCTCATAGACAAGTATATAGGCACTATACTGGTAATATGGGTAATACTCTGAAAATTCCCCTCAAGTGTTGTATTCTCCCTCCCTCCCTTCTGCCTTGTCCTTAGCATTATCCATTCATAGTGATGCTATACCCTGTAGTTCTAGCTTTGACCCTACGGATCCATACAGCACAGAGCAGAAAATTTATTCTGAGCCATGGTTGAAACAAAAAAAAATATATGCTTTGAATTGGTATGACTTAGATTTAAGTAGAACATTTGTCTTCAGAGTGAATAGGAATGGATCTTAATTTTCTTGCTTCTTCAGGACCTTAAAAAAGCAGACTTAAAGAATGAGCCATGACCCAAACAGGCATGGTATTGAACTGTGGCACTACATGTAATTTTTGTTATTGAAGAACTTGCTATATGCTTTCTCTAAGCTTTATGTATGCTTCATGTTCATTATTTTGTTTTCCCACTGAAGAGACACATGCAGAAAGGAGCACCTATAATAGTAATAATTTGTTTGGCATTAAGGAACATATTTCCTCTCTCCTTATTTCTTATTTGTTTTAACAAGTGTAGCCACTTGTTTTTTTAAATATATTCTTGCTCTTGCTGAGATTATTATGATAGGTGCCAAAAATGAGATTAGACTAAAAGAGTGACTTGCTATCTATACTATAGGAGCATATTTTCATATGATCAGCACTCTCTCTTTCATCACTTCTCACTGTTGGCATAATGTTCTCTGTTTTCACAGGGTAGATTCAAGACTTGCAAATAAGTTTAGAGTCCAAATCTTAGGCACAATTATCTTAGCTCTTAGTTTAGGCAGCAGAGAATCCAATTATTCTTTGTATTAATGCTTACATTAGCATGTGGATCTCCAGAGCCCAGGTTTGTTTCATTGTGATGGACACAACCTACTGGGGATACTGGGAAGGATTTCCAGCTGCTTGATATAAAAAGATGTGCCGTGGTGGAAAGGATAGGTAAAGATGGAGGAGGAAGGAAGATAGTTATATGCAGTGTGCTGTGTGGAGGGCTGTGTGTATTGCTTAGAAAGATCAGCAGTGGCTCAGAAAGATCAAGTGGTGAGAGCTTGTAGAGGGCTTCTTCCCCTTCCTCATATCAGACTAATTGGAAGGCATTGTTGCTTGCCCGAAGATGAATAATTCTTTGGTCAGATGGCTGATTACACATTGTCCTTCTGTTTGTGGACTGAAGCATAGCAGAGAAATTTCTGATTATTTGGCTGTAACATTTGTTATCCTGGCAGGAACCAAGAACAACTTACAATCTGCTTTGAAAAGGCTTGGTGCTTCTCAGACTGCCTCTCTGTCTATGATTGCAAGGTGTTTGCTTTGTCTTTCCTTAATGTAAGCCATGGAAGTGGCGTTAGCTCCTGCTCCATATGTTCCCTGGGAGGAGGCAAGGAAGAAGTTGGAAAGGAGGGTAAGTTCTTGGAGGTGGATTGCTAACAAGCACAGTGTGCAATGTTTCTTTCTCCTGAGGAGATGCTGTAGCAATTGGAGTGAACTGCAGCCCTGCAGTCTGTGCCTTCCTCATTTCTGACAGTTTGTTCTACGGTATCAACTAGGTCCCTGGCTAAGATTCTGAATCTGAATTGCCTCTCATTTACTCAATTATTTTCTCTGTGGAACTTGGGGACCTCTTCTGCTGCAGGTCTTGGCAGGAATTTGTGCTCTTCTGCTTACTGTTCCAGTAGTGAAGTCTGGACATCAGAGTCTGCCAGAGGATTAGAAAATTAAATGGCATCAGAGCTTCTGCTGTGAGGGGAGAAATAGGAAGAAAGGATCTATGGGAGGTCCTGTATGGATCCAGGAGCTGGACTTGATGATCCCTATGGGTCTCTTCTAACTTGGGATATTCTGTAATTCTATGAAATCTCTTTTACTGTAGAACTGTAAATTTGACAGTGAGTGTAAGTTCTAGAAAATACAACTTTCTGACTCTTTTTAAAACATGGATAAAAATGATGGTAAAAACATTAATATGAATTTTATTTTCAAAATTTTCCAAGGTATCAGAGCTTATGAATGGCCATAATCACTGTTCCTGGAAGTCAAATTTCTTTAATGAAAACCATCATGGCTGTTTAGGGGGTTATTGCATGAGACTCCCTGGGAAACTGTCCTTAGAGACACAGGAATGAATCAGAGCTGGAAGCTCTTTAAGAACACTTTTCTGAGAACACAAGAGCTCTCCATGCCCTACCATAAGAAATCAAGCAGAGGAGGCAGGAAACTGGCATAGCTGAGCAAGGACCTGCTGATCAAACTGAGGGATAAGAAGGAAAAGTGTAAGCAGTGAAAGCAAGGATAGATGGGTGGCCTAGAAAGCATATGGGGATGCTGTCCAGACATGCAGTGATGCTATCAGGAAAGCCAAAGCACGTATGGAACTGAACTTGGCAAGGGATGTGAAAAATAACAAGAAGGGATTCTCTAGGTACATTGGTCAGAAGAGATAGGGAGTACACACTCTTGCCTCTGATAAATGAGAAGGGAGCACTGGCTTCTTTAGACATGGAGAAGGCTGAGGTACTCAACAAGTTCTTTGCCTTGGTCTTCTCTGGCAGTCAAGCTTCCCATGCCTCTTGTGTCCCTGAATTTCTAAGCTGGGATGGAGGGAGCAAAGTCCCTCCAACTCTATGAGCACAGCAAGTCCAAGACAGCCTCACGAGGCTGAATGTTTACAAATCTATGGGGGCCTAGTGATGTGCATCCCAGGGTCCAGAAGGAACTGGCTGATGTGAGATTGACAAGCTACTCTCCATCATATTTGAAAAGTCATGGCTGTCAAGTGAAGTCCCTGGTGACTGGGAAAACAGAATTGCTACTCCCATTTTTAGGAAGGGGAAAAAGGTAAACCTAGGGACTACAGGCCAATTAGCCTCATGTCTATGCCTGGGAAGATCATGGAGAAGATCATGGAGAAGATTCTCCTGAAAGAGATGTTAAGGCACATGTGAAATAAGGAGATGATCCAACATGGCTAAGGGCAGATTGTGCCTGACAAGTCTGGTGGCCTTCTCTGATGGAGTGACAGCATTGATGAACAAAGGAAAGGTGACTGATGTTTGTGCAAGGATTTGTGCAAGGCCTTTGACATGATCCCACACCACATTCTTACCCCTAAATTGGAGAGAGTTGGATCTGAAGGGTGGACTATTCAGTAGATAAGGAGTTGGTAGGACAGCTGCAGGAGGTTGTGGTCAATGGTTCTACATCCAGATGGAGCCAGTCACAAGTGGTATTCTTCAGGGGCCTGTTTTGGGACTAGTGCTCTTCAACATCTTTATCAATGGTGGACAGTGGGATTGAGTGTACCCTCAGCAAGTTTGCAGATAACACCAAGCTGAGTGGTGCAGTTGACAAAATAGAAGGAAAGGGTGCCATCCAGAGGGACCTGGACAGGCTTCATAAGTGAGCCCACGTGAACCTAGTGAGGTTCAACAAGGCCAAGTGCAAGGTGTTGCACTTGAGTCAAGGCAATCCTGGGTATATATAAACTCTGGGAGAAGAATTAATTGAGAGCATCTTTTTGGAGAAAGACTTAGGGGTCCTGGTGGATGAACATCTGCACACGAACCAGCAGTGTGCACCTGCAGCCTGGAAGGCCAACTATATCCTGGGCTGCATCAAAAGAGAGGTGGCATGCAGAGTGAGGAAGGTTAATGTTCCCTTCTACTCTGCTCTTGCAAGGCCCTTGTGGAGTACTGTGTCCAGGTCTGAGACCTCCAACACAATAAAGATGTGGAGCTGTTGGATTGGGTCCAGAGGAGGGCCACAAAGATGATCAGAGGGCTGGAGCACCTCTCTTATAGAGAAAAGTTGAGAGAGCTGGGCTTGTTTAGTTTAGAGTAGAGAAGGCTGTGGGGAAGCCTCTTTGTGGCATTCCAGTACTTTAAGGAAGCTTATAAGTAGGAGCGGGACCAACTTTTTACAGTCTTATAGTGATAGGACAAGGGGGAATGGCTTTAAACAAAAAGAAGGGAAATTTAGGTTACATTTTAAGAATAAATTGGTTACTCAGAGGATGGTGAGTCACTGAAACAGGTTGCTCAGAGAAGCTGTGGATGCTTCATTTCTGGAGGTGTTCAAGGTCAGATTGGATGGGGTCCTGGGCAGCCCCATCTAGTGGCTGGCAACCCTGTCCACTCCAAGAGGAGAGAGGTTGGAGCTTGATGTTTTTTTAAAGTCCCTTCCAAGTTAAGCCATTCTATGGTTCTCTGATCATACAAGAAAATCTGGTAGCCAGTTCTGTAGAATATTAGAAGAGATGCTTCTTTTTGTGAAAATGACTGTTCCTTCTGAAAACACCAAGTAATGCTATAGCAGTAAGTTCACATAACTGAAGAAGGGTATGCTCATAACTGCTTGCTACGGGAAGTTGTTCACATATACCCTGAAAGAGACATGGATAAGTTAAAAAGGGACTCTCCTATAATTCTGATATGGTGTCCATAGTTGGACAATGTTTTTTCTCGTCATTGCTTATACTGATTCCTATCTAGCAGAATCGTGTTATTCTGGTAGCCTTTTCTGCTCTACTTTAATTCATCTGGTCTAATTCTTGTTTGGACAGAGCAGGGACATTTGGGCTGTAATCCACCTGGCAGCTTCGGTGAAACCAGTTTTAACTTGATTGACCTTCTTTGGCATCAAAATGTACGCAGGTATTCAGTCATTCCTGTTCTTAACTCAGAATTTGCCTTCCTTCTTGCATGTAATTTAGGGAAATTTGTAATTCAGTTGATGCCAGTTAGAGGGAGTTTTCTAAAGCAGCCCCTTTAGCTAAATCTCAGTGAGTAGATCTTTGATTCTTTGTTCTGTAGCAAGATAAATGTGTGGATTTCAGAACCCCCTGACTGAAATTTTCAGCCTCTGGGATAGATGATCTGGAACTTATTGGAGCATTGTGTGAGCATGCTAACATTAATGAAAACAGTATAAACAAAATTTCTCTCCAAAGCACCTTATAAACCTGTATCTGAGGAATGCTAATTATAGAATAGCACCTCATTCTTGTTTAATAGTGCATAACTAAACCAGCAGTGCTGTTCAATGAAGATGCATTCAATATGGCTATGAGCAAAAACATATAGAAACAATTAACTCGGTTGTCATTGCATCAGGGCACCACCCCTTAATAAAAATTGCATATTTTAAAAAAGGTTGCTGAATAGTCAAATGATCTCAATAAGATGGTTTTCTCACCTCAGCAATGGCCCCTTCTGACATGAGAGAATCCTTCCCATCTGCATTTTCTGTCTGTACTTTGTGTATCTTCTTAACCTGCACAGTTTTCTTCCACAGAGACAAGTAATAGATTTTTTAAAATTTTTTTATTTTTTTGTTTTCCAAGAAAAGGGAAGAATGTGAAGCAATGTCCAAATCAGCTGTAAGTTAACTCCTTTCAGGCAGTGGAAAGCCTTCTCCATACTAATTGGCCACACTGATTATTGAGAAGTAGAAAATTTTAGTTCAGACAAACTAGTTCACACGTGACTCCAGATTAACATGATTTTACTGCTAAGTAGTTATACTGCATCTGTTTTCAGAGGCAGAACTGGGATTCAAGATTGGCACAAGTGTAAAGACAGCACAAGTGGCCAGCTTCAGTGGCAGAATCAGAGAGGCAGCAGATCATAAATTTTTGGGACTCGAAGACTTCCTTTACTAAATATTGCCGGTTTATATTCGAACGTCTCCTTTCACTCCTTTAAGCTGCCTCCTGGCAGAACTGACAGATCAGGAAATACACTTGTGCTGAGCTGCTTCAGGTCACAGGCTGTGCTCAGTGCTAGCCTCTGTAGCTGGTTGCACTGTTTGCTGCTTCCCAAAATGGAGACAGGGAGGCAGGGACACACTTTCTTCACTGCCCTTGCTGTAAGGGTTCTAACCTCTGACTGGTGGGTGGGGCCAACAGCTAGGGATGCTTTCATCTTAAACCACTGCCTCAAGAGTCAAAAACTGTGTCTGTCAGAGCTTTTTGCTATATATGAGGCTATTTCTTAATTTGGCAATATTTCAGTGCCCTTGCAATGGATGCCTTGTTGAAGTTTCTCTGCATAGCATTACATTCTGTAGTTCCAAATGGAGATACATATCCAAAGCTTTTGATGGAATAGAGCACTTGCTTCAACAGAATATCAGTTTCCCTAGGTGTGTTCACCTAATAACTTATTTCTGGGAGTGCTATTTCTTCTGTGGCAGCTCTGCCACTTTGAAGTCCTTCTTGAACCAGTGAAAGATTTTCATTAGTTGTCAAGGATTTTCATTAAAATGTTCTGTGGCTTTGACCTCATAGTCCAAGTTGGCATCCCATGAGAATGGTTTATTCATTGCTCCTTCTGTACCAGGCTGAAATCTTAGGGCTTCTGGGGGCTTTCTTTCTCTTTAAAAAAGAAAAGTCAGATGAGCCTAATTATTTTCCTGCCCAGGAGAGCAATGTTTCTTATTAAAATACACCTCAAATGGCATATCTGCCAGGTCTTCTTGCTAAGGCTGAGATGCTTGCTGTGCTGTTCAAGGCTTCTGTAAAAAGATGAGTCCACATGTGCTTTCCAGTTCTTTGTGTTGTCTTTATCTTCAGACATGGAAAACATATCAAAGAAAAACCATTCGTGTCAAACTCTGGATTTTTTCTCCTAAATTAAAAAAAGGCTTTCTGATACATGGTGCACTTCTGAATGACCTCCTCTGTGCTTTCTGAAGCCTCTGTGCTGTGGAGCATTTATGTGCTGTCAATGGCAGCTGTCTTCCCCCAAAGAATTCATAGTACTATTGCTAGACTGTCAGGGCTCTGCCTTAACCTTTTCTGTCTCAGCTTGCTTCTTCTTTTTTTTTTTTTCCCTGTTTTCTTTTTTTTCTCCCATCTTGTGCCATTACATCACATCACACTGTCTTTCTCCTTTCTTTTGCAGCTCTTCTACAAATCCCCACTGCTTTTTCAGTGCTTCCACCTCGGTTTATTGTAAATTCAGCTGAATACAAAACTTACTCATTGATGTAGAATCACAGATATGGTGTTGTTTTTCTGAGTCCCACAAATGCTAGGAGTCCTGCAGGATCCCTTTCCTCTTTGAAAAAGCTGTGTCCTTCCCACTTCTAGCAGGTTTGCAAAGTGCAGAGATTAAGTTACCCCCTGGAGGGAATGGGAGGCTTCTGCCTTGCAAGGTTACTCCCAGTTTGGGTGATGTAACAGACAGTAGCTGAAATCCTGAAATGGGCAGGTGGTTTAAGAGAACAGAATTACCTACCCAATGCACCTACTTTCGCATATGTATGCTCTGTTTTTCTTGGATTCCGTCCCTGACTGCTGATTCCCAGAGTGTGAAGATTGACTGCCTCATAACATGATCCTGGCTAAGGATCCTGCAAGCACTATTGAAAACTCCTAATCCTCCCAGAATGTTTATTACTCAATTTGCCATGGTAATACAACAGTACATTTCACAAAATATAAAGTATTGACATTTATTCGTTTAAAATCAGTTGCTTTTTTTTGCCTTAGTTTTTTATTACAGCGCAGCATAAATGGGACCTCTCTCAACCATACCTATTATTTTATGTTTTCTGTAATTCAGTCTTCCACTTTTTCTAAACTAAATCATCCTCATCCATAAAGACTGGCAGCCTAACACAGTATGTAGTGGAGAAGCAGGTTAAGTCAGCCTTCATTAAACTCCATGCTTCTACGTAGAATGCTCTCACTCCCCCACAACTGCTTGCTTCAAAGCTGAGTCATACATCTTCACTGTAGTCACTGTGATACAGAGCGGTGAAGTCTTCAGATAGCTAGAAATTAAAATAACCTCTTTCAAACAAAAATTAAACTGATGTGAATTAGAAACAACCATGTACAAAAAGAGTAATGAGAAAGCAAGCTTCTAATCTAGTTGTTACTGTATAATAATTTTCTTTCTTTTCTTTTTATGCTCTCTTCTTTGAAAGGAAATTACAGACTAAAAGTCCAGTTTGTAACTGTCATCTGCTGCTTTATGACAGTGTAAGCCTTATGTTGTATGTGATACGTAGTGCAATCAAGGGCTGTTTCTTTTCCGTTAGGAAAGCAAGGCTTCATTTCACTCTTGAAATAAAGTCTGTCTATTGGGGATTTTTGATTACTGTGGAAATAGGTAGGCACGATAATCTGGGATTTGTAGAATTGTGTCTGTTCCATTCAGTGCCTGCTCCCTGCTGGTGAAGACTTCCTTTCAGCTGAGGAGTCCTGTCTCAGGGGCTCTTGATGCAGACAGACTGTGATCTGATACTTGCAGCCAGGGTGAGAAAGCCTTACATTTATTCTTGATTGCTGATGCTTGGAGTGCTTGAGCAAAAACAGAATTCTGCCCCCTGGAATTGCTTGAGATCATTCATTAGTTGAAGTAGCTGGGAAAGCAAGAGGCATGGGTTTAAACCCTCTGAATATTCACCTAGAAATTGAGTCATAAAAAGAGAGGTGTAACAGTAAAAAGTAATTTTGATTTGTATTTAAACGTAAGAATGCTTCCAAACTCATTCAGAATTGTAGCTGAGTAGAGGAGTTATCTAGTAGCTGCCTCTGGAGATGTCTAGCACTGAAGCTGTCCTTTCTCATTTCTCTCATCCTTCATGCAATCTACCTTGTGTCTTTCATTCCTACCTGTGTGTATTTTCATGGTTACTCCTGCTGCTCAGATGTTCAATATTTCCTACTGTTCAGAGATAGCAAGTACAACCCTTGCTCTTTCTGTTTATGTTTTTTTGTTGGTTTGTTTTGTTTTGTTTTTCTGAGATAACAGTCCTATTTCATTCTTTAATTGACATATGCCTGACTGATAGCAAGTACTCCTTCTCTAGTACAGGGCAGCAGATAAGAGAGCAGATTAAATTCCCTAGGCCTGAACTGTATGATAATAATAGTGCTTATAGGAAAACCGTACATTAGTCAAGTCCCCCAGCTACTACAGACATTAGTTACTATGATCTCTTCAATAACATTTTGTTTCCAGACTTTTCCTGGCATTTCAGCATAATATTAATCTAGGTGTTTTAACTTTCTGTGCACCTAGTATTTCTAGTACAAAATGTGACATTGTTACTTCCTTATTCTTCTTTTCTAAAGTGTTTTCAGACATATGGCTGAAAAAAAAATTCTAATTGATTGCTTGTTATTAGTACTATTACTTTATATCTGATGCATCTTTCCTCCTGGAGTTTAAAGGTAGCTCCCCTCAGCTGACACATCTTCATGAAAAACAGTGGAAGACACTGTCAATACCAAATACCCTTGTTTGGAATTATTTGTTTGGGTTTTTTTAATCTATTTATTTATTTAGAGCACAAGAAATCGAGCAGTCAGAAGAGATGAGCTCATTTTTGGACACAGTAGAAATGAATGTTACCTTTAATAGAACTCCATTTGCTAACTTGCAAATTGAACATACACTTGTCTTATTTCACAAGCATGGTTATATAGTAAAATGGGTGCTGTTTTCCCTCAGCCTGTTACTGCAGAGATAAATGAAAATGCACATACAGCTCAGCATTTGTCACTGCTGGGTTTGAAGCTAACCACAGCAGATGACAAGCTGTGCATGCAGTGCATTCTATTCTGAGTTATGTAAAATATGTAAAAATAACTTTCTTTTCTCCTTCTTTTCTGAATGCTGACTGCTAGTCTTGTCCAGCCTTGTTCTTCCAGAACCTTGCAAGAGCCAGCACAAGCTCGTTAGGATTTCTGGGACAAACCTGGAGAAAAGCAGCTGGTTACGTGGGTATTGCCTGACACAGTCCTTCTATTGCAGAGAACCTGGATGGCTCTTTCCTGTGGCTGGAGTAACAAAAAGGCCTGAAAAAAAAACATTAACCAGTCTCAGATTTGAGCTGTTTTGTTCTTATGCAAGAGCATTCCTTGGTATTCTATGAAAAATCTGTGGTGGTGTCCCTCCACCCATCTCTCCTACACTGTCTTAGACTAGATTAAAAGGATGACCTGGAATTCACTTCTTTGGATCATTGCATTTGTTTAATTAAGATGAGTGTTAAGAAAAAGGGTGGCCTGAGCTGCAAGCTAGAGATAAGAAAAATTAGGAAACATTCTGAGCACTTTCTCTGTCAAGGAAAATGTGGTATCGTTCTCTTTAGGCCGCCAGTCAAGTTATGTTGCTGAACTTACACTTTTTCTCACTAATAATGAATTTTGTATGAGTTTTCTTGCTGTCAGATGTACCTTATAGTAATACTCAATGAGCCTGTGCCCAGCTGATCCTCATACATACTTCACCTACCTCTTCGAGCTATGTAGAACTGTAATGTATCCATGTATCCGATGGATACTAACAGCTGCCAAATGCTCTTAGAAACTGTTTGGGCTGTCAAAACTGAGTATAAATGTTGGACTGATATTTGAGGCAGTGTTGGAAAATGAAGATATATTACCAAATATTATCTGTTTAGATTAAAATATCTCATTGAAACTTTTAATGGGAAGGGGGAGAACTTTCACTCAATGTCATTTCTTAACTTCACTATTTCATTCCTGTCTCACAATGACTTTCTGTCACTTTATAGTGAGTTCCAGTTACCTCTTATCAGCCTCTGCATGCTCTTATGTCTGGTATCTGCGCCACACAGGAAAAGGATTATTGCTTTTCCTAAATTAATAATTGCAGTACTTTTCAATGCAGAGATAATTTGTTTGTGTCTTAGTTTCTGTGAAATCTTCCCTCTATAAAGCATTCATTTTATTTAGAGGTTGAAAGGAATTCTCCCTTAGCACTGCAGACTTGAAACTCCAACAAGTTTTGTCATCTCCTGACAGCAATGCTCTCAAGACAGTTTTGCCTCTGGTTTCCTAATTTTTGCTGAATACATAAGAACCCTCAGGCTGGAATGTTGTATTTCCCCTCTCTTTCAAGTCACATGTCTCAGAAACAGACTGTCCCCAGCTGGAAGGACCTTAAAGGTGATTCAGTCTTTGAGCATCACGACAACTTCTAATACTTCCTTGGTTATTATTAGATGACAAGTTTCTCTATTGCTGGCGTGTGTAAGCACCAGTGATACTATGTTCACTGAGATGGAAGGAATACTATAAAAGATGATTCATTTTGGTAGTATATAGCTTTCTCTTAACCCCTTCAAGACTTTACCTGCTTTTGAAAGGAATGAAAAAGCCTATAAATAAGAGCCAATATTTGTTGCTTCCAGATTTCCAGAACACATCCAGGCATTATCATTTGTTAGACTTTCATAGTTTGTGTGAAATGAGTGAGCATGTATTATATTGTGCCATAATTTACAGCTGATTTAGTACACTTGGCTCTAACTGCTTTCCTTCTTCAGCTGTAGAAGCTTTCAGTAAACCTACCAGTGGTTCAGGTGTGAGGCAGCAGTGGGTCAATTTGTTGGAAACTGGTGGTAGTGCTAACCCATGGTTTGATAGAATTTATCCTTCATTTGTCAGGTGTGGCACTGTAGTACCATTCACCTGCACAGGAGAATTGATAATATCTGCCATTTTCATGCAAAGCACTGGACATGGCATACAGTTCATCTCTCCATTTTAGAGTAACTATTTTCCCACGCTGAATACGTAAGCAGTTATGAACTGCCAGAGATCCAGCGCTTGTATTGTAGCACTATCTTCTCTTCATGGAATCCTTCCCTAAGAAAGAGACTCAGAAACCCAACTTGAGATGCTAAAGGGTGGCTGGCCGCCTGCATCACTCTCACAGGGCTTAAGTAAAATAATTGCTAGGGTTAGGGTAGGGGTAGAGTTAGGTTCAGGTCTATATTCTCAATCTAGAAAATTCAAGTTGATCACATTCCTATGCAGCCTGAGAAAAAAAGTGGGGTAAACGTAAAAGTCAATCCTTTGTAACATCTGCTGTATGAGCTGAGATGCCATCTTCCATTACAGGCATTAAAGTTGGCATTTGAGCCACTGCCATGGGAAATTTTTAGTGGAATTAATTGGACAATTCCAATATCTTAAATTATCCTTCTTTATTAAATGAGTCATTCAATCTAAGAACAGTCACAAGTTTGGAAATTTGAATGGAAGCTGAAAGTAAATCATTTGGGAAGCTACTGGTCACCCAGTATTTTATATATATATATATATATATAGTTGCAGTTGTGAATATCCCAGATCATTCCTGAAGTACCCCAGGAAAGGAGTAACTCTGCAGAGGATGTTCATGATGCATGGATAGGTGAATTCCTTAGTGGCTGATTAGCAGTGAAAGTAGGTTTTGCGCAACCCCTGCTGCCATCTTCTGCCTGTAGAGGATGTTTGCCACCAGAGTGACCCAAAGGGCAAAGATGATCCAGTGGTAAGAAAGTGAAGGTTGGATGAACTTATTTGATGGCACTGTCTGTTGCCTGGCATTTTCAGTAAGGACCAGTGATTGCACAGAGCTAGCTGTGCTACGCTGGAACTTGAAGGAATGATCACATTAGCCTAGGAGTTACATAAATGTATTGAAGCACTGCCACAGTAACTTGTTTGTTTCAGGTCAAGGCACTGTAAATGCCGCTAGGTATCAGATCCAGTAAAAACACTGGCTGCCTTGACCTTTGAAGCTAATAAATTGTGTTGCAATCAGTAATACTCTTTTCCTGTCACACACTGTCTCTCTTTCTCTCTCCCTCTAATTTATGCACTTCATTGATAATGCAAAGGCTTTTCATTTACAACTGAAAACAGTAAAGTTATTCCATAGGATTTCTTTTTCTTTTATAGGCAGATAGATATGAAAACATGATAGAGAAATTTTTTGAGCAATATTTTATTTACTAGTTAATGAACTGAATGTTAGGGAAGAGCACCATATACGGATATGGTATTTTTATTTTTTAGTATGGGCATCACATACAGTAGTACTAAGTAAGTTTATTTGGTTTAATTTATTAAAGAATATGGCGATTGATCCAGTCCTTGAGCCAAAACTGTCAAAACAGCAGATAAACTAATTCTTTACTTGCAGTATGGAGTATGGACTTTAATATATACCTATGTATATAACGCTTTCCATAACTTCAGAATATGTTACACTAGCAATCACAATTTTGCATATTCACGTATTAAAGTTTTCAAGTGATAACTTCTGTCCTTTTATGAAAGATCCCAGTAAGAGGCATAGATATTAAGGGTATATGTATCCTATAACCTGAAAAGCCTCCTAGATTGAGAAAGGAGGGTTAAAGCTTTTAAATGTGAAATCACCACCTAAAATCTTGTTCACAGTGGTAAAATCTGGAGCTTTATAACTGACATGTTCTCTGCTACTTCCTGTATGTACATGTTGAGAACATGGCCAGAGCAGACATTGAATCAGTCCCATTAAATGGCAACCATTAAATGAACCATTCCTATTAAATGTGGAGGCCAAGGATATATGGCTTTAGGGAAATAAATACTCTTAACAAAGGATATTATTCCTGTGGAATAGGATTATGGCATAGCGATTGAAGAAAGTTTGCTTGCAATGAGAAGTCTTTGGTCTTTAGCACTGCTGAAATTCGTTCTTCACAGAATCACAGCATTGTAGGGGTTGGAAGAGACCTCTGGAGATTGTTGAGTCAAATCCCCTGCTGAAGAAGTTCTCTAGAGTAGGTTACACAGGAAAACATCCAGGTGGGTTTTGAATATTTCCAGGGAAGAAGAATCCACAACCTCTCTGCACAGCCTGTTCCAGTACTCCGTCACCCTCAAAGTAAAAAAGTTTTTCCTCGTGTTCATATGAAACTTCCTGTGTTCCAGTTCGTGCCCATTGTCCCTTGTCCTATTGCTGGGCACCACTGAAAACAGCCTGGCCCCATCCTCTTGACATCCTCCCTTTAGATAAAAGTTCATAAGATCCCCCCTCAGTCTTCTCTTCTCCAAGCTGAACAGTTCCAGGTCTCTCAGCCTTTCATCATAAGAGATGCTCCAGGCTCATGCTGCATGGGAGATGTTTCATGCACTTGCCAGACTTTTTCAATTAAAGATGCTCAAAGGGGTTGTTCTTAGAAGAATATTTCCAGTGCTAGATGTACGCTATTGAAAGCTGAGCTGAAGAAAATGAGTTCTCAACTCTGCAACTTATACAGGTTCTTCATATATTTCATCTGTGCAGCTGTCAGTGTGGTCATACACAGGAGAGGAGAGGGAATGATTTTCCATCAAATGGCTGTCCTGCTGTTTTTTATAATATTGCCAGTCAGAAGCCTGTGGAGTAGAAAATGATTAATTACTGGCTAGGAAGAAAGAGCTGCTTACATTCCTATCCCCTGTGGAAATAGCAGAGCTTTGATGTGTAGGTTGATCCTAGCGTAACAGGCTCTCCCAAAGTCTTTGACACTGGGGAATACTCAGCAATGTTCCAGGAGCAGAAAGCCACATCTAATTTGCATATGAATTCACATAAGTATTTTAGCCTTAAAGCAGCACCATTTTATGGTCTTCTGTAAGAAACCACCCGCAACTGAATCAACAGCATTTATAACAGAATTTTGTAAAAATGAGTTGTAGGGCATTTCTGTCTCTGCAGTGAATCATGAAAGTGCATATCACCTCCTCTGATCCTAGCTTCCTGACATCTTGCTCATTCAATCTGGTGAATGATGCAAAACTCCAAAAGGAATAGTACTTCCATCTCCTACCTCTTGTTATAGCTAGCGGTCACTTTTTCTCCTGAAACCTCTCTCATTCCTACTTCTCTCTAGCCTGTCTCTCTATTCCTAGTGACCCAGGATCACTATTCCAATCAGAGAGGTTGTGATCTTCCTGCTTCCTAAGGGAAAATATGTTTTCCAGGTGAATAAGTTAGGCTGATGAAGTGTGAGATAAAGCAATTGTTTCAGCTATATAATCATTGTCTTTAATACACTTCTGGAAAGCATTTGAGGTTTGCAGTAGTGTGGTTTGAGAGTTGTCTCATATAGGATATACTCAATTCCTTGATCATAAGGCAATATATATGACAATGCCTATAAACAGAGTAATAATGTAGATTTATATGGTAATTGCTTGCTGTGAGTCTAGGGTACTCATTCTGAACAAGACTATCTGATCAAACAGAGTAAGATTAGAGAAAATATTGTTCTCTTTGGGTACGTGAGGAAATGATGTTTTTGATCTGTTTTGGCAAATGCTGGGCTGCTATAAATTGTTATGAATCACTTAGTAGAAGATTGGAGGATGTGGCTTCAGAAGGCAACAGGAATGTCAGTTATCAATAGGATTCTTTCAAAAACGCAAACAATTTTTTGTTCTTTTCTGTATAGTGACTTCTACATTGTGCTTTGTCACAGATTTCATTTTTTGTATCTGACAACTCACCCTTTTCCTTTAAATAAAGAAATCCAAGAGCAGAGGACTAGAGTTCTTTACTATACATGTCCCCAGTTGCCACTAAGTATTGAAGTCTGACTTGGACCGAGGCCAGAATAGATACCTCCAGGCTGCACAGCTTTGAAGCACACAGAGACTAGATAAGTCATGTATGAAAATCAAAGTGATCTGTCCTGTAGTCAACAGAGAGAAGCTACCAAAATTAGGAATCCGAGATCTCCAGAAAAAGGAAGGTCAGGCTTTGCTCTCTCAATAAGGCATACAGTATTCAGAATACTGTTAGCTGACCTTGTACACTTTTTCTGCTTTTTCCTCTAAAGACTCCATTCTGATAAAGTGTTCGTTATTCCTTAAAATATGTAGTTTAAAACATATGGTTGCCCTTTGCATTTTTTGGAATTGAGATACTTGGAGTTTATTCCTACAAAGGGATATTGGAGGAATACGCTTCTATTTATCTTCATAAGTAAACTACTGCTTTACATACACATACATATGGATATATAAAAACATGTATAAGTTGTGAGAGCAGACAACTAGAAATAAAACTAACCAGAACCTAGTTTCAGTTCAGCTTTATGGTGTTGAATTAGTGACTAGAACTCCTAACTTTCCAGTTGTGAAGTGTAAATATGTGTCTCTCCTTGAACATTGTTCAGTTGAATTAACATTCATAAAATACCTTGACATTTGGATGAAAATTAAGTACACAGAGGAATGGTTTCATACCTCTGATCTTCCAGAGAATAGTATGATGTCAGGCAGGAGGCATGGGAGCTAGGATCGTTCAGGAACTTCAGAAGAAGGTGTTTTGTAGAGCAGCCTTTTCTTGGATTGAAACTATTTGTTCCACTAAGGGAAGTTATAAAATGCCTTTCCTAGGAGTGCACAAAGAGCTGTGATTGTTCTGCCTATAAAGGCAAGCAAAAGACAGAGAAATGAGTTGAAAGTGTAAGTAGTGACCATCTGCTGAGATTTTCCATGTTTTTGTTGGAAACTATTTCAGCCATTTTGACAGCCTGCCTGAAAGGATCAAAACACCCTGCACCTTGCAGGCATCAGAAACAGTAGCAGAGAACAATACCCTTGCCCCTGAGTTATCTGAAAACGTGTTATGAGAAACATGCTTTTTCTCAGTTTTCTTGATAACAAACCTTTTCAATCAGGGCTCCTACAATGCTGTACTTGTGATGTGCTTTTCAGGTAGATATGTACTCTTCTTTCACAGAGAGGAAAGCAAATACATTTTGTCTGAGGCTGCACAGTGAATCAGTGCCGCACCAGAGGTTGATTCCCAGGCATGTGACTCAGATCACTTACTCTGAGTAGATGGTGCTCTCCCTGATGTATGAAGTCATTTCAATTACAGCTCACTGCTTAAAATGGGGACTGAAATGAGTATTTTGACTAACGCAATGCTACCTTATTTCCTCAGTGTCATGACCTATTCCCATGTGCACAAGAGCACTTCCATTCCTTCAGGATTTTCCTTGAAGCTGTTCTGTTGTTCTTTTGTTGTACTTCTTTTTGTTGATGAGGTTTTTGTTTGTTTTTTTCTTTTTTCTTAAATGAAGATTGCATACAGTGAGAGTGGAAAGAAGCTCGTAAGACCAATTAAGATCAATCTAGACAGATGTTTAGCTAAACAATTCTTTTTAAAAAAGCTTCTAAAAAATGAAGATTTTGCAATTTCCTTATAAAAACTATTAGTAGTGTTCAACCTTCAGGAAGTTTATCCTAGTGTGTGAAATATCCATTCAAGTCAAGCTCATTCTTGTCATGTCCACATTGCAAGTGGTCATCTTTGCAGCACACTTTTATGTGTTTTAGTATTTCTGCCACATTCAGGTCAGAGCTTCATGACTAGAGAACATGTTGTTTTTTCTTTCTTCTGGTCTGTCTTCTAGAGTTCTGATTGTTCTTGTTGCTGATTCCTTGATGGTCTCCAGATACTTGTCTTGTATCTTAACAGGCTCTGTAGTACTCAAGAGAAAGTTTTACTGATATTGAATATATTAAATAGGAAACAATTGTACAACTCTGGCTTGCATCTGTGAGATAAAGTGCAGCTCTGTTTGTACATCTTTATTTATTTTTCCCCATTTTAACATCAGCATAACTTTTTGACTTGTGTGCATCTGTGGTGTACTCTTATCTGAGTAATTTCTCAGAGTCTATTCTAGCTATGGTGAAGGAAGCGTGCTCCAGACCTGTTCATTTCAGGAAGTCAGAATATTAAAAGGGAGCGGTGCTTAGATAATTAAGAAAAGGCTTCTGATAGAATGGAAGGAGTGAGTACCTGAACAACCCTCCCATCACCACCAAAAAATGCACACATCAGAATTGCTGTAGCATAGAAACAGAAAACAAGTGTCTGATTTTGATAAGGTTTTATATAACTCAGTGGTACTGACTTTAGAAAGATTATTTGCAATATATATATATTTTTTTAATTGTGTGAAAAAACAAGAAAGAGAAACAGGGTTAACTCTGTGCCTGTTCAATCTACTACTATTTATTCTGTGCCATCCTTACAGTAGCTGTAGTGAAACAAATGAATAAGACTTTTGGTCTTAAAATTTTTTTTTTCTAAGAGATGGTAAGGAAACAAAGCTGTCAGAGAGTAAGAGGTAAATGTCTGTCATTGATTTGAAACTGGCAAAGGACAGAAAACTGAAAGGAGAAATAACTGCTTGATTTTCAGGTTAATAGAAAAACGGCTAAAGGTTAATGGAAGGATGCCTCAAATTTCTCTTTAAAGACCACTGTTATTTAATCTGTGATGTGAAAAAGGGAGTAGGCAGTGAAATTGCAAGATTTGCAGACAATATGAAATTATGGGAGTCAGTGTTGAAGAAGACTGTGAGAAATTTCAAATGCACCTGAAGATCAGAAGCAGAACATGACATGCAATCCTTTGTTGACAAAGTAATGCTTATTACAGGGAATAATTTAAATTGTTCATACACATTATTGGATTCTAAATTAACTGTAACCATTCAGGGAGAAAAAAAAAACTGGGGGACATTGCCAGCAGCTGAGTGAAAACATCTGCTCATTGCACAGCAGAAGTCAAAAAAGCAGATACTACACTGCGATACAGAAATAATGGGCTAGAAAATTCTATGGGCCATGGCATTATATAAAACAGTGGTACATCCTCACCAAGGATCTGGCATCATCCTCCTTAGTATCATGAAATAGCATAACTAAAGCAAGTTCAAAAAACAGCTGCTAATGTTGACAAGACATACAAGAGTGTGTTGCATCAGGGAATACTGCAGTGATTTTGACTGCTGCAGAAAAAGGAAGGAAGGCACAGTGAAAATTCCTGAATAGTTTGGGAAGGAAACACTGAACCTTCTTACTTGTCCTTTCCAAAAATACAAGAACTGGAGGATTTCAATGGATTTGTGGGGTGATGCATCTGAAGATGATAGAAGAAAATGTGTTGTATTGAAAAGATAATTAACCTGTAAAACTAATTACAAAAAGAGCCTAAACCAAAGAATTTATCAGTGCTCAAAAGAGGATTAAAAAAGTGTATACTAATGAGAAAATCCTCAGTAATATTTTGTCGGATTCCTAGAAGAAGATTTGAATTTGTTTTAAGGCATTAACAAAAAGACGCTGCAGAATTGCAGAGATTCAGTAACTGTAGTCCATGATGCTCCATAAAATGGGTATGGGCTTCTTCTGGAGGCAGCTGCTTCTCTTCACTCTCGGGAGTTCCTGGTACTGGTGTAGATAGATGGATCACTCATCTGATCAGGTTGAGTAATTGGTGTCTTCTTAAGGATGACATTAAACTTGGCATGAAAATGTATAAAGCATATAGCAAAATCAGATTAAAGGACTGATTTTTGGCTTGCTTTTTCAGGTAGAAAGGTCTGCTGCTTAGAATGTGAGCTTGTCAAGTCAGGTAACCTTTGTTAGCATTGAGGGGTTGCTAAATGTAGTATATCTTGTATCATTAATGGTACTGTACCGGAGTATAATTACCCTTTTACTGAAACATGACTGGGAACAGAATGAACCCCATTATCCCTTAGAATACAATAATTTATTGAAAAAAAAATATTAATCACCTTCTAATTGAGGAAACTATTTTAAGAAAGGTTTGAGCCTAGGAATACTCCTCAACGTATTGACATGAGCTGAAAAAAAATGTTCACTTTTCTAATCTTATACATAGCAGTAAGATCAGCTGCAAAATGAGCACCAAAGATAAGAAGTTGCAATCTGTGGTACAATTAAAGTTTTTCTTGTCATGAAATGACTAATGTGATCAAACAGTGAAATACACAGCAGATGAGTAATTAATCCAGACGTCATTTCCATTGTTGACAAACATGAAAGAAAAGACCACAGACTCTTTTAAAAATCACTTACAAAGTTTGCTTTTACCTTGAAAGTGTACTGCAAAATCCTTCCATGGAATAATCCAATATAGTGATGTATAAAAAATCAAGCCAGCTTGCTATTCAGCAGCCAGTAGTACCGAGTTTCTCAACACACTGAACGTTAACTAGTTTCATAGTTTTCTTAGGGAGAAATAATGTAGTTGTCGTTAAACTCTTTGGGAAAGTAGCTTCAGTAATGCTCGTTGGCTATCAGGAGTATCATTCTTCCTTCAGGCAGAGCTGAGGAAATGTAAAGTTAAAGAAATCAGTGAGAGTGATAATGAGGTTGGTCCTTTCCAGTGCAAGACCACAGCAATTTTTTATCACTCCAAATGGGCTGTGGGGCTGAAAGCTGTTTTTCTTGTTGGTAAAGTTGCTGAGTTCACAGGTAATTATCATTTTCAGAACATATTTTGTGGAAGAGCAAGAATATTAAAAGAACCCCCCAAATCTACCGTTCAAAACTGAAGAGACTTCTTAAGAGACTGTTTTGAAAAGGAATTTCCACAAAAGAGAACATGGCTTTTCTAAGCCAAAAGAAAACATGGCTTTTCTAAGCTTCTGCCTACCTAAGATTTTAATTCAAATGGAAAACCTCTGTTTACATTTATACTTCAACTCACATGCCCGTCCTTCACTTATCTTTACACCTTATACACATTCATCCCCACTCCTGCTCGCAGTTACTTTTGCTCAAGTATATGTGTAAACTTCATTCATTAGCTCTGGCGGAGCTTATCCTTACACGTATTCAACATGCATAATTTTTCACGCTCCTTCCCCATTCACTCACATATGCACACAGGCATACAAAATTATATTAGATACATTACATGTAAATACATCAGATATAAATAAAGTGGATATAATTAGTCTGAAAGTCATAAACAGAGCTGAAGCTTCATTGCAATCTTCTACCACATCTATTCTTTGAATAGATCATTTATTTGCTATTCACTGACTTGCAGTCAGTTAAAGTAGCAGGGCTTCAGCATATCAAGCATCTACAACATTGAAAGCTCTAAAATCCATTTCCACTTTCTGCTAATCCCTCTGTGCATTTCTGGACTCATACTTAAATATGTAATATATACACACACTGGTACGAGTATGCAGCTGCTTCTGATGCTGTGAGAATAATACTTGCTGCCAAGGTTTTCTGTTATTACTCCTAAAATAAATTCTTTTTTGTTAATCCTTGACGTGATGATAAGAGAGTTCAGAAGTTACAATGTCCTGAGCTTGCAGATTGCAAAACTTCATGCAATGAAGTGAAAACTCCTGCGTTTCAACCACGAAGTACAATGGTCTTGACAGTTCTGGTGAAGATTGGCAGAGGTCTTTCTGGGTACCTCATGTATTGAGAACTCAGAAATAATTTTTTATGAAGTGCCTCTACAACACTATCAGAGGAAAAGGACGTTTAGCCATCCAAGGTTATAGTGACCACACAGTTTGAATCTTAACTCATGAGGAGCCTTGACTAAGCCATGAGCCACTAAACTGTACGGTGATGTTCTAGAGAGAATACAGTGTCAGGCAAGAGTCACACAGACAAAAAATCAAAACGTATAACTATTAGGGAGCCAGAGTACTATTTATTTCTACTCCTTTGATGTCTTAGTGCAGCAGTAGCTGAATTAGAGCCTTCAGCAAGTGTTATCTGAAAAGGAAATAGGGATGCTTCATCAAGTAGGCTGCTGCTGCTGTAGATGACATCAGAAACACAAGGCTTTTCCTAGCCTGTGTGAGCTGATGCTGTACTTGTAGGCAATGGATCATCCTACAGATAGGGTGTTTGCAGAGCTTGGCAAGAAAGAATTTCAAAATAACTTTGGATGGAATTGCCTCCTGTTATGCTGCTGCATGCCACTTCATATGCCTAAACAGAAAAGAACTAAAAATGAAAACATGATGCAAGCTGAGGAGAAATAATGCAAACTGCAAAATTTGCATTAATTGCAAATTTTGTTTGCTAAATGATACTGAAATATGAGTGTGCTAATAGACATTAAACATTTAAAGAGTGCTGCATAGAGGATGTGTAAATAGGAGCACTGGGCTGTAGTTAAGGTTAGATAAATCTGGGCTGAAAGTAGAGGCAGTTTCAGAAGAGCAGAACATGGTAAACTGGAACAGTCCCTGCAGAAAAGAGCTGAAAGCATTGTTGCTTAGCAAATTTAAATCCGGATTGTGCAGAGTATTGCTGAACATATTGTACAGGACTATCTTGTACTGGCTGTGAAGCAGGCAAGATTGAGTTAGCTAATAGGATAAAGAAAGCTGAAATACATTCCTTCCAATACTAGTGCCTGAGATCTAGTTTGTATCTAAAAGGGTCACGAGGAGCCTCAGTCCTCCAAAACAGTTAGGATGTTTATCTCTAAAGAAAGCAATTGGTTAAGAAATTGAACCCACTAAAAATTTTCAAACAGTGATGTTTTTATAAAGCTGTTACAGAGATGGAAGTGGTGATTTGTGCCAGCCAAACCACTATAGCAATGCTATCAGCTAGCCAGTTACTCCTGCCAGTGGCAATAGCTGTCCCCAATGCGACCCAAACCAACAGTAAAAACTGCTTCTATTTTTGTCATGATTCACATGGCCACAAGGAAAGGCAGCTTAATTTTATTTCAGCTGTGTCCTAATTGAATTGCCCCTTCTTTGTGTCGTGTCCATATCTATGGTTCAAAACCCCACAGATTTCCCACAATTAATAGAAACTGACATTTCAAATGTGCCAGGGCTTGTGAAATGTTAATTAAAGCTTCATGTTGCAGACATGATGCAGAGATTATCTTTCATTCTTGTTTTCTGCAAGTGATTTCTTCTTGGCATTCTTGCTAGCAACTGCACTATACCAACTTTCATCCTTTGCTTTTATCGTAGAGCTTGTCATAGGTGGGACTTACTCCAAGAAGTATTGTGACTTTATTGTCTTTTACTTCCATGACTTCATATTCAATTAATTGTTTGCGTGATTCAGAGCTGCTGCAAACCATGCACTGCACGCTCAGGTCAACAGAGCACAAAGCAGACTCTCTTCCTTCACATCCCTCTTCAAACCTAGTTCTGTTACATTACAAACATTAACTCCGGGCTATCACTGACTGCTATTAAACCCAAGACTAACAAACAGCCTTTTGGCCTCTGCTCCTTCAC
This sequence comes from Pavo muticus, assembly GCA_016647715.1. NCBI lineage: Eukaryota > Metazoa > Chordata > Aves > Galliformes > Phasianidae > Pavo > Pavo muticus. The sequence continues at coordinate 1,551,373 of JACDJE010000227.1, read as the reverse complement.
TTGGGGAAATCTGCACTGAATGATGCAGTTTAACTGTGGCAGCCCAGAGCTCCGTTCAGATTATTTCATATGGTTGAGAATCAGGGAAAATTAGCTACGGTAGTTTGCAGCACCACATGGACTTATTGTTTCTTGTTTCCAAATTTACTCTGTTGGAGTTCCATTTTTTTTTTTATTTTTTTTTTCCGAAGCTCCAGACTAATGCAGTTTTGCTACATTCTTCATGCAGGACTGCATACCTGAGTGTTACAAAGGCTCCTACTAAGAATTATTAGTGCTATGATCAGTTTCTCAATAACAAAAGAAAGAAAAATAGCTTTATCTTTCAGAGCTACGTAGAAACTTCTATGTGCAACATTTTTCAATAGCATAATAGTAAGATGTATTGCTTAACTATATACATGTACTTTAAAAAAGCCAAGATGCCAGTCTGTATGAATAGGCACCTTTACATTTGAATGTACGTAGGTTGCTCCAAAACTAATGTCTCCTGTTTATTTATATGGAAACTAGAACAGATACAAAGAGCACAATAACACTGTTTGATAGAGAAATTCTCAGGCAGGAAAGACTGTTTTTCAGCATAGTCACCAACATTAGCTATGGGTTTTCACCAGCGATGAACAAGAGCCTGCATGCCCTACTCATAAAAATTCTGCACCAGCGGAGGCAACCCACTGTTGCTCCCTTGGTGCAACTTGAGGCCATTCCCTCTAGTTCTATTGCTAGTTACATGGGAGAAGCTAAGCTAGCCTGAAATGTTTTTTTGTTTGTAGTTGTTGTTGTTTTTTTTTCATTTGTTTTTGTAATTTTTTTTTTTAACTATCCTTGGGAATGAAGGGGTGTCAAACGTAAATTATTAGTGTAAAGTATTGATTGTGCAAGGATTATGGTTAGTAGCAATAAAACATTGTATTTACTCAGCATTTCTTTCACTTGAAGATCCCTAGCAGGTTTATATATTTGTCTTTCTAGTCTCTTCAGGCTTAATTTCTCTTAATTCTCATATTCAGTTATCTTCTGCAGAGTGCAAAAGCTGAGTAGTAAAGTGCAGAAATAGCACACAACACTTTAGAACAGGAGTTTGCTGGTGGTTCAGATTTGAGCAGGTGCAAATCCACTTAATACCTGAAGTTACATTTGTTAATCCCCATTTTAATGCAAAAGCAACAGAATAAGGAATTGCATCTCTGGTTCAGACTTCTATAGGTACTTATCCAATAAAGAAGTTAGGCTTCTCTATAAACATTGAAATATTCTTTGTTGTCCAAGAATGTGATGCATTAACTGCAGTCATGGAATAGCATGACACATCTTCAGGTAGGTTATGGAATGAATTATTTATCCCTTTGATTTCTTCTGGTGAATTTTTGCATAGGTAAGTTAGTACACAGGTGCTCAAATCTTGGTTTATTTTCACTGCATGCCACTTCATATGCCTAGGAAGGAAGGAAGGCATATAGGATGCTGAAGGTATAGTTATGATTGTGTAAAACTGTTTGCAATGTGAAACAAACTGCCAGCCCTGGTTGAGACAGAGTAACTGACTATGTCAATGCTCCTCCTGTAGTACAAAATACTCTATTCAAAGCAATCAATTAAGGTAATTAAGTGAAACTGCTTTTATTTTGAATTCAAACTCTGGTAATTATTTCTGCATTGGGAGAAATGTATTGGCAGTATCTAGAAGCTAAAGGAGAATAAGTTTTCAGACCATTTTAATGCAGTTGCAAAAGCATATTCATTTTGACTTTTAGAGGTCAGAATTAGCTCAACTAATAACATTGTAGAATGTGATTATACATTAGCAAGGAAGTAGTCTAGCCATCAGTGTGCTGAGTGGAGCATCTTACCCTAAGCACGGCACATTGGGCATGGACAACAGATTGTGCTGTGAAGGGTTCGAATTAACAAGATCATAAAATCTGTGGGAAGTGAAAGTTTTATTTCTTCAGCATTTAGTTTATGAAATTAGGAAAGAAATGAGTTGTTTCATCCCTACTTGATATTTTGAAGATGTTGTTTTCAATAAAGTATAAAAGGTAAGAAAGGGAAGAGGAGTAAAGAACAATAACATTTAACTTCAAAAGAGTTTTGTGAAAATAAAATGTGAAACTTACTTGTATGCCATTAAACATTTCACAGCGTTCCCTAAGTGTTTGCAGACAAGTAATTTTGCTGTTCCAGTTTCCATTTTTCTGGTCAGCAAATCTATGAGACTCAGTGTGTAGCACACCTGTCTGAGTAACGACCAATAAAACTTGTTTATATTACATTAAAAAATGAGGTGAATAAAGCTTAACTGCAGAATGAATGAAAGACTTAATTATATGAAGGTGTCACTCGCCCTTATTGAGAGGACAAATCATGCTTCAGTGCCCCAGCCTTTTCCATAGAGCTAAGCTGCAGATTTATATGTTCCTAAGTATTTCTTTCTGAAGAAAGAAATGTAAAAGAAGATCTTTGCTCAAAGTAACTGTCTGACAGCTTCCAAGCAGTATTATGAGAGTGAATAGAGCTAGTAGGAAAAAAAATTGTCTTGTTTTACATCTCATTTGTGTATTTTCCATAGTTAGGAAGTAACTGATGTATTCTAAGGCTGAATAGGTTTTGTATTTGGTTTTGGTTATAAGTCTGTTAGAAACAAATGCAATTTGTGATTTTGATATTATTTGAGCTTTTAATACTGGGACTTCATTTTTCTTTTTTGAATTGGGGATTACCAGTTGCCACACTTGCAGTTGGAAATGAGTTCCTTACTTCCTTTTTAGGGCACAGAAAATTACTTATATTCTTTCAGAACATGTTGGTATTATATAAGAAAGAGAGAATTATAATATTGTGCAGTAGTTTTATTGAAATAGAGAGAAGAAGGTTGTGTGGAGGGGGAGGGAAATATGAGGCCAGGATGAAAACAATCAGAGGAGTAAAACAGAAAGTGAGAGAGAATGAAAGATAGGTAGGTCAGGGAAAGTGAACAAGTGTTGACGATTTGGTTGATCATTGGCAGTTTTATCTTGCTGGTGATAGGGTACTTGTCATTTCAGCCAGAGCTCTGATATGCACTGCTCAATGCATAAGAAATATAAAAAAGTTTTTTCTAAATCTTAGAAAAAAGTTCAATTCACATGCAAGTTCAGTTTCATTTGAAGACTCTGGATTTTTTTTGATATTTGATCCTAACCACCTTATCTCAAGTCAGTAATATGCTTCTTGCTTTTAGCAGCAGGTCAGGTGGAATTCTGCTATTGAGATCATCCATCATTGTAAATTGCTGTATTTTCTCTTTCAGACCAGGGTCTGAATGAGGCTTCCTATAAAGAAATCTGGGCTAGGATGTGCTACACTCTTGAAGCAGTTCCTGTGTGAATTGTCATATATCAAATGGCAGGCTAGAGGACAAAGAATAGAGAAGGTCTTCAAGCTTCTCATTTCAGAATCAATTCTTATTAGTTAGCATGGAGACAGCATGGTCTAGTGGCATAGGTAACGGTTGTTAGATATTACCTATGTTTATTATATATGATTTTTATTAATGATAACATCTGAATGTTATCCAGAAAAATAACAAAGGAATTTTAGCAGAGTAATTTTTTCTCCTTTTTTTTTTAGACTTTGACTGTTACTTACTTCAAAGTATTACTGCACAAATTTAAAGCAGAAAACATCTCCCACTCAGCACTGTAACAGCATCATAACAAACAACAACTGTTTCTGACCTGAACACTCCTAAAATGGCCATCATCATCATCTGTGTGTGTTGAAAACTAATCTGCATATGTTGATATCTTCCCTCCCAAGTCTGGGATGCTGTAGCAGTAGGCAGTCACATAGGTAAGACTGTGAGATGGAGGCACCTTCCATAACCTGGAGGAAGCCAAGCCTGTGTACAAGATAAATTTTAGCTTTATTGTGCCAAGAGATGCTACAGTGTTGTGTAGCTCAGGAATTAAAACTTTCCACTGTTGAAAAGATAGTGTAGGTTTTGGTGTTTATCCAAGGCTTGTACATCATAAATTACACAGACTGCGCTGGGAGCAAGGAACAGTGTTGAGGATCCACTTTCCTTTTTCTTCCATACCTAACAGAGTGTAATAACCATTGCAAAGCATGGTCCTGCTGGTACTTTCTAATACTGCAGTGAAACCTGCAGTCTTTGTTCCAGTATGGCATAGCTCCAAGTGGAGTCGGAGAGGACTTACCCATAACAACTGAAGTACTACTGATGAAGACTCTTCTGAAAGTGTGAAGCAGGGCTTTAAACACAATATCTCCGGCATCTTTGTAACAGAAGATCTGGACAGGGGGCAGATCTGAAGCAAGGGACCTTGATATCCTGGTGGAAAATGTGTTGTTACATATGAATTCTCAGTGCGTACTTGAAAGGGTGAATGCTAACTCCACAGGGGACTGCAGCCCTGAGGACATTTCTGGTGGGTTGAAAAATGTGATTAATCCCCTCTGGACCTGAGAGTCTGTGCCTAGAGTGCTGTGTCCTGTCTTTGGCTTCTTCCAAAAGGTATACACAAACCATGAACAGACTAGCGGAGGGCACTAAGACAGTTAGAGTTGGAATAGTTGATGTACAAGAAAGGAGCAAGAGGAACCAGTTTGTTCAACCTGGAGTGAAGAAGGGATCTAATTGTAGGCTTCTGCTACTTACAGGGGTTCATAGAGACAGATCCAAAAAATTGCAAAATATGCAGGTGAAGGACAAAAAGCAAGAAACAGAAGCTGCAGCAAGGGAAAACCCAGAGATACAAGAAAAATAAATATGAGAGTGGTTGCATAGTTGAGCAAGTACCTAAAAGGGTTGTGGAATCTTCCCATATGGAGATTTTTGAAACTCAGCTGGATGTGGTCATGAACAGCTTTAGCTTTGAAGCTGGTCATGCTTTGAGCAAAGAGTTGGACTAGAGACCTTCTGAAGTACCCTCCAACCTAAATTTTCCTACATTTCTGTTGGATCAAGTTGAGTTGTGGCCTCCTAGTTAGGCAGTCACCAGGCTGATACATAATCCCAGAGGAAACTGTATAGATTAATTATTGGAGATGTTCTCAATTTAGACACATTGCTTCAGCCAATGTATCTCAGATTGCCCTGTGCACTTTCAGCTTCATCTCTCAGATATTTTTAAGCTTATCCACTCCTGATTTCTAAGTTCCTTTATGCATTGTTTAAGATTCATGAACATACCATTTCCATGTCTTGCAAAACACTTGAATCGATATGTGTGAATTACACTGAACTTTTTTTGTTAAGCCTAAACTGTATCTGTCTGAGAATGAAGAAGCATAAATTTTGAAAACTAACAAAGTGCATTAGAAGATAATTTTTAGATTAATATCGGGATAAGATGGGATGTTGCAGTTGACTGCAGACCTAAAATATTGCAGAGAAATATGAGCAATGACTACTGTATTTTGTTGGAACAGTAAGACAGTATTGGAGAGAGGAAGAGGTAGGTTGTTGCAAATTGGCAGTGAGAACAATTGGCAGTTTTTGTGGGACTTTCAGGACTTGGATAACTGAGAATTGAAGATTATGAGTCAAATTAACAGTTTCAAAGGTGTAATGTGTAATTGTATGTAAGTGTAATTGTCACTAGTCTGAAGTAAAGGTGGTGCCGCCTTTGTGGATGAAGGTATGTTTAGCAGAGCTTTGTGTTTGTGGCCTTTCCTTTCTAGTGAACACTATCAAACTGTCACATTTTATGGACCATAAAAAGTCACCCAAGTTATTAAGACAAAAATATAATAAAAACTTAATAATTTTCAGGTTTCTGACAAGTTGCATATATGAAAACAGGTTCTCGGGGATAGCTGACTCCTACTTGTACTACCCAAACGCTCTCTTGTAATCCTTTTGGTTATTTTTTTCCTCTAAGACTTTGTATTTATTTCTGCCTCTGACAACTGTTTGAAAAGTTGTATGCCTTCTGCACAGTGGTATATTATGGATGATGTATTAAGAGTCATATATCCAAGCATGCCTTCTTTGCACCTAATAACTGTGCCACTGCTCCATAAAGAAAAAGCCCATGGCAGGTTTATTCATCTTTTTATTTCCTTGCTGAGGTCTTCTCCCTGCTGAAAAGGAGTCCTTTCCACTCCAATCTCTTTCTCCTGTCTGGTTTGTAAATGCCAGATGATTTTCAGTTGCGCTGGCACTGATAGGAATTGTTTATGAACTTGCCCCACAGGCTGCTGGTCACAGAAGGGAGACATTACGCATTTGTTTGTTTGCAAGAATCAAGCAGAAGTTTGAAACATCAGAAGGAAGGGCAAGAAAAGTGCAAAAGTTACCCTTCCTTTCAAAAGCAGGAGAGACGCGGTATTAAAATCACTTGAAATGTAAGTCAATACATGCACATGCCTCTGAAGGCTTAATTTTTGATCTGATGTGAGGTAGTTAGAGGCATGTGTTCTAGCTCATCTCAGCTTCCTGCCTGATTCCTGTGGAAGGAAGAGCTTTGGTGGTTTTGGGAAAGTTTCCCATAATTTATCCTCCAAAAAAACTACACACTCTTGCATATTCTATGTACATGATGGGAAATAGTCACTTTGGGAAATAGTCACAGTGAAGTGTACATAGTCAGATACATTTCCTTGCAATACTCTTGAAATGTCCACAAACAGTTTGCCCGGGGAGTAGACACTGGTCCTCCAAAAGTTCACAGCCGTGTCATTCTGTCTGCTGTCGATATCTCTGAGGGCCACACATGTGCTCATGTCTGTGTACTACGCCCTCCTACATGTCATATTCCTCACCCATAACCATCAGTGCTCTCAGGTACAGACAACTGTTTCCCATAAGCAGTGATCTCATTAAGCAAACTGTAGGTACCGACAAATAAGTACATCATTCCATACTTAGACTTAGTATACATAGTAGACAGCTTCCCATGTGCACACACAAACGTAGTCAGATCACATTAGCATACCCCTTAAAAAGCCTTTTATCATCTGTAAGTGAAGGCAGAAGGACCACCTCCAGAAAATCTCAATCTTTGTCTTTTATAGGAGAATGCAGAAAGATTGTCAACCCTATAAAGAGGACTTCGTACCGGAGAGATAATGGGGATTCATGAATTGATCTAACAGCAAGCACTTGAATATGATTTAGGGCTTCTGTGCAACTTTTATTTCATATCAGTGCTTTCTTCTTTCACACCATTTCCTTTTCAGCTCTGATGTGGATAGGAAGAGCTCATGTAAATTGTAGGCAGAGGGTGATGATTGCTTTACTGGAAAGAGCTCTTAATGAGGCAATTTGTTCTGCTGGGCTGATATGTGCTAGCTCCCCATAACTGTTTAAAAAGCTGGTAGCAGCAGTCTTCTTCTATTATTGTAAAAGTACATCTCAGATAGCACTGCTCCTGCCAGCTTCGCCTGAGGGTTCTTTTTCTTCTAGTTCTCTTGAGAGAACTTCTGTCGCAGAAAAGTGGAGCATCCCAGGTTCAGTGTTGAGCTCTGCCTCAACTGAGCTGTTCTGAGCAGTGAGAAATCTGTATGGCCACTGTTATGCTGTTGTTTTTTAACCTAATCCTACACTTCTTCACATTTCTTTCTCACTGTCCTTCCTATCAGTGTGCAGTGAATTGTGTGCAATTCATCAGATTGCTTCATAATGTTTGTATACAACTCCCAGTGGTATATTCCTCATTTTTTATCTTTGGCTAAAATATAAACCTGATCAGTGCACTAGGAGAGAAGAAAACGTATATTATAGCAATAAATGTAGAGATTTATTTTATTGCCACTGTTTGCTGTCTGGCCACAGTCATCCACACAAAACTTCTTTTGTTAAATGACACGGAGTGATTCTTAATTGTAGCATGGAGCTTGGAAAGTAAAAAGGAGAGTCTTATTGTTGTAGAATTGAGCACTGCAGAAATATACAGTAGAAACAATAAGAGCATTTTATCTGAAGAATAGTATGATACAGTATTCTTATCATTGAGTTTCACTATTGCAAGATACAAGGCCAGTAATTGGGATGGTGCACTGAATTTTTTGTAGTGTCCTTCATTCTAGCAACTCAGAAGGCTTTAAAATGCACCTTCTTACCCATCTTGGAAAAAATACAATTTTATCCAGAGTTAGCTGGACTTCTGACCATTTAAGTGCATATGAGCAATGAAGAAAATTCAAAACCTGAGTCTTGTGAGAATGGAGTCTGTTCATTCCTGATATTAATTTCCTATGTCATCTTACAGAAGATAGCCACTTGGTGCCTTGGTTCCCCTCCTGAAAGTGAGGTTAATAGTATTTAGTATCAGTTATGAGGATAAATCAGAAAAGATGTTCAGGTTCAATGGTAGTGGTGGCACTATAAAGTCTAATATCAGAACAAGGAGCAGAAACCTGAAATTAGAGCTTCTGTCTCTGACTAAAATAACTAAATTACACTTGACCTATAGCTTTGTATTTGGTGAAGTTAGATAACAGCACAGTATGTGTTAGTTCTATATGATCTGCAACATCATGGCTTTTTGTCACTGCTAGACTATTGTGGTAACTCCTGCTAAACTCCTGGTTTCTCAGCTGATGCTTCATGTGCTGGTCATTATTGCCTGCAGCCCAGAACTCAAACTCTCTCTTTACCTTCAGAAGTGTCAGTCATCTTACTCTGTGCCTTGTTTTAGTTTTCACCACCACTGTTATGATTCATCTTGGAATGATGTTGTCTTTTCCTTGCCTGCAACAGCTGCCAATGATACTAACCTATTAAATACATTTACATGCTCTTTAGGTAAAGGAGTGGAAAAAAACCTCTGTAATTTTGCTGGAATTGTCATTGTACATTGTAATTACTTTTTGCATTTCAGAAGGGCAAGGTCCCTAAGGAAAAGCACACAGGACTTGTGCAGAATCATAAAAGCTTTTCTGCTCTGAGGTCCACAAGTTCAGTCTCATTAAAGAGCTATGCAGATACCTTTCTGCCCTGCAACTAGAATTCCCCGAGTGTCTGCTGCAGAGTTAACATCTTTCAGGCAGCCATTTATGAATGTCCTTTTTTCTCATCGCTCCTTTGTAAGATAATAGCCAAGATCTTGAAGCCGTTGAGGAGTCAGCAAGGTATAGAACAGTAGAAGACTGGCACAGATTATCAGATTTGGATTTGTTTGAGGGAGCTTGATAGGTTTTAACTCCTCAGCCTTCCTTCTTTTTAATCTCCAGCTGAAATGTTTCCCTTCTCAAGGCATTGCTGCAGGAGCAAGTGTCATTGCACAGGAAAGGAAAATGGGGAGCAGAATTAAATCGTCTTCCCATGGCTGTATCAAGCCATCAGGATGTGGCTTCTGTGTAGCCTTTTGTTTCTCAATCAAGTCATGAAAATTGATGTAAGCAGCTTTTAAATCAAGATTAAAGCAGAGATTACTTGGTTTCTTTTGTCTCTTTCTATCATTCTTAATATAATGGCACACGTAGGAGGACCTTTTACATTGACCTTTGAAAAAGCACTCATAATAGATGCAACATTTGCACAGTCACTGTTCTTTTGTATTTAAGATCCACTTTAGTGGTAATATCTTAAGTATATTAGTCATTTTCTAGTGACTACGTAGAAGAGCATCTATGTATTTAAAAGAAGCTTAGATTACAAGCATAATCACGTTTCACCTATTGTTTGGTTTAAATCACAAGATTTTTAAGGTGATTGCTAAACCTCTTTCTAGTAACTCTTGGGTGCACTTCAGGCAAGTGGTCAGTAACCTAATAAATAGCCCTCTTATAAGCCATTGTATGCCCTGTGGGACACTGGTGAATTTTTTCTCTCACTGCAAATAATTTCTGCTTAGCACCAGCCCTCACAATTTCCAATTGAATCAGCGCATCACCTTTCATTGATGCTGCATGTCAGTCCCCAAGATTTGCAGGGAGCTGCCCTGCAGTCTGGAAGCTGGAAAACATTATACTTTTCTCTGTGTACCCCAAATACTCTCTCTTTGGGAAAATTAACTTGTTATTGCATTCAGATGGAAACTAGTACATACCACTAGGATTGCTGACTTTTCAGGTTGCTTTGTTGTACGCACCAGCTGCCATTCCTGCTCTCATACCAGGCCAGTTTTGATATCAAGCAGAATGTGAAAGACAGGCAGAGAGAAGGACTGGATGCTAACTTCAGCTGCATGGCTGGAAAAGTTCCATGAATTCTTTGTGTTTTTTTTTACATTCTTTCCTGCCACTGGTTATTAAACTTCTCAAGTGATGGCTGCAAGCCCCAGCGGGGTTCCAGGTGAAAATCGTTCAAGCTTTTCCCTTGCACACCTCATATGGGGAGAGTCAGGGTATGTGCAAGCTCAGATTCCCAGGGTTCTGCAATTTGGCTTCACCTCCACAGGAATGCAGGCTGTGTGGTGGCAGCACAGCCATCTGTTTCAGCAGGGTGTTAGGCTCAGCTGCATTTTTCTCCACATTCTGATTAATTGCATCTGTGTACAAACTAGTTTTCTCAAAAAGCTATTTATTGCCTTCAAATTAACAGCGTAAGCATTAAACCTCACACAAACAAACAGACAAAATAAGAACAAAAATGCAAATGTCCAGCTTGGAGAGCTGGTCTCATCTTGCGCTTGTGGTGATGGTGCATCATGAGTGATCACAGACTTTTCTAATGGCTGAGTAGCTACTGTTCTCTCTCCACTCAGAAACTAATTAAAGCCCCAGCATGATGCTAGAAGCACATGGCTTCCAAGAGGTGATGACAGAGACACAACAATGGCACCTGTTCTTTTGGAGCCTGGGATAGATGTGATGGAAGAAGACATTCTAGGCAGTGCACATGGACAGGTGAAGACAGTTGTGCATGCTCCCTGAGCTAGCTGCAGCAGAGAGGCCATCTGGATGCATTAACACAGGACAATGCCCACATAAAAAGTCCAGCTGTGAGGCAAGACTTCTTTTCACAGGCACGGCCATGAAGTAATGTGTGTAATCACCTTTGGGATCAGAGCTGACTCAAAACTGAGGTTTGACTGTTTGCACCGTGCTGCCAAGTGCTCTGCTTGGATCAAGGCTTTCACCAATGTCTTGTGTGCTCGTATGAGATTCAGACTTGTGAAGAGCTGAATGTTCTGGCCAGCCCAGGAAGGCTCTTAAAAGCGTGCTGTAATAGGGAACTACACTTGCTGTCTTTCTAAAGCAAGACTAATCATGTCAGGTTGCTCAGGGCCACATGCAGTCAAGTCTTGAACTTCTCCAAGATGGAAGCCCTGCCTCATACTGTGGTATACAGTGAAATAAATCTGTTTTGTTTCATGCATTTGAAAATATGACTTCATGGTCTAATGTGATATAAAAGTGTCTGAAGACATATCTTGCAGCTGGAAAGTTTTATTATATTTCATCTTAATTTATTACCTCTTACAAACAAGTAATGCTCTGTGCTTCTCTAAGAATTTCTATTACTGATTTTAAAGCACTTAACAAACAATAACTCATGACGACAATATTCTCTGCCCCTAAGATGGATTTAGTTTTCATCATTTTAAAGGGAGAGAAACTGAGGCAGAGAGGAGCCTTGTGCTGTACTCCTGATCTGACAGTGAATACAATGGAAGAGACAAGCGAAAAGAAACAAGCATGTCAGATTCCAAGCTCTACTAAGCCTATAGCTTTCTTTCAAAACACCAAGAAAAATACAGAACATGCAGAGAATGCACACAAACACCACACACAGAGTGCATTTCAATAAACGTTTTTCTCAGAAGTTTGAAACTTAAAAAGATACTCAGTGTGCTAACTCTTATTATTCTTTTTCTGAAGAGAACGTACATTAGAGATGGTTTGTTTCTCATGATTAGTAAGGTTGAATATTCATTCTATACAAACGACTGCAGAATTAACAATACATTACAATTACATGTGCCCTCAAATGGGAACACAGACTTATTACTTGTTTCAAGTAAAATAATTACTTACAGGAGTGACACATTGATTACTAATTCTTCAAGAAGTTATTATGCATAACTATTTGAAAAACAAAGACTTCAAGTCAGAAATATAATTCTTACTAGGAGTTCCTCAATTTAATAAATGATTTTGACTCAAGTAATTGCTTTGCTAAAGTAAAAATGTGCTGAAAAACCTTGAGTTTACTTTGCTAATGCCGCATAATAAAGCAACTAGTATTAATAATAATTATAAAGCTAATACACTGCTGAGCATGAACTCCTGCTTTTTATTGGCTACCACAAACATAACATTTAAAACTTTTGATCAGTTTAAACTTTTGATCTCTTTAAACTGGCCAGATCCAGAACCACATGAATGCAAACAGTGGCTCTTTATTATTATATATTTTTTTTATTCTTAAATGCTGATATGTGGATGAGAACACAAATACTTTGAAGTATTTCAAATACAGAGTGGGAGCTGAAAACCTCCCATGCAAACTTAGCAGGTTTATTTTGCTTATGTCTCAAATGGTCTCATCCACTAAAATATCCCCTTGTGAATTTTGACCACTAAGATGTGAGTGATAATGTGATTTTCCCTAAAAGCAGAGATGAAACAAAGAGATTCTACCCCACCACAGTCTCACCATAAGCTCCAGGGGAAAAAAGCACTGGGCCTTAGGATAGCTGTTCAGGATTCCCAGTCTTGTGCTTTTTCTATGATTCTATGTGGTGGGTTGTTAGAGTTAGGGTAGCATGGTCAGGTTGCAGTTGGACTTGATGATTGTGAAGGTCTTTTCCAACCTGAGCAATTCTATGATTCTTAGTGGAATCAGGTCGTGTTCCCTGCTAGTTCATAGTAGGAAGTAGAGTAACTGCTAGGAAGGCCTCACAGTGGGCTGATTGGAATTATATACAATCCACTTCAAGCTTTTCAGCTTCAAGCTTATTTATGTAGTTATTACTTTGGTTTACTTGGGTAGTTCGGTAATGATATTAATATAACTCAGAGAGAGATGCTAATCCCCAGATCAGTACTAGTCCATACTCTCAATTAGCTGTTAAGAGATTATTCTAGTTTCTCAAAGTTGTATTAATTTTTTTTTGAGAGTGTCCCAGGCTAAAAGAAAGTACATTTTGAGTATATCCAGAAATATATTTTTCTCTTCTTTAAAATATCGGAGGGAATTTTTTTAACATTGTTACGTTCCATTATATCTAAGTAAATGCATATTTCAATGAATGGCTACTTGGTGCAGTCAGAGGGTTCTCTTTGCTGCTGGGAGCAGCTGCAAAGGAGGCTGTTAGAGCAATGCTGGAACTGCAAATGCCTTCACAGGGAGAGTTCTGATGTACTTACTTACAGACTCTTACTTTCCAGACGTACAGACTCCTGGTTTTGGTCCAAATTCAGGAACAAAGAGAGGATGGCACCTAAAATAGAAGAGAGTTTGGTTTGTTTTGCTAGAAGACACAAAAAATGCGGTTCCTTCTGTACAAGAGCTGCTTCTGAAGAGTCATTGCATGGTTGGAAAGCTGGCAGGGTGCCACAGCAGAAAGCAGGGATCTTTCTTCTGGTACTAAAAACTGGTACACAGTTTTTAGTATTTTCTATAGTTTAGGGAAATATATAGTGCTTTCATAAAGGACCAACGTGTATTTCATCTCTGTACTCATGGAAACAAGATCCTTATTTTGAAGTTGGTCATGAGTTTATATCTATGAAATCCAAAGATCTGATTTCTTTGCTTTTAGCAGAGGAAACCTAAGATACTACCAAGTATCTGGAGTAATTTTCTTCTCATACCTGCTTTTCAGAAGCTGTTCTATGGGGCCACTACTTGAAGGTGCAGGAACAAGCAAAGCCTTGTGAAAAGAGAGCGTGTGTTATTAAGGAAGATGGGCCAAAAAGGTCAACTTTTAGTAGAGGAATGTCAAGCAAAGGGATTAGTGACAGAAAGACCTTACTGGATATCAGATTCTTTCTGGAATTTCAGGAAATCCGATTCTCACAGTTTTGCTCTGATATGGCAAGATGCAATTGTTTGATCAACCAGGTTGACCTTTGCCTGAAACATGATTAAAAGTAAGGCAGTGCTCCCCCACCCCAACAGTAACATTGTACTAAAGATCTTTAATAAACCTCCCACCCACTCAGAGGCCACTAGTGGGAAAGTGAAGTGAGACAGAGAGATGTCCTGACGTACAGGCAGATGGCTAAACTGCCACTGGGGATGTCTTCTGCTACATTAGCATGGTTTTCACACAAGTCCTGCCATTTTAATTTAAAGATCTTTAATCTCCATAAGGGAATTAACTGATTGACTCTCTTCCATGAACCCTCTTTATAATTATGCAAATGGCCCAGCACAAGGGAGAAACAAGTCATTTTATTAATTTCATAAGCATTTTATTAAAATTAAAGAAGACACCAATGACAAAAGTTACTCGTGATATACCAAGTACTAACAACAGGTCCGAAATATATGCTTAGCCTCTTAACAACTGAAAACCTTTATTTTGTTTTGGATTCCACTGACAAAGCTACTTTGCAAATATAAGTGCATTGAATGGCCAATCATTATACAACCCAAAGGTGGTATTTTATCTTACTTCTGATCATTTCTGCACAGCTTTCTTTATAGCATCTCCCCAGTGAAAGTCAGCATGGCTTACTGCCAAGAAGAAATGCTTCATATTTTGAAATAAGCCAATCACTTCATCCAGGGCTGGCTCTCCTCCAGCCTGTTGGTGTGAAATATATTCTGTCTTGAGTAGCTGCTTCAGTGGCTGTCAGAGAGTTTAGTTAAGTGCCATGGTCAGTTTCTCCTGTTCTAGGAAGTCTCACTTTTTTTCTTTTTTTCTTTTTTCTTTTTCTTTTTTTTTCTGGAAATAACTACTGATGAGTTTGTGGCTTCGTGTTTAATGAGGAAAAGGAAATGTGTTTGAAATATGACATGTTGTCCACTCTTCCTGAATAATGTTTTGAAGTTTCTACATTGTTTTGTCTTTAATGGTGCTCACTTTAGCTTTCTAGAAAAATCGGTATGAAGCAGTGATCTCCACTGCAGCAGTGCAGAGGTGTGCTCACACATAATGTGATTATATTACATATAATGACATTCATGTAAATTAGAAGGCTAGGCTTCACATGCTCTGATGTCAGGGTTTTGGAAGAGGCAAGCTGGTGGTAAGTACGTTCCCATGTGTGGGTTTTGATTCTCAGAGATTTACAATTTTATTAGTATACCACTTCAATGGAAGAAGTTTCTGGGACAAACAGTCATATAGATCTACATTTTGTCTGTGGTATCTCCTATAGCATATTAATTTTTATTTACTTTCCCTTTTATTATGAAGTATACCTTAGGAAAAGCATGAATATCTAATAATCATAACCAGGGTTCCATAATTTAATATTTTTATGTTGACATGATTATACAACTATCTAGATTTATCTGTCTCCCTTTGTCATTACAGCCTGAATTCCCTTCCCTACAGGCCAGGTTAACTTGGTCATGCTATCCAGACAATGGGAGAAGATGTATTTTTTCTCACTTTGGAGAACTAAACCAGCAGTTGTAGTTCTGCTAAAAACTTAAAATGTAATACATGATGAAGATGCCAAGCGCTGATGTGCCTGGTCTGGTCATACTGACTTCATTTTAACCTTACCCCAGCAATAAGCTGTCAGCTGTGCTCATTCATGTCTATGTAGGAACCTCTGGATTTCAGCCCAGGATGCCATACCTTATGAGGTGAGCACATCACTTTTCAGGTCTTCCTCTTCATGAATTCCTAAGGACATTTCTGAGCCAGAAAAAAGCCGTCTTTCCTTGCTCACTCTTCCTATTCCCCCTCATTCTTTTTACTCCCATTTTGTTCTACTTTTTCTAATCCCCTCGACTTTCAAGGCAAAAAGGAAAAAAGTCTGCTGAGAAATGGATTTTCCCTTCAGGGCAATGCAGACTTCAAAAGAAAAATCAGTTATTTCAAGAGAGGAAAAAAAATCTAATCATCAAGAGCAATAATTACTTTCTAAATGTTAGTATGGCAGATAAGGAGAGCAGAATTGAAGTGGAAAGTGAGGCTTTCTCAGTTATTCATTATATTTGGTTTGTAAGTTTGGAATTTCTAAGGACTTACTCTGTATTGCGTCTCTGTAATGTAGTTATCAGAACCGATAACTTATCAAGACAGTTATCAGTTCTGTCTCTTGTGTTTCTTCAGAGATAAAAGATGGCAGTTTGAAAATTAACTGCCTATTTTTTCCAACTTGATCTCTTTACTTCCTTCTGTGCTTATGCAATGCATACATTTCTGTTTCCAGCCATTTTGTAGATGTTCTGCTTTGGATTCAAGAGTATGTGGAGCTCAGCTTTAACTCTTATTCCATTCAAACCACAGAGCCTTTCATTTCTGACTGGCAACCTAGTTAAAAATGGTAGCAAAGCAGGCTTTCTGTCTGGCAGACTACAGTTAGCCACATTCCTTTACCAGTGAAAATAAAGACTTCTTAAAGCATTTCTTCACACAAATACTCACCATTTTACTCCAGTAGGATTGTTCTCTAAAATATTTTTTAAAAATCTCTCTGAATTTGTTCAATGCTGTTTCAAAGTACATCTGCTCATGTCCAAGGATGGTACAGAGTGGGATTTTTAGACTGAAGTTGTAAATGGGAAATCTGTTTTAGGAGAAGAAATTGTTAGAATTTAGCTTATTAACTTTGCAGACTAAAGGAATAAAGGAGATGAGATATGATTGCTCTCTGAAACTGTATCATGTTTATAGAGAAAAAGTATGGAAAATATTTATGTAAGCTAAAGCACTGCATGGCCCAAGGACAAATGGCCATTGCCTAGCTGTGAGTAAGCTGAGGCTGGAAATTGGAAGACGGCTCCTAAACAAAAGGAGATTCCTCTGGAGGAAGGTGTCTAGGAGAATAAGTTTATTGATAGATTTATAATGTTGTCCTGAAGTAGATGAGTGGTAGCTCTTAAGATTTCAGAGGTTCCTTCTTGTTTTCCCGTGATATGTGTACATGAGGAGTCTGCATCTACTGCCATTTTACAACTGTATTAATATCATAGAGATGCTGTATAGAGACCTGCTGTCACACAGCTCTGCTAAGCTTCAAGGTGATGAGTTGTCAGCTCTCAGGCAGTGCAGCTGAGCAAGAGATTCTTGCAATAAGACACATGCAGCAGACAGTTACAGACAAGTCATTGATACACATAGTACATAAGACCTTCTGTTCGCTTGGCTGGTCCCATCATATGAGGTAAAATTACCCCAATCATTAGATAAAGAGTCAGCCATTCCACTTAGAGTGAAAATTCTCTTCTTAACTAGAAAAGTAATCAACTACAAGGAAGAGAGGAGACTTCTGAATGCATCACTCCATAAATCCTGTATGCTGTCTGCTGGTTAGGTTGAAGAAATAGTCATTCCTATTTTTAATAAATAAGGAAGTATTTTATATTCAGGTTTCAGTAAGTTTATAGCTCAGCTTCAGAAGGCTCAAAAGAGCGTGAGAGAAATCCTGAGCTCTTGGAAGATATCACTTGAGGCAGTACTCTCAGTACTGACATTGCCTGTTACAGAACAGCATTAAACATGATTAACTGGATTTGCTAGTACAGCTGGCTGCCCTGTTTGCTGGTATCAGGAGCTGGAACCTTGGAGGAGAATTTTGAAGGAGCCTGCATTGATCTTCAAACCTGCTCTCCAGCTGGATGGGAGAGGAATATGCTTGAAGTTTTCTCTTTGGAAAGCAAATATGGCATTAGAGCTACTCAGATCAGGGTGGATTTGGAACTTGGCTAGTGATGTTGCATGAAGTCAAATTATCTCAATCATTAAGAAAATATTAAGTAATGCACTTAAAGTGAAAAAAGTACACATAAAGTGCAAAAGTCCCCTAAAATGGAGGAGGACAAGAGGTAGCTTGATGACTCAAGTTATATGCAACATAAACTTATCAGCCCGTTGTTGTGTCCCTCAGCAGCAGAGTCTGTGGACTGAAGTAGGGAGTGGAAAGCGACAGGTAGGGTATTGGGCACAGAAAGACTCATGAAATCGTTCATGCTCATACTCAGAAATAAGGCCCAGAAGATTGTACGAAATCAAGCACTTTATTAGGAGGGGTCAGATTTCAACATAAATCACTGATCATTCAGTTTAATCCGATCACTTTAGTCCATAAGGAAATTGCAATAGGTAGGTACTGACCTGTTCATATTTTGGGTGAGAATTTTCCTTGTTTTGGAGAGCTTTCTGCTCACTTCAGCCTGAAGAGGTTCACGGCAGGTCAGAGTAGGATAAAGGGAAAGACAGTGGAGTGGAGCCTTCAGGCATTTCCTCCCCCTGCCATCTGCAGTCAGCAGATTCCCAACATTTCATGAAGTGCAGATGCAAGAAAAAACACTCATGCTGCCATCTACCCACATCTAGAATAGTGCTCTGGATACCCAGGGATGTAACTGTTACCCCACTCTATAGCTAGTGTATTCGTTTGTTTTCATGTATGGCATCCAGCTGTGCCAACTCTATTTTGAATTAGATGAGTGTAATGTACTGTACAGTGCTTAAGGACATACAAAAAACATTCGCTGGGCTATTGAATCAAACAGAAGGAAAAAGAAGGAAGTTGCTCTTTCTGCAGTGTAAAGTAGAGAAACAGACATTATTTTGTACTCATTCTCCCAGTGACATTTTAATTTATGAGCTAAGAATGCACTGATTGCTAGCTGCAAAAATTGATTTGGTGTTCATCTGATTCAACCCATGTCAGAGTTTGAAAGTAATTATGATAGTGGAGCTGATAGGCAGGCAATTACATTTTTGTTCTCTCTCTTTCTCTCCTTTTTTTCCTGAAGTTGTTCTTGTCATAAGGCCCTGCAAGCATAAGTATATAATCTTTAGCAGTGTTATTTTGTAGCTTGTTAAGGTATAGTGTCAGCGTTAAAGCTACACTAACTGCTTTCTTCACCTTAGCCTTTGTTAGCTGATTCAGAAATATTCCAGGCTCACCAGATTAAGGAATCTACGTTCAGGCAAACAGTGTTGTGCTGCCCATACTTCCTCCACACTGTTAATACTGTTGACTATAGCCAGTATTTCCTAAAGATGTTTTCCTGCCATTAATCCCATTACCTTTTCCTCATGTCAAGGTATCTGCATGGGCAGAGGGTGGGGGGCGCAGAGTTTGGTGTATGTTCTATAGTGGGGAGGGCATGGGACATCTCATCACCTCAGGCTGCAGTCAGGATACTGCTATGGGAAGGAAATGCTGTAGGATCTTGTTCATGTGCTCCAGATGAAGGGTGATCCAAGAGGAAATCCCCTTGCTCTGAACCATTAAGAACTGTGGATGTTAAGCATGGATCTTTTTCACAGGACTAACAGTTTTTAGGGTCTGCACCATCTGACATCCTGTGGCCGCTTTGCTGTCCTGCACATACCAACTAGAGAAAAAAAAAAAAAAGAAAAAAAAAGAAAGAAAAAAAAGGCTTAGATTGTTATTTGAAAACTGATACATTGATGCAATTATTTTTCTGAGGTAATTTTTAAAGGACATTTGGTTTTCTGCCAGTATAGAGCAGAAGTTAATTCTTTAGCATCACAAATGATCATAAAACTGAGCTGTTACTCATCTGTCAACTGTACTAAATACGTTGCTTATTTGACTAAACAGTGCTACTCAGAACAGGGTCTCTTTTGTCCCACTCATACTGCAATGTCTAGATACTGGAACTTTGATCTGATTAAAGGCTGTAGATATTGTCACTATTAAAATTCAGGTAATAGCAATTGTATATTCACATGTAAACTTTTTGTTCTTCAATAACGAGGAGTTTAAAAAAGTAAAAAAATCAGTGTTTGAATTGAGATCAGTAGTCACAAGTATTGAAGAGCCGCTCACTTTTCCTGAGTATCTCAGAGAACAATGGATGGCAGAGAAAAACAAGGGTAATGCTGGAGTGGGAGAGCAAAGCCTGTGAGCTTCAGTAATACTGCAACATGGTGCGAGGTGTACCGGGAGCAGAAGGGCTCTGACAGCTCTGGGCTGAACGTGGGAACACAGAGTGGGAAATGGAGACTGAAATCTTCCTGTAGCAATTTTTCTTCAGATCTTAGCTAGAAGGGGTGCACAAGGAGAGAGGTAATTGAAGTCTGTGAAAGGTATCTGTCTCCTTTCTAAACTTGTCTTGCCTATTATCCATTTACTTCATTCTTTCACTCTCTCTGTATTTTTCTCTCTTTGCTAAAGTGGATGAAAAATGTTATTTGCTTTAAGTGAATGGCAAAGCATGGAATTGTATAGGAATTATGTGTTTTTATTTATGTCCTTTACATTTACATGATATGAAGGATTAGAAGAAACATTGTAGGTTGTGTGATATCAGAGCAATAATTTCTTTTCCTTCAGCACAGATTTGCCTATTGATGTTTACTATTCAAATCATGGATGGCCTGATGAGAGTCAGTAGCTCCTGTTCTGGGTTTCTGAAAACTGCTTTGTCTGAGGCTGTTGTTCAGCATTTATTGTTTCACTTTCTCTTTGTTCTTACTAACTTTGAACCAAAGCAGTTCCTTAAAAGTATTTTGGGAGTGATCTGCAATGCAGCTCCCTTAGGTCCACTCCAGATTAAAATGTCATGATCACCCAAAGTAATAAAATGGTATGAGGAGAAGAGATTCTTGTGGGCAAACAAATGCCATAGTTTTTCCCTTTTTCACTCTATGTTGGGCTATAAAGTACAGCTGTGGCTTTCTATAAAGTTCAGGGCTATTCTCATCTACTAATTAGATTCAGGCAGTGTTTTAACTTTATAGTTAAGCCTGATTCACTTTACAGCATGCTTTAACCATCAGAAAGAGATGAGGAAATGGGGTGAATTATGGAGCAAATTCTAGACTTTGTCCCTCCTTCTGGGAGGTATAGATATGTATTTCACATTTCTAATTTAAATTCTGAGACTTCCATCTATTACTGATTTGGTGCGCATTGGGAGGATTACTCCATCATGTTTCAAGTAAGGCCACATTGCAGCCTGTTACTTCTGCCTCCTGAGAATACGAATTTGACGGATTTCCCTAGGGCTTATTCAGGTATCTTCTGCAGTGCCAGAAAGCTGCCCACTTGTTGGATTAGAAAGACAGAAAAATCCACCATCTCCCAAATGCTTTATCACATCTTTGTAGACCCCACTGCCATACGGGAGGGCTGCTCTGAAAGTAATGCCTCCTTTTTTATTATGTTGGCCCATGACATCAAAGGTGGATGGTGTCGGTATAGCAGTAGAGGTTGAATCTTCCCACCAATATTCAATTACATTTTGTTGCCATGATGACTATGTTGAAAAATGCCACTTCGTAGCTGAGAATTTGTTCTATCAAATGGTGTTCTTCTGGTCTTTGTATGTGTTGTAGTTTCCATGGAAATAAATAGGAGGCATTACTTTTGGAGCAACCTACAATTGAGAGGATGCTTCTGAGGCATCTCAAGAGTCAATAAATTCCATCCTGTTAAAGGGACTTAAGTTTAAAATGTCAGGAAATTAGGCTGTAACAGAGGAAATGCATCATCGGGCACTGTTTTATGTATGTGCTTAATCGCACTGAACACTGAAAGTGAGTTTATATACTGACAAGTGGCCCGAATTTATAACTTTTGGACATGTTCACATTCAGAAAGACAAAATGAATTTAAAAATTATTAGGAAAGAGACAAATTGGAAATGTCATTGTGCTACTGTGTGAATCTAGGTTTTTCTTTGCCTTTTGTGCTGCACTCTGTTTTGGGTATTGCCTCTCAAAAACCAATCTATGATACATAGAAAAGAGATAAACAGGGATGGTCAGGAGGGTGGAATCGTTTCTGCCTAAGGTGAGGTTAAAGAGGCTGAAGAATTAGTAACTAAACCAGGGGGATAGCAGAAGTTTCCAAAATCAAAACAGTGCAAAGAAATTCTGACTATGGGATGACAAACATTAAGAAATGAAATACAGCACTAGCAGGCTGAGATCAGACAGCTATTATGCCAGCTTGTGGTAGAAAGACCCATTAAGAATTATGAAATATGCAATTGGTGAAGCATGAAGAAGCAGGTGTAAACACTTCTTAAACCCATGCATGCCATTCCAATTGGCAAATGTTGAGTAAGAGAGAAAAATGCTTCTGCATGTTAGTCTTGACTTTATCCTTTCTCTTGAACAAATACAAATAACTGGCCAATGCCAGGAGAGAAACAAAGATGGAGCGTGAGTTAGCAGGCCTGTGCTTACATTCTACTTTTGCATGTTCTTAATGGGCAGTCTTTATAAGTGTATGTTTGTATTTCAAGCACTTGTATCGATGACTTTGTACTGATGGATGCCAGAGATACCTTCAGGCATTTATAAAAGGCAAAAGTGAGTTGTTAAACATCCCTAGATAAATAAAGAAGGAGGTAGTAACCCTCCAACTCTCTATAATTCTTTAAACGTTCGTATTTCTGGAATGTGAATTTCCCTTCTAAATGGGAAGGCCTTTGTCTGTAAATTACATCAGTATTTCATTAATGAAATTCATTTTTCTTTTTGTCTTTCTCTCTTTCTGTTTTGTTTAATTATGATATAGTCATTTACAGCCAAACCTTTGTTCAGCTGCTATAAAATATTCATTTCCAGTTGCAGCTTGATAATGAAACAGTATCCTGCAGCCCATTCAAACTGTTGCAGAGCAAGGCAAATCACCAAAGGGAAGGGAATCAATGCGTTTTTTAAAAAACAACAGACTCAAACACGCTCAGTGCAAACTGGTTTTATGCAAAGGGAAAGGATGCCAGCTAAAAAGCAATTTATGTAATACGTTGGCAAGGAGGTGAGGAGCCAGTGAATAGAATTTAATGAGTTGACAGCTGTCGAGAACTCCATGGTGTCGGATTGTAGCATTTGTTTCGATCATTTGCACATTGTGTGTAAGTGGGAGACTTAGGTACAAGGAATACCCTGGGACCAGCCAGGCAATTTGTTCCACTACCTATGAGGTGCTGCAATTCAAAACTGCATAGTATAGAGGTTACAGAGCATTTCTCTGCACCTGTTGGAAAAGCTGTGCTTTGTCTGAAAGCAAGGTTTGAGTGCTGGTAGTTCACTGTGGCAGGGGTGTTTTTCTGAGTCATTTGCCTTTGGTGATGAATAACATCAAGTTCTGCTGCGGTTTATTTCTGTAGATTTTCACAGCAAGTTTTCTTCACCTGTGAAAAGAGATTGCAGGAAGTTCTTTTCCTTGTCATGCAGGAATCTTGGTGTGTAGGAATATACAGTCTTTTCCAGTATTCATTTATCCTTTTTCCATTTCAGAATCATCAAAGAGAGATTATTTCTTAGATTCCTCCTTCCTCAGCTGCACGTAGCAGTTTGTTCTACTACATATTGTAGAATCACAGAATCATTAAGATTGAAAAAGAACTCTGAGATTGTCCAGTCAAGCAATCAGCCCATCACCACCATGCCCACAGAACCATGTCAACCATATGAGGGATCCACTTGGACTGTGTGTCTTTCAGCTCACAGAGTATGACAAGCTGGGTACACTCACAGCACTTTACACAGCACTCTCCCTGAGGTATTCTCAAAGCAGCTAACATTTTCTTCCAGGAGATGCACATGCATCTTCCTTGTCTGAAGAGTGAGCTGTGGTGGGTTGGCAGGCTTGCTGCCCTGTCAAGAGACATTGCAAATCAGTGGCAGAGGTGTCCTGGCACCAGGCTTTTCTGTGTGAATGTAAGGGCAGGTTGGACTAGGTAAAAATAATGGTCCCTTCTGACTTTAAGATCTCTGAATTGAAAAAAAGAAAAAAAAAAGAAAAAAAGAAAAAAAAGGAAAGGAAAAAAAAGCCTATCGGCTGCAGTCCATTTCTTGCAAACTCCTAACTCTTGTTAGTGCAGCTATATGCCTAGTAACAACTGTGGAGTCAATTAAGAGATTTTTTTTTTCAACTATTTTGCCATCTGAAGCACTTCAGAATAATACTGTTATACTACAAAGTTCTGCCAATTCCACTACAGCGTTCCAGAGTGCCAAAACGCACATGCTTTGATTTTACATGCTGCTGCCAGTCAGGAGCCTGAAATGGATTATAACTATGCCAACTTTTGTAAGCTTAGCTTGCAACACTCAAAGGTAGTGTAACTGTGCCGGCAAAGCCCCTCCTGTCAGTATTGCTGAATCTGAGGAGAGCCAACTTGGATACAGTGTGGCTGTAATGCCAGTAAAGCTCCCTGGCACGAATAAGACCTAAGTCTGAAAATTAGTGGCAGAAAAGCCAGAAGGCATCACCTTTTAATGCCAGAGTCTTCCATGACTTGTCTCTGGAAGCTACAATAATGATAGCACATAGAAAGGAATTTAAAGAAAAGAACTCATTTCTTCCTGGGAAGAGAGATACCTTCATCCTAAAGCTATTGCCATAGCTCTTTTAGAGAGGGAATGTCAAATTTCATCTTAAAACAAGGGTGGTAAAATTCTTTCTGCTTTTTTCCCTTGTTATGAGGCCCAAACAGCAAGATCCTATGCACACGCCTATTTATTTCTGTGTGTAGGAACTGAAGTGCTTTGGATGTGGAGAATGCATCTCATCACATTTTGGCCCCTGTCCTGATTAAGCTGTCATGTTTTATGCATTCCTTTGACTGAAGTTATGTTTCCTGTGGGCTAATGCTTGGCTATCATCAGTTCAGAAGGACTGAATATTTCTGTATATTACTAAAGGCTTCAAATGGGTAATGTATGAAATCAAGCATAGTTTCCTTCGTGCAACACCATGATTAGACTGTACAAGAGAAAGACTTTCTCACAGTGCTACCTTGAAATGACTCCGATTCACTAATGCACAAACTTCTTCATTTCATTCTTGTGCATTTCATGCTATCTTTCAGTACAGACCAGAGGTTACTGATGTCAGAAATATTACAGAGCAGAACAAAGCCAAATTTAGAAGCAGCTTTACTGACAGTAGAGGAAGTATTCTCAAGGCTTTAGAGCTTCATGCCCTCTCCTTATGGTAATGTCTCTTTGGATACTGGTTTCCTAGCATATTCCAGCTTTGGCCATGGAAGGCTGAAGGGAGTCAGAGAAAAACCTCCCAGTTCTTGATGCCTTGATAGATTTGCAGAGACATAGAAAGCTTCATCAGTGGACTGGGGTTTTTTTGGTAATTGTATTTTTTTCTCCTTTAAACAAGTAGAAATATAGATGAGCTCTGCATGTTCCCAGTGGTGTTTAAAGCTGCCTGAATTCCTTTGTTGAGCTCTCTCGCTCAGTAAGTGCATTCCAACTGAGCATCTATTGGGCCATTAAAGCTAACTTTGTTCCTTTTTTTTTATTATTTTACACAAACACAAAAGATTGATTTGCCTTTACTACAGTTAATCAAACTCAATAGAGAGCTAAGTAAATAAGCAAGGAAAGTGGCCCTCTTATCCATCACTGAGAGCAAATGTTCTGATTAGGTGGAGGCTGCAGAGAAATCCTGCAGGGATAAATGATCACCATGCTTGTTGTGCATGGGAGTCTGCCTACTCAATGCAGAATTTTCTTGCATGACAGTCATTTGCAGCTTGGACCACTTAATGTGGCATTAAGTGACATTCAGTTCAAGTTTAATGGGATCCCAGAGACATATGTTATGTCTCAGATGTTAAAGTTTATCTGGCTGCATCAGTACTTGATCACCAAATATATTTAAGCTGATGGGCATATGTTTGATGAAGTACTGTGTAGAGCTGAAACAAACTTTCTGATTTTTTTTTAATCAGTTTACTTGGTGATTAAACAATATGTTTTTGAGATCTAGCCATAAGTTTTAGTAGAAATACCACGTCTGTTCAACCGTTCATCTTAGGTGCTATCACTTTCAGTAGATTGTGGGTACCAGTATTTAGAATCTCAGTAAAAAATCACATCTGCCTCTAACTTCCCTAAGTTTTCCTCTGCATTTTCTGTTGGTGGCAGCACTGATTTGCATTATTTATCTACTTATTTGTTGGCTGATTTTCATTAACATGCGGTGTGAAGTCAGTCCCTATCCCTGCAGTAAAGCTGTTAGTCTATTTCCATATCAACAAGAAAGAAAAAAGCTGCTAATGCCAGGAAAATGTTATTTTTAAGCATCAGATATTTGGCAAGGGTGTCCCAGATGGAATAATGTCTGGAGCCATTTAACTTCATTTTTATTAGAATTCACCTTTATAATGATAATATCTTAGTATGTTAACAGGTTAACAGTGTTACATGCTTTCTGTTGTGTGTGCAGGTGTTTCTACACTAGCTATTGTCAGTCACTTATATCCTATATTAGAAAAAGAAAGATGGATTTCAGGTTAAGGGGATGACACTGATCCTAGGAAATCTATATTCTAGCACAGCCTTCTTTGTGACCTTTGTGTTTATGAATTTTCTTATTGTTTATAGTCTAAAACTATTTCTGGCCTTTTTTTTTAATTGGTGTACTGTTTACATGCTTCTCCAAAGGTGCTTAGTGCCTATATTCCTTTGGTAACTGTTCTGTATATACCATGTTATTCAGGGAACAACTCTAGATGGTGATGTGTACCTACTGGGCAAGGTCTCATTCTGCATTTATTTATTCTGAGTTACATTTATTCTGTGTTTAAATGTGTGTGGTGGCCTCCTTTGCCTGGTGAGCAAATGTGTATGTTCTGTGAGTAACAGCATTTAAATGCCATTTTCTAAGCATGTATTAATGTTTGGAGAGAAAGAGGAAGATTTGCCTGGAAAAAGCAGTCTAGTGCATTAATGTGAATATTCAAAGATAGATGCTTATCTTATTGGACTCAGAGGTGCTTACAGTAATTGCCAAAGCTGTTTTAAGGCACATTTATTCATAGTGATTATGTTCACTGTTACTTTACGGGTAACATACTCTGTCACATTAGAATTTCCTTTCCCTTTCCCTTTCCCTTTCCCTTTCCCTTTCCCTTTCCCTTTCCCCTTCCCCTTCCCCTTGCCCTTGCCCTTGCCCTTGCCCTTCCCCTTTCTTTTCCTTCCCTTTCCTTTCCCTTTCCTTTTCCTTTTCCTTCCCTTTCCTTTTCCTTCCCTTTCCTTTCCTTTCCTAGAATTTAAGTGCCAGAGTTTGGACTACAGAACAGGTTTTTTTCTCCTTTATGAATTTACCACTACATATGCTGGATTTCTGTGGCCTATATAATAAAGAGCAGGATAAATTGAAAGAGAGGCAGGGGAGGAGAAGAGCACCCCAATTTAAACAAATGGCGGAGATTACTGTGCACTCTTAGCCCAGTGCAGCTGTGTCTGAAATGGGGTGCAGGAGCTGCTGGTGGATGGGATCACTGGATTGTGGTTCAGTACAAGGCTAGGAATGCTGAACTGACATTTACAGAAAAAACATATAGGATAAAATACTTAGTTTCTGTTTAAACAAAACCCCAGGCCAGTGCTCAAGTGCCTTTAGTTTTCCAAACGTTAGTAATGCATCTCTTATAAAATTCATCTCCTGCTGTGGCTTATCCATCATGTCTGGTTTCTACAGGGAGGGATGCTGTGGGTCTGCCTGGAGTTTCAGAGCAGCCAGGACACAGCATCTGCTTCTCTACCATTGTTTGCCTGGATGGGGCTGTTACAGCCTTTTAGGCCCTACTATCAATTGCCATGAGTGATAGTTGTGTGATCACACTCAGATTTTCCAGCGTGTAAGATCTCTGCTAGGAGAAGTTCTCCCATATCTAATTTCTCATTAAGCTTCATTTATAAGGGATGGTAAGATCCCAACGCTGAGTAATACAGCAATAAGAGTACTGCTTTAAAAATAGAA
Source organism: Pavo muticus (assembly GCA_016647715.1). NCBI lineage: Eukaryota > Metazoa > Chordata > Aves > Galliformes > Phasianidae > Pavo > Pavo muticus. The sequence goes on along the minus strand of JACDJE010000227.1, from coordinate 1,523,623 downwards.
ACAGGACTTATGTGGTTTTATTAATGAGCACATAAATAGAAATGCCAGTTAAATAGCATATGTTGCTGCCGCGTTGTTTTTGCTACACAGTAATCTCACTTTACAGTTTTTGTTTATTTTAAATCATGTGTTAGGGGGGAGTGCAACATGGTGGGCAGATTCTGAGGCTTAAGAGATTGTCATTAAAGCTACTGTGATGTACTTAGTTATTTATTTCTTGCTCGGAGTGATCCAATCAATAACAGAACAAAATCAAATATAACTGCCTCCCCTCCAAGGAAGAAAAGACAAGCTAAATAAAGATATCCAGGAGAAAATGCCAGCAAACGACATATTGATTTCCAGCAAAGGAGCAAAGTGTAAATGAAAAATATTCTTCTGACACAGTTATTAAGTGCAAGCTACCACGCAAAGAAAACCCATTTACTCTTACTAGAGGCTGAGTCTTCAAAGGGCAGCTGATTCATCTCAGATCATTGGAGTCTCACTTGCTGAAACACTGGCTTCCCTCTGTTAAATGTAAAGGATTTTTCTCTACTTAGGCTTTGCTTTGAGAATGTAAAATGTTTACTAAAATTCTAGTTGTGCACCAAGTAAACAGAGAAATTGTTTTCTCCCCATTTTATAGCAATATCAACATAAGTGTGAGGAAAGGAAGCAATTTTCCTGATGTCAGATAGTGAATTTATGATAGTATCAGAAATATAAAATCAAGCAGCACGAGGGTTTAGATTCAGTGTCCTTGGTGATTTGGGCTGGGGCAATTTAAGTAGTTATTGCTCCCCAGAGGTCTGCCCTGCCCTTCTGCTGGTGGAGTAGATAATGCGTTTGTTCTTAGATAGTGTAGACCATAGCCCAGCATATTAATAAAATTCTGTGGCAGTTCAAGTTGATACATCAGACTATGTGTATCAGGGGCAAAAGTCCATGCTGGCAGGATGCTGAATTCTAGCAATAGGCTGCCTTTCACCTACATATGTCTGAATAACTTTATTCAGCTTTTGTGAAATATCTTCCTTTTGAAAATTCCTGGACAAGCATTGAGAAACAGCACTGTTTATACTGATGTGATTTTCAGAAACTCCAAGTGCCTGAATTTCAGCACTTTTGCCCTTTCAGCAGCTCTCACTGATTTCAGAGTGGGAATTTTGTGTTCAGCTATAGTATCTTAGTTTCAATGATTAAGCTATTTAGTAAATTTAGTCAGTTTATACACCTAGTATACTCTTCTGGAATTTTCACCTGCATTACTAACTTCTACTTAACTAGTGCTATGCTTAAAACAGAGGGCTGACAGCTTGTATTTCAATTTGTTACAATAAGGAATATATAATAGGAAAGGGGAACAAGGTGTATCAAATAACAAAAAGGACACTAGGTGTGAAAATACTTTCTGTCTGATTACTCTGAGAAGCGGTACTCAGATAATTACTTCAATGACACAACTTTAATTTTCAAAGTGCTTCTTTGGAAGTAGGAAAATGAATGTGAAAAGGAGAAATAGGTTGGTAAGAGGGAATAAAGTCTATTGTCTCATGACAATACTGTATATTTTGTATCTAAGCCAAGAATTTACATTTTATGGTCCAGTTCAAAAATCTTTCAAATCTTAAGGGTTGCACTGTATAGTTTGGAAAAGATCTGCCAGTTGATCCTTACCACATCAAGATGAAAGGAAAGCAAGTGACTGTGCGCTTATGTAATCAATAAACATCCAATCTAGATTTCTGGAGATGAAATTTCATTCATTTATTTGCTTCTGAATGGTATGTAATTTCTTCAGGCCAAGAAAGAAACTGAAAGGATTTAGAAGGATTTGCTTATCAGCAGAACACCACGTAGCATTACATTCTTTCAGCTTTTGGGAAGGTACACTGAAGCTGGGTTAAGCTGCTGTGGTTAAATGCTTCTCTTTCCCCTGTCAGGGTGCATACTGCAAGAGATGGATGAATCTTTCTCACTTCTCTTTCTCATCTCGTTTGCCCTCCCATCTCTTTCTGTCTCTGCTTGCACTCCTCACAACACCATCGCCCTTCCCATTGCCAGCAGATAGAGACAAAAGTCAGAAATGTGACTTTTCACCATCATTGCACAGCTTAGGGACAGAACAAAGTCCCTGAAATTTGCCATCAAAACTGGTCAAAAAGGGTCAGGATTTACAGTCTTAATGAACTACTGTGTTGAGACAGGCTTCCAGTTTTCAACGGACTAATTCAGCTTTCAAGGCTCTTTTTAACCATGACCGCTCATGACTCTGAATTGAGACATAACTGGGGGGATCATTTTTTGCTTTCTTTCATTTAACTGACTAGTTACTTTATCTGTTGTCTGCTATAGTAATGGACAAATGACTGATTTTTGTTAAGGAGTAGCTCTCACAATCCCTGCTTAGTGATGTAATGTAAGCAAATCAGCTTTTATGTCCAGACAGGATCACACAATCAGGAAACGCATTTTTGCCAGGATACTCCCAGCCAAACAGGATCCTGAGAATGTCAGGATGGATTTGTTCCCATGGTCTGAACAGGTCTAGAGCAGTGGCATTTTCTTTCTATGAGTGCAACTAGCTGAAAGCTGTGCTAGGTAGCTTTTCTACCTGCTTCAGTAAATGTGTAATGATGTGTTTCTATTATATAGTGATGACAGATTGATTTAGATTGGATTAGGTTGGACTACAGATAGATAGGCAAACTCTTCTCCACTAGAGCATATATACTGATGGTATTCGTATCTGAATGTCTGGGGTGACTGCTTATTCTCATTGCTGTTGATTTTCTTATGTTTTGTTGGGGAGACTTCTCCACACTTAATAAATGTTACCATTGAGATTTTTCTTGTTGAAAGTCGTCTTAGATTTTTTTTGGCTTAGCTACTTTTTCTGAAGCACCCTAAATAGCTCATTTTCCTGATTTTTGTTACACTCTTGTAAACACCTATAGTTTTTGCTAAGGCAAGTTCAGATGTTTAGTACTACTAAGCTTGTCTCATGCATACATCTCTCCAGTACTTTCATCTTTTCAGTGGCTCTTCTCTGAGTTGCCTCCAATTACTTTGAGTCTTTTTGAACTGTACAAAACCAAATGTATTGAGTGTAATGGTGTAAATTGTTATAGATCAGTTGAAATCAGTGCCAGTTTAAGCCAACAAAGGATTTGGCCTTCTTCTTTTTGTTTTCACTTCAGAAGAGCTACATGGAGAAAAATTACTAGTTTCATGTTATCTAACGCATTGCTTCTGCAGAGGCAGACATGATCTTAGCACCGTCTCAGGGTGGGGAGGGTGAAATACAAATGGCGTGCACAGCTTTGTGGCTGTGTCATCTATGAAAGTACATTGTACTATGCAGTGCTAATCAGTTGGAGAGTATTAATACCTTCTAGCTACCAATAAGAAATCTAGAACTGTCTGTAACAGTTTACATAGCCATAAATTGCAGCTGCTTTTATAATACTTCAGTATGATTTTAGTAACATTTCTAATATTTTCCCTTTATTATTCAGATTCTTCTATCTGTATGTGGTAGCTTTAACTCATCCAGGCTGAGTCTCTCAGGTCAGAAAGTAAAAAATAAATATAAGATGTAAAAAAGATGAGGGATTCTCTCTTAATCCTTAGTAGTGTGGACAGAATACAAGTGCTTTGAAAAGTCCAGTTATCAAAGTAGAAAAGGTTGAATATTAGAGCTAGAACATAGATCTAATGAGACAAATATTTCCTCTGCTATCTTACATTGACATGGCAGAAAATATCTTGAGATTTTTCTTTGCCAGGAAGTGTCTTGGTTTCTTGAAGACAGAATAGAAGAGCATTTACACTATATGCTTTCATGCATAGAAGATAATACTTAGCACATATTCAATAATAAGTTTGAAATGTTTAGGAAATAAGGCAGTATGGGAGTAGAAAAGGGATTCAGATTTAAGAAAAAGAGAGAAAAATTTGCTGAATTTCACCTCTATATTTTAGGTGTGAAATGCAAATGTACTGCTCATAAATACAACTGTATTTCCCTGGTGTTGGGAAGGTATTTCTACCTGGCATTTTATGGTGGTCATATCTCAAGAAGTATCGTAAATTGTGATTCCTTGGTGGCAAAGAGATTTACAATTCTCTTGCAACAAAGCATTGTGTCACTTTCCAAACAGTAGCGATGAAGTGGAAGTAGTGTGTAAAAGAGTTTCAAGCAAAAGGCAACTAGGAGAATTGAATCCTACTTTACAGAGTGAAGCGACAGCTAAGTACATATTTCTAGAAGAATTTGTCTGCAGGGTTTGAATTTATGGGTCCTTGTCATTTCTCTCCCAGTAGAAGTGAGAACTCCATCATTTTTGGGTGTGTTATTTATAATTTCATAAAGCTGTTCTGTGACGGGACTTATTTTACCCAGTATGCCTAATCTTTCTCACATAATGGTGCACCCTAAGAGCATGGTGTCAAACAAACTTTGTAGTTGGGAAAAGGGAAGATTCAGCACCTGCCATTTTGTATAGAACAAAGGAGCAAAGGTTTTGGATCTGACACATAAATTGGCGCTTTGAGCACTTGGAAGGATTGAACGACAATGCAGTCATCTTGAACAGGTCTTGTCATGCCATCTCAACTTCCCCTACACTTTACATCCCACAGCAGTGTGTACCATTTAATGAACAAAGATGTAGAACTATCACCATGATTGAAGAGGCCCTTGGAATGAAAAATTAGGAGGAGGTGATTACAGCACTAATAATTCATTGAAAGGAATGGAGAACCAATTCAGTGAAACTGAAAGAATTTGAAGGTAAATATGCTCATAAATCCTCAAGGGTAGTCTCAGAGTTTAGCACTTTCTCCTACCCCGGTTTTATTCCAAGGCAATTTCATTAAACGCCAGAGAGAGGGAGAGTAAAAATAATAATATAAATGCTATAAAAAATCTTTCAAAGGAAGGAATAAAAAGAGTTCCTGCCAGAGAGAGATTTTATTGAAAGTTATTATAATACCTATCTTTAGTTTATAGCCTTTAATACAGGGCCAAGTAATTTCAAAGCTGGGATTTAAAAAAAAAAAAAAATGAAATACATATTTTAAGATACTACAGTATGAATTATTATTTTTAATATAGAATTTAGCTAATATATGGAATTGGAAAATATTTTCTCTTGTGTCCTCTCCAATGAAAATACATTGCTTCCATCATAGCACACAGGAAACTTTCTTTACTATCTTGTTGCCTGTACATAAGAATGGTTACCATTTACTATCTTCAGATTACTGGACAGACAATTAAAGAATAAATCCATTTACCTACCATTGGACCAATGGATGTGTGTAATCAGCTCACTTTCAAAATTGTGAGAGGGAACCAGAAATGGAATAGCTGGTTTTGCTTATTGCCTCACAGTGAACTGTTTCTGATGAGACTAAATGATAGTGAAGAGATTTCTGGGGTTGCTGCTCTCTAGCTTGTCCTATCTTGTGGAAGAAGAAATTTAATAATCATCAAGTGAAAATTCTCTTTGAAAAGGTACAGTTTCCAGTTACAAGAAGTTACAGTGTCCTGGAGATTTCCTCATCTCTGTTTCTGTGGTCAGGAATTTTCTGCTGCTTCTCAAAGTAGCTTTATTCCTCTGAGATAATTCAGATGTTGGTATCTCTGTAAGGCAAGCCAATATGTGAGAACAGAAAATCAGTTACTAATGAATTGTGATGAAATTCAGAGATTAAAAATGCAAGACAGGAAATGGCAAGACAAATTAGTGTATTTATCTCTTCCATGATTTCTGGAGATCTCATTAATGACCTTAAGTCTAACACCACTTTTAGAGGGTTTTCTCTTTTTCTAACCGTCATATTTATACATACGTAATCAGTAGCACGGGACAAACAGTAGTCACAGAGCAAGAAGACTGGAATATCAGGGGAAATAGCATGCAGTGGAGTTGGGGAGGTAAGGACAGACATTAATTGATGGAATCAAGTGTGGAACTAGTTGCAGAAAAATACAGATACAGGTTGAAGTTGGTAGATGTGCATATTACACACTGACATTTTGTCTGAATCTGGCTGTGCTCCTCTATTCATAGAACCATAGAATCACTGAGTTCGGAAAAGACCTCCATGATCATCCAGTCCTACTATCCATCTGTCACCAGTATTTCTCACTAAACCATTTCCCTCAGTACAACATATAAATTTTTCTTGAACACCTCCAGGGTCGGTGACTCCACCACATCCCTGGGCAGCCCGTTCCAGCACATGACCACTCTTTCAGAGAAGTTGTTTTTCTTAACATCCAATTTGAATCTCTCCTGACGCAACTTGAGGCCATTCCCTCTAGTCCTATTGCTAGTAACATGGGAGAAGAGGCCGACCTCCACCTCTCCACAACCTCCCTTCAGGCAGTTGTAGAGAGTGATAAGATCTCCCCTGAGCCTCTTCTTCTCCAGAATAAATAGTCTCAGTTGCCTCAACTGCTCCTCATAAGACCTATGCTCCAGACCTCTCAGGAGCTCCATTGCCTTTCTCTGAACATGCTCCAGGACCTCATTGTCTTTCTTGTAGCGAGGCCCAAAACTGAACACAGTACTCAAGGTGAGGCTTCATCACACTATTTCTGATTCAAGCTAGGATACCATTGGCATTCTTGGCCACCTAGGCACACTGCTGGCTCATGTTCAGCCGAGTGTCAGCCAACACTCCCAAGTCCATTTCCTCTACACAATCTTTCAGCCACTCTGCCCCAAGCCTGTAGCATTGACTGGGGTTGTTTTGCCTAAAGTGCAGGGCCCAGCACTTGGACTTGTTGAACTTCATCCCATTGGCCTCAGCCCAGCTATCCAGCTGGTTCAGATCCCTCTGTAGGGCCTTCCTACACCCAGGCAGATTGATACTTCCTCCCAGCTTGGTGTCATCTGGAAACTTAATAAGGGTGCGCTCAATCCCCTCATCCAGGTCATCAATAAAGATATTTAACAGGACAGGCCTCAATAATGACCCCTGGGGAACAACACTAATGACTAGTCGCCAGCTGCATTTAACTCCATTCACCACCACTCTCTGGGTCTGGCTCTCCAGCCAGTTCTTTACCCAGCCAAAGAGTGTACCTGTCCAAGTCATGGGCTGCCAGCTTCTCCTGGAGAATACTGTGGGAGACAATGTCAAAGGCTTTGCTGAAGCCTAGGTAGACTACAAATTCTTATTTGATCTTCTATGCCTGTGGTACAGGGACTTTCCAAGTGAAGTGTGATGTGTTTAGTAGCCGTGGATGGGTATTTTTACCCTTAATTTGACCAGTCATTTTCAAAACGGATCTAAACCTTTATCACCCATCACTGCCCTGTTGCAAGATGTTCCTCAGTTTAAAAAAAATCTTTCATTGTGTGAAGAAATATAATCTCAGTTTTTTCTGATACTTCTACCTTTCTGGTTTGAAATGATGGTTCTAATAACGAAGAGGGAGGAAAAAAAGAGTTATAAAGGAACTCTCCATTCTTTACAAATACTGAATCAGATTGTCAATTCAATTGGATCTGATTTCAAGTTAATATTGCATGAAGCCCTTAGATATGAGCAAGTAAAGTGGGTAAGCGGATAGGCATAGCAATTGGTAAGTGACAATGACACATTGTTAAAAATTTTATGTTAATTTCCTATTTCAAGTAAATCACTGCCATTCTTCAATGAAATTCTGTATGTGAATTGTCAGATCTTCAACTAAGGGCAAAACCCACATGCTCTAAATACAACCTGGAAATCAGAAAAACATTGCTGGAGTCTTAGTACTGTCTAAGCAAGGTCTTCTAGTGGTAATGGAGAACATTCTTTATTCAGAGTGCTGCCCTTAATACTCCTTAACACAAGTGTTTTAGACACCTGCAGTTTCACTAGCTACATTTCACTTCCTTAAAAAATGTCTTGCGATACTGTTTTGTTGACTTATGATTCTAAAGTAATTTATAGTGTTACAATTAAAAACTGATATCTTTCTACTCAGAGAGGGCTGCATTTCACTGTTGGAGGATGTGATCACTGTTTTTAGATATTATTTTGTTCTTTGGGATTAATAATGATTCATAAAACATATGTGACAGAACCAGAATTATGGAAAGTAAATTTTTATTTTGTGTATTTCTCTTTTCTTGACCTCTTGCTGAGCAGAGAAACTTTTAAAGCCAGTTCATTTTAAGAGAGAATTCAGCAGCAGAATTTCAACAGCATTCCTCCATTTTCTGTGACTGAGAGAAGTTGCCAAAAAATGATCTTAACACATAAGGCAGGAAATTACTTTGTACCTGTCACCTCCAATTCCTTTAAATCTTGCCTCCCTATGGAAGTATTTAAGCATGAGATTACTGCAAGATTGCATCCTACAGAATGCTGCTGTATAGCAGTGCTGGTCACGAGCAGGTAGTATGTAATACATATGATAGGGATTCCCTTATTTGATGACTGTTTTTACGGATACTCTGTTTTTGTAATTTTCGTTTACAGTTGAACAATCATAGTTTTGTTTCTTGTCTCACTCTTAAGTCACTGAAATCAAGAGGGAAGGAACATCAGGTTGGATGTGAGCATTCTGGCTGACTGCTCAGTTCCATTCCTCTCCTCTCCTCTCCTCTCCTCTCCTCTCCTCTCCTCTCCTCTCCTCTCCTCCTCTTCTTTTTTCCTAAAAAGAAGAGGAAATGAAATACTTCTGTTACAGGACAGTGAGGAACTTGTTAGTATTAGGACCACAGGGGACTGAAGAAGGTATTGGGACCTCTGAACACTTTGTTTTGTAAATAAAGGAGGGAATACACAGCATTTTGAAGGCAACATAGCAGGCATATGGTTGGAAAGGAGACCTTATTTAAATCTGGAGAATTTTTTCTAGAGTAAGGACATAAAAGCTTTTCATGATGTGAGATCCTCAGGAGTATTCACCTGGAGCACTGAGATGATATAATGTACTGCAGTACAGCCACCCTGCTCGTGAGGGACTGTGACTTAAGCCATACTCCCTGCCTGGTGAGGAACCTTTTGTCTGTTATTTTCCAGGAACCATTCCACCAATCCTGCTGCTCAGCAGAGTATGCAGCTTTCTTCAGGGAGAAGGTGTAAAGGGAGACAATTCCAGCAGAAGCTGTGGTCTGAGCTCATACTGCTGAGCTGGGATAATTTTGTGCTGTTTTCAGGAACATTACAACCTGTGTCCAGAGGCTGCCACAGCTTCTCTCCCTAATGGTCTGCTTTACTAATTAAACTAATTGCTGCAATTACAAGCAGGAGATGCTGCTGGGAGGAGACACCAGTATGCTTCTCTCTAACACGCTGCAGAGCATGTTGCTCATTAATTAGACCAACCGCAATATAAAAAGAAAAAAAAAAAAAAGGAAAAAGAAAAGAAAAGAAAAAAAAGAAATAGGAAAATATCACCATCTGGAAATGCAAATAAATGTTATGAGACTTGTTAGGGCCATGAACAGTCACAGTTTGGCTCAGCAGCCATCAGCCCAGTCACAGCCAGGCTGGTACGAGGACACTGGCAGGTAGGCAGGTCAGGCTGCAAGTCAGTTGGGCATACCTGAAATGTGCAGCAGTTCTTTACAATGCAACAAACATGTCCTAGCTGGGGAAATGTAAAGGATTCCCATCCCAGGGGGAGCATCAGCAGACCAGAAAGTACCTCTGCTTGAGAGTGATGCATTTACAACACAGCAGAGTTCTGTTAGCTGCCAGGTTGATGAGTATTATCTGTGTCTACCTTGTACGTTTGTCTTTGCAGGAAGCATGCTCAGCCTGAGAATGCCTCATTTGTCCTGGCTGTCAGTGGGTGCCTTCTGGCAGGCCCTATGTGGCTCTGGTGCATATCGAGGAGCCCAGCATGTTCCAGACAGGCCCATTGCTGACTGCAGGGACCATGTGCCAGCCAAGCAGGTGTCAGGCCCACTGCCCTGCTGTGTTCAGCAGCACAGTGCCATCCATTGCCAGGCAGAACCACACTGCAGGCCGCACCTGCGCCCACCTGAAATATTCAGCAGCACAAGTCCTCCAACAGGGGAATCCAGCTCCATGCTACACTGGCATAGCTGGAGTTCTTGGTGCAAATTAAATATTTTAGAAGTTAACAATTCTGAAACATTTTTTGTAGGGTACTTGGCCGCCTCTAAAACAACCTCTTGATGTGCAAGCATCTGATATCTTTTTCCTCTGTTCTTTTTCCTCTGTTCCTGACCTTTGCATGCTAGACAACAGATGACATTGTTTCATCCGCTGAATGTTCTAGCGATGATGAAGACTTCATTGACTGTGAACCCAGTACAGGTAAGTCAGGTCAGTCTTCTTTTGCTTGCTTTCTGATTTAATTTGCAAAAAACAATGCATACATATATTTATATGTGTGTGAATGTATACATATATTATCATGTATGTATCTATATGTGTGTGTATATGTATATATATATCCTTATGTATATATACACTGTGTATAAAATAAAAATTATACAGCCAAGCATCGGATCCCATGGACTTGGCAACAGCAAAGCAAAGATATTTAATCACTGGTTAATATAAAGTTGTTTGCATAGAAAGCTGTACTTCTTGAAAGGGATTCTAGCTAATTAATAGTTTACATGTTCGTTGCAGTCACTTTACTGACACAGTGAGAAATCAAAAACATCAATGTGGCATGTGGCAAATAATAAAGATTTATAAAGTGTGGGGGAATTAATGTTTGAAAACCAGAGCAGGGAAACAAAAATGAAACAATATCGGTGTATTAATGCTGTTTACTCTTCTTTAATTGTACTGAAGTTGGACTGTGCAAGGATACATTTGTCCATGGGATTTTAAATGCAGTTAACCTGGTAATATATTTATACTAATTTTGTTTTCTGTGACCCCAAAGAAATAGAGGAGCATCAAAACATTGTTCCAACATAACAAAATTAGTAGTAATTCTTGCCATGTTATCTGCAATGATGCTTCAAAATGTATCCGTTAAAGAGTCAGAACAACTGGCCATATGGAACTGACTCAACTTCTTCCCTTTCAGATACATTTTGATAAATTGATGGCTATTCTTTCTGGTGAGATATATGATGTGATATCCAGCAGGCAACTGCAGTCTATTTTATTTCTTACAGGCTTTTTCAAGTCGTCTTTTTTGAGGCTTGCCATGAGTTAAGCATTCTATAATAGAGAACAGACATCATCGAATTTCTGTGTATATTTTTTAAAAAGAGGGAGTTTGCTTAGAATCTGATGTCCTTAAAAGTGAAACATATACATAGCTTAGGGGTTTATTTTTGTTTGGTTTGTTTTTTGGGTTTTGTTTTTTTTCGCTCGTTTTATTATTTATTTGGGATTTATTTATTTTTTTTTTTTGCTTTAAAAAAAATCCCCAGAATGCATTATAAATGTTCTGTCCCTAATTTCCTGAAGCCATTTAATTAATACAAGAATAACACTAAAATTCGCCCAAGGCTACAGCTTTCAGATTTCTGTTCAATTTGTCATGCTGTGCCTGCATTTTTTGGTAGAACTTGGTCCTGCAGTAACCTGAGATTGGTAGTGCCTTGTAGCTGGGAACTTCCACCATGCAGCAGCCTTCAAACTCTTAATAGGGAAGGGAGTGACATGATGACTGGGCTAGCAGATACTTCAGTCTACTTCCATCTCATTTTTTTCACAAATCTCTGAGTTTTTAACTCCTCACTTGGCAAAAGAGCAGTCCAAATATTATTGGATTGTAAAGCATAGAGTTGGTACCAGAATTATAAATAAAGGCGGTTGTGAAATACCAGCATAATGATTATCATGAAAGTGAGTCATGAGTTTTACAGGATCGTGCTAGGAGGGCTAATGAACCACAACGATTTGCAAATGAGTGGGTAAGACTCATTTCATTAAAGCTTCATTAACATTTCAAGATGTCGGGTGTTGGGTTTTTTTTGTTGTTGTTTTTTCTTTTTTGCATTTTTTTTAATTCTGATTGCCAAGAATTTCAATTAAGGAAGGAAATGGGTTCTTCATCAGACTCCTATCATATATTTTTGTTACTTATGTTTCAACACAGAAATCACAGTTACTTCAATAGCTATAAATGACAATATTTTCAGCATATGCAATAAGTGGAAAAATCAAAGTTTGAGGGGAAATGTGATAAAACAGGATGTTTAACATGAAATTTCAGGGTGCCAAGTTTTCCATACTAACAATACCTGACTCCTGACACAGTCTGATATCTAATGCTACAAACAGGTACAAACTGGATTTACAGAATTACTTGATTTTAGAAATCCTGCTATGCACTACAGTCGGCAGCTATAAGCGCCTACAGACATCTGAATACCTGCTATGTAAAATAATATGATTCACTGGAAATCTGTTGAAGATACTCTCTTAAGCTACCAGATATTCTTTTACCACATCCTATTCCTCCTCCATTGGATGCTTGGTCCTCATCAGCCACTGAGTTTTGAATTTCTTCTCAGGAATTACTGTAGCACTGAGAATAAAAGTTAGCCTGATTATATGTGAAAAACATTCTCCCAGATGGTCCTTACTGATGAGATTTACACTTCCAGATTTTGAGGATCCCAGCTCTCAGAGGCACTGGTGTAAAAGTTGCCAGAAGGCAGAGGGACATGGAGGTCCCTTTTGCCTCTAAAAGTGTAAATTTAGTTAATTCCATCACGATGAGAAGGAACAGTGACAGGTTTGTGGTGCTCTTCATTTAGGTTTCTTTGAATGTCTTTTTCTCACCATTCCCACTGCATGCAGGAATTGCAGAACAGTGTCTGCAGTGCACCCGATAATGAAGCACTCCCACAGCCTATGCCACAGGAGAGCACTAAAGCAATCTGAGCCAGCTTATAAAAATCCAGTGGTGCTGGCTTGGCTGAGCAGTTAACGTTTGCCTTTCCACTTCACCAGCCAAGTCAGGATTCTGGCCATATGCCAAGGTCTGCTACTTAAATGTATATACAATGAGCAAGGAAAAGAGCCAGATCATTTTGTCTGTATTTTCTAGTGTGAGAGTCTGTTGCTGTTGTTTTTTTAATTGGGCCCATTTGAAGTTGCTTCCTCCTGTTCAGTTGACAGGTCAGTGTATTTTACACTGCCTTCTGGCTTGCCTGATTGCTTTTACAGCAAATTGAAAATGAAATGACTCAACCCAGCACAGGCCCCTCTTTGTTGCTCTGATAATGTGTAGTTTAAAAGCTCTTGAGTTTCTGCCAAACACCAGGACTTGGCCTTCCATCACCCTCAGTGCTACAGTCCAGTAATGCAAAGGTTACCAAACTCAGTGCTGCAGCTGTGAGATATGAGATACATCACTGTGATCCTGCTGTGCTATAACCAAGACAAGGGCAGCTGAGATGCCGCCCTGCAAATCAAAAGTGTTCAGAATTCATATGAAGTTCTAAATATATTGCTTTGGACTTGGTCCTGGATCAGAGATGGCACCCTACAGAGTCCATTTAAAGACTTTGGTTTCAACACACTCAAAGATAGTTCATAAGACATAAAAACATGCTCTCTTTGAGGCTAAATATCTTATGAGAATCATTTGCTAGATCTTATTGCCACTTAACTCTGATTGTCTGTTGAATCCAAGCCCCAAATTGCAATGAACATATGATACACGTCTTCATACTTTCATCTCTTTAAAGGAAGATAGAGTAGAGGTAATTTCTTCACTCCTCTCCCCTCTGGATTTCCCTGTATACTATCTCAAGACACTCACTGTAGCAGGCTGGTTACAGCTTGTGCCCTGCTTCCAGAATTGGTTTCTGGTGGGATTTCTGTAGCCCTGGAGCTGCAGCAGGAATCTTGTCCTGACTGAGGTAGCTTGCAGGCATCTCCTTTAAGCACGTGTGCACATGAGGAATTATTTTAAGTGGTGGCAATGATAGCAGTGAATCCAAAAACCTTCTGTCTTTTATATAATGAAGTCATTGCAGCTTTAGGGATAAAAAGTGTGTGATATTCATCTTTTTGCAGACAAGCCTAGATATCCTTAAATCTCGAGATCCATCAGGATGACTTACTGTAAAGGATACAAAGGGCACCCAACTGTTCATCTACCTTGAAGAAACATTTATTTACAGTCAAAACAGTCCTCCTCTGTGGGAAGTGTCATTTGTCCCAAAACACGTTTGAAATCTTTCTGGTTTCTGTGCCAGAAACATGGTGCTTTTCTCTGGTATGAGTACAGAACTCTGTTCTAGCATATTCCAGAGATCTGAGGATCAAATCTTCAGATTTTTCAAAGCAGAGGCCAGGGTACTGAGTTTGAACTTTTGAACACAGGCCTGTGTCAGTGGTTTTTTCACTAGGCAGCTGTCAGAAAACGAAAGATCCATAAGGGTAGCCCTTAAACCCAGCTACCTGGCTTGGTGCAGGCTACATCTCTTCTCTGATCTTGTTGCCAGCTTCTCCCTCCTATCTGCCTGATGATTTCCCAGGTGAATATTTTCCCACCAGATAAATTTATTCTGTGTATTTTGTTTCCCAGAAGGTTGCATACATCATAATGCTGGCAGTTTAGGAAGCATTTCCCATTAGATATTTCACACAGCAATATAGTGGGCCAAAAAGTACAGTACTCTGTACTGGAAGTTACACAGTGCTGTGTAGCATATACCTATCCTCAAGAGATATGTGTCCTTCAGGTATGGTGTCTATCAATAATTTATTGGCCTGCACCCATCCACTTCAGGCTTCTGATTTATGGGTTAGAATGATCAAGCTCCCACTCATGTAAGCTGGAGAATCAAGCACCTGCAGGCATCTAGGATCACAGATTTATTTGCAGAAAACAAGCAGAATCTCTCTTCCAAGAGTCTGCAGGAAGCTAATGTAATACACAAAGCACTATACTGAAAGTGGAGAAACCTGGACTGAAGAGGCCAAGAGATGTGCTAATTTGACTCCTGCCCTCCATGATTTGTTATCAAGCTTCTTGAAGCATCCTGGGAATTTTCACTGCTCTCTCTCTTTGGAGAAACACTGTCTCCAAATCCAGTGCTCAGCTATCCCTAGTCTCTCCATATGTGAAGCAGATGGAGTTCTGTTCCGTTTCTCATGCTGTGAACAAGGAATGCCCTTTAAAATTGGGTGCATGTCTCAGAGTGTGCTGAGAAGTAGCATTTTCATCTTCCAGACTGAATGCCAACTGAATGCCATACCGATCCGAAGGACGGAGTTTTCTCTGTGGCACTTGCCTGTGTGTAATAGCAACACTTGTATGGTGGAATTTCCTAGCTACAGCCTTATGGCCNAATTCCTGGACAAGCATTGAGAAACAGCACTGTTTATACTGATGTGATTTTCAGAAACTCCAAGTGCCTGAATTTCAGCACTTTTGCCCTTTCAGCAGCTCTCACTGATTTCAGAGTGGGAATTTTGTGTTCAGCTATAGTATCTTAGTTTCAATGATTAAGCTATTTAGTAAATTTAGTCAGTTTATACACCTAGTATACTCTTCTGGAATTTTCACCTGCATTACTAACTTCTACTTAACTAGTGCTATGCTTAAAACAGAGGGCTGACAGCTTGTATTTCAATTTGTTACAATAAGGAATATATAATAGGAAAGGGGAACAAGGTGTATCAAATAACAAAAAGGACACTAGGTGTGAAAATACTTTCTGTCTGATTACTCTGAGAAGCGGTACTCAGATAATTACTTCAATGACACAACTTTAATTTTCAAAGTGCTTCTTTGGAAGTAGGAAAATGAATGTGAAAAGGAGAAATAGGTTGGTAAGAGGGAATAAAGTCTATTGTCTCATGACAATACTGTATATTTTGTATCTAAGCCAAGAATTTACATTTTATGGTCCAGTTCAAAAATCTTTCAAATCTTAAGGGTTGCACTGTATAGTTTGGAAAAGATCTGCCAGTTGATCCTTACCACATCAAGATGAAAGGAAAGCAAGTGACTGTGCGCTTATGTAATCAATAAACATCCAATCTAGATTTCTGGAGATGAAATTTCATTCATTTATTTGCTTCTGAATGGTATGTAATTTCTTCAGGCCAAGAAAGAAACTGAAAGGATTTAGAAGGATTTGCTTATCAGCAGAACACCACGTAGCATTACATTCTTTCAGCTTTTGGGAAGGTACACTGAAGCTGGGTTAAGCTGCTGTGGTTAAATGCTTCTCTTTCCCCTGTCAGGGTGCATACTGCAAGAGATGGATGAATCTTTCTCACTTCTCTTTCTCATCTCGTTTGCCCTCCCATCTCTTTCTGTCTCTGCTTGCACTCCTCACAACACCATCGCCCTTCCCATTGCCAGCAGATAGAGACAAAAGTCAGAAATGTGACTTTTCACCATCATTGCACAGCTTAGGGACAGAACAAAGTCCCTGAAATTTGCCATCAAAACTGGTCAAAAAGGGTCAGGATTTACAGTCTTAATGAACTACTGTGTTGAGACAGGCTTCCAGTTTTCAACGGACTAATTCAGCTTTCAAGGCTCTTTTTAACCATGACCGCTCATGACTCTGAATTGAGACATAACTGGGGGGATCATTTTTTGCTTTCTTTCATTTAACTGACTAGTTACTTTATCTGTTGTCTGCTATAGTAATGGACAAATGACTGATTTTTGTTAAGGAGTAGCTCTCACAATCCCTGCTTAGTGATGTAATGTAAGCAAATCAGCTTTTATGTCCAGACAGGATCACACAATCAGGAAACGCATTTTTGCCAGGATACTCCCAGCCAAACAGGATCCTGAGAATGTCAGGATGGATTTGTTCCCATGGTCTGAACAGGTCTAGAGCAGTGGCATTTTCTTTCTATGAGTGCAACTAGCTGAAAGCTGTGCTAGGTAGCTTTTCTACCTGCTTCAGTAAATGTGTAATGATGTGTTTCTATTATATAGTGATGACAGATTGATTTAGATTGGATTAGGTTGGACTACAGATAGATAGGCAAACTCTTCTCCACTAGAGCATATATACTGATGGTATTCGTATCTGAATGTCTGGGGTGACTGCTTATTCTCATTGCTGTTGATTTTCTTATGTTTTGTTGGGGAGACTTCTCCACACTTAATAAATGTTACCATTGAGATTTTTCTTGTTGAAAGTCGTCTTAGATTTTTTTTGGCTTAGCTACTTTTTCTGAAGCACCCTAAATAGCTCATTTTCCTGATTTTTGTTACACTCTTGTAAACACCTATAGTTTTTGCTAAGGCAAGTTCAGATGTTTAGTACTACTAAGCTTGTCTCATGCATACATCTCTCCAGTACTTTCATCTTTTCAGTGGCTCTTCTCTGAGTTGCCTCCAATTACTTTGAGTCTTTTTGAACTGTACAAAACCAAATGTATTGAGTGTAATGGTGTAAATTGTTATAGATCAGTTGAAATCAGTGCCAGTTTAAGCCAACAAAGGATTTGGCCTTCTTCTTTTTGTTTTCACTTCAGAAGAGCTACATGGAGAAAAATTACTAGTTTCATGTTATCTAACGCATTGCTTCTGCAGAGGCAGACATGATCTTAGCACCGTCTCAGGGTGGGGAGGGTGAAATACAAATGGCGTGCACAGCTTTGTGGCTGTGTCATCTATGAAAGTACATTGTACTATGCAGTGCTAATCAGTTGGAGAGTATTAATACCTTCTAGCTACCAATAAGAAATCTAGAACTGTCTGTAACAGTTTACATAGCCATAAATTGCAGCTGCTTTTATAATACTTCAGTATGATTTTAGTAACATTTCTAATATTTTCCCTTTATTATTCAGATTCTTCTATCTGTATGTGGTAGCTTTAACTCATCCAGGCTGAGTCTCTCAGGTCAGAAAGTAAAAAATAAATATAAGATGTAAAAAAGATGAGGGATTCTCTCTTAATCCTTAGTAGTGTGGACAGAATACAAGTGCTTTGAAAAGTCCAGTTATCAAAGTAGAAAAGGTTGAATATTAGAGCTAGAACATAGATCTAATGAGACAAATATTTCCTCTGCTATCTTACATTGACATGGCAGAAAATATCTTGAGATTTTTCTTTGCCAGGAAGTGTCTTGGTTTCTTGAAGACAGAATAGAAGAGCATTTACACTATATGCTTTCATGCATAGAAGATAATACTTAGCACATATTCAATAATAAGTTTGAAATGTTTAGGAAATAAGGCAGTATGGGAGTAGAAAAGGGATTCAGATTTAAGAAAAAGAGAGAAAAATTTGCTGAATTTCACCTCTATATTTTAGGTGTGAAATGCAAATGTACTGCTCATAAATACAACTGTATTTCCCTGGTGTTGGGAAGGTATTTCTACCTGGCATTTTATGGTGGTCATATCTCAAGAAGTATCGTAAATTGTGATTCCTTGGTGGCAAAGAGATTTACAATTCTCTTGCAACAAAGCATTGTGTCACTTTCCAAACAGTAGCGATGAAGTGGAAGTAGTGTGTAAAAGAGTTTCAAGCAAAAGGCAACTAGGAGAATTGAATCCTACTTTACAGAGTGAAGCGACAGCTAAGTACATATTTCTAGAAGAATTTGTCTGCAGGGTTTGAATTTATGGGTCCTTGTCATTTCTCTCCCAGTAGAAGTGAGAACTCCATCATTTTTGGGTGTGTTATTTATAATTTCATAAAGCTGTTCTGTGACGGGACTTATTTTACCCAGTATGCCTAATCTTTCTCACATAATGGTGCACCCTAAGAGCATGGTGTCAAACAAACTTTGTAGTTGGGAAAAGGGAAGATTCAGCACCTGCCATTTTGTATAGAACAAAGGAGCAAAGGTTTTGGATCTGACACATAAATTGGCGCTTTGAGCACTTGGAAGGATTGAACGACAATGCAGTCATCTTGAACAGGTCTTGTCATGCCATCTCAACTTCCCCTACACTTTACATCCCACAGCAGTGTGTACCATTTAATGAACAAAGATGTAGAACTATCACCATGATTGAAGAGGCCCTTGGAATGAAAAATTAGGAGGAGGTGATTACAGCACTAATAATTCATTGAAAGGAATGGAGAACCAATTCAGTGAAACTGAAAGAATTTGAAGGTAAATATGCTCATAAATCCTCAAGGGTAGTCTCAGAGTTTAGCACTTTCTCCTACCCCGGTTTTATTCCAAGGCAATTTCATTAAACGCCAGAGAGAGGGAGAGTAAAAATAATAATATAAATGCTATAAAAAATCTTTCAAAGGAAGGAATAAAAAGAGTTCCTGCCAGAGAGAGATTTTATTGAAAGTTATTATAATACCTATCTTTAGTTTATAGCCTTTAATACAGGGCCAAGTAATTTCAAAGCTGGGATTTAAAAAAAAAAAAAAATGAAATACATATTTTAAGATACTACAGTATGAATTATTATTTTTAATATAGAATTTAGCTAATATATGGAATTGGAAAATATTTTCTCTTGTGTCCTCTCCAATGAAAATACATTGCTTCCATCATAGCACACAGGAAACTTTCTTTACTATCTTGTTGCCTGTACATAAGAATGGTTACCATTTACTATCTTCAGATTACTGGACAGACAATTAAAGAATAAATCCATTTACCTACCATTGGACCAATGGATGTGTGTAATCAGCTCACTTTCAAAATTGTGAGAGGGAACCAGAAATGGAATAGCTGGTTTTGCTTATTGCCTCACAGTGAACTGTTTCTGATGAGACTAAATGATAGTGAAGAGATTTCTGGGGTTGCTGCTCTCTAGCTTGTCCTATCTTGTGGAAGAAGAAATTTAATAATCATCAAGTGAAAATTCTCTTTGAAAAGGTACAGTTTCCAGTTACAAGAAGTTACAGTGTCCTGGAGATTTCCTCATCTCTGTTTCTGTGGTCAGGAATTTTCTGCTGCTTCTCAAAGTAGCTTTATTCCTCTGAGATAATTCAGATGTTGGTATCTCTGTAAGGCAAGCCAATATGTGAGAACAGAAAATCAGTTACTAATGAATTGTGATGAAATTCAGAGATTAAAAATGCAAGACAGGAAATGGCAAGACAAATTAGTGTATTTATCTCTTCCATGATTTCTGGAGATCTCATTAATGACCTTAAGTCTAACACCACTTTTAGAGGGTTTTCTCTTTTTCTAACCGTCATATTTATACATACGTAATCAGTAGCACGGGACAAACAGTAGTCACAGAGCAAGAAGACTGGAATATCAGGGGAAATAGCATGCAGTGGAGTTGGGGAGGTAAGGACAGACATTAATTGATGGAATCAAGTGTGGAACTAGTTGCAGAAAAATACAGATACAGGTTGAAGTTGGTAGATGTGCATATTACACACTGACATTTTGTCTGAATCTGGCTGTGCTCCTCTATTCATAGAACCATAGAATCACTGAGTTCGGAAAAGACCTCCATGATCATCCAGTCCTACTATCCATCTGTCACCAGTATTTCTCACTAAACCATTTCCCTCAGTACAACATATAAATTTTTCTTGAACACCTCCAGGGTCGGTGACTCCACCACATCCCTGGGCAGCCCGTTCCAGCACATGACCACTCTTTCAGAGAAGTTGTTTTTCTTAACATCCAATTTGAATCTCTCCTGACGCAACTTGAGGCCATTCCCTCTAGTCCTATTGCTAGTAACATGGGAGAAGAGGCCGACCTCCACCTCTCCACAACCTCCCTTCAGGCAGTTGTAGAGAGTGATAAGATCTCCCCTGAGCCTCTTCTTCTCCAGAATAAATAGTCTCAGTTGCCTCAACTGCTCCTCATAAGACCTATGCTCCAGACCTCTCAGGAGCTCCATTGCCTTTCTCTGAACATGCTCCAGGACCTCATTGTCTTTCTTGTAGCGAGGCCCAAAACTGAACACAGTACTCAAGGTGAGGCTTCATCACACTATTTCTGATTCAAGCTAGGATACCATTGGCATTCTTGGCCACCTAGGCACACTGCTGGCTCATGTTCAGCCGAGTGTCAGCCAACACTCCCAAGTCCATTTCCTCTACACAATCTTTCAGCCACTCTGCCCCAAGCCTGTAGCATTGACTGGGGTTGTTTTGCCTAAAGTGCAGGGCCCAGCACTTGGACTTGTTGAACTTCATCCCATTGGCCTCAGCCCAGCTATCCAGCTGGTTCAGATCCCTCTGTAGGGCCTTCCTACACCCAGGCAGATTGATACTTCCTCCCAGCTTGGTGTCATCTGGAAACTTAATAAGGGTGCGCTCAATCCCCTCATCCAGGTCATCAATAAAGATATTTAACAGGACAGGCCTCAATAATGACCCCTGGGGAACAACACTAATGACTAGTCGCCAGCTGCATTTAACTCCATTCACCACCACTCTCTGGGTCTGGCTCTCCAGCCAGTTCTTTACCCAGCCAAAGAGTGTACCTGTCCAAGTCATGGGCTGCCAGCTTCTCCTGGAGAATACTGTGGGAGACAATGTCAAAGGCTTTGCTGAAGCCTAGGTAGACTACAAATTCTTATTTGATCTTCTATGCCTGTGGTACAGGGACTTTCCAAGTGAAGTGTGATGTGTTTAGTAGCCGTGGATGGGTATTTTTACCCTTAATTTGACCAGTCATTTTCAAAACGGATCTAAACCTTTATCACCCATCACTGCCCTGTTGCAAGATGTTCCTCAGTTTAAAAAAAATCTTTCATTGTGTGAAGAAATATAATCTCAGTTTTTTCTGATACTTCTACCTTTCTGGTTTGAAATGATGGTTCTAATAACGAAGAGGGAGGAAAAAAAGAGTTATAAAGGAACTCTCCATTCTTTACAAATACTGAATCAGATTGTCAATTCAATTGGATCTGATTTCAAGTTAATATTGCATGAAGCCCTTAGATATGAGCAAGTAAAGTGGGTAAGCGGATAGGCATAGCAATTGGTAAGTGACAATGACACATTGTTAAAAATTTTATGTTAATTTCCTATTTCAAGTAAATCACTGCCATTCTTCAATGAAATTCTGTATGTGAATTGTCAGATCTTCAACTAAGGGCAAAACCCACATGCTCTAAATACAACCTGGAAATCAGAAAAACATTGCTGGAGTCTTAGTACTGTCTAAGCAAGGTCTTCTAGTGGTAATGGAGAACATTCTTTATTCAGAGTGCTGCCCTTAATACTCCTTAACACAAGTGTTTTAGACACCTGCAGTTTCACTAGCTACATTTCACTTCCTTAAAAAATGTCTTGCGATACTGTTTTGTTGACTTATGATTCTAAAGTAATTTATAGTGTTACAATTAAAAACTGATATCTTTCTACTCAGAGAGGGCTGCATTTCACTGTTGGAGGATGTGATCACTGTTTTTAGATATTATTTTGTTCTTTGGGATTAATAATGATTCATAAAACATATGTGACAGAACCAGAATTATGGAAAGTAAATTTTTATTTTGTGTATTTCTCTTTTCTTGACCTCTTGCTGAGCAGAGAAACTTTTAAAGCCAGTTCATTTTAAGAGAGAATTCAGCAGCAGAATTTCAACAGCATTCCTCCATTTTCTGTGACTGAGAGAAGTTGCCAAAAAATGATCTTAACACATAAGGCAGGAAATTACTTTGTACCTGTCACCTCCAATTCCTTTAAATCTTGCCTCCCTATGGAAGTATTTAAGCATGAGATTACTGCAAGATTGCATCCTACAGAATGCTGCTGTATAGCAGTGCTGGTCACGAGCAGGTAGTATGTAATACATATGATAGGGATTCCCTTATTTGATGACTGTTTTTACGGATACTCTGTTTTTGTAATTTTCGTTTACAGTTGAACAATCATAGTTTTGTTTCTTGTCTCACTCTTAAGTCACTGAAATCAAGAGGGAAGGAACATCAGGTTGGATGTGAGCATTCTGGCTGACTGCTCAGTTCCATTTTTCTCCTCTCCTCTCCTCTCCTCTCCTCTCCTCTCCTCTCCTCCTCTTCTTTTTTCCTAAAAAGAAGAGGAAATGAAATACTTCTGTTACAGGACAGTGAGGAACTTGTTAGTATTAGGACCACAGGGGACTGAAGAAGGTATTGGGACCTCTGAACACTTTGTTTTGTAAATAAAGGAGGGAATACACAGCATTTTGAAGGCAACATAGCAGGCATATGGTTGGAAAGGAGACCTTATTTAAATCTGGAGAATTTTTTCTAGAGTAAGGACATAAAAGCTTTTCATGATGTGAGATCCTCAGGAGTATTCACCTGGAGCACTGAGATGATATAATGTACTGCAGTACAGCCACCCTGCTCGTGAGGGACTGTGACTTAAGCCATACTCCCTGCCTGGTGAGGAACCTTTTGTCTGTTATTTTCCAGGAACCATTCCACCAATCCTGCTGCTCAGCAGAGTATGCAGCTTTCTTCAGGGAGAAGGTGTAAAGGGAGACAATTCCAGCAGAAGCTGTGGTCTGAGCTCATACTGCTGAGCTGGGATAATTTTGTGCTGTTTTCAGGAACATTACAACCTGTGTCCAGAGGCTGCCACAGCTTCTCTCCCTAATGGTCTGCTTTACTAATTAAACTAATTGCTGCAATTACAAGCAGGAGATGCTGCTGGGAGGAGACACCAGTATGCTTCTCTCTAACACGCTGCAGAGCATGTTGCTCATTAATTAGACCNAAAAAAAAAAAGAAAAAGAGTGAACAGGTTTTACTAATCAATCATGCAGACAATTTACAGGAAGTTTTATTTTCTTTTTATGTTAGGAATTTGAATTGAGTTTGGTTTTCAGCATATTGGTCTTTTTTTCCTATGTACACTGCAAAGGCCCTACCTATGAAGATATTTTATCTATATATGCACTATATACAGTGTGTGTATATATACATGCATATGTATATATGTATATACTGAAGTACTAAATGACCAATATCAGCAGTAGCCCCTATCATCCAGTCACATGTTTACACAGAAATTCATGCCTTCATCTAACCCTGGCATCCGCTAGCGTGGACAGATGCATGATACTGTTACTTCTTGATGAACAAAGCACGTAAATTTCTTTTTTGTTGGAGCTTTTTCTTTCTTCCTTTTATTTATTTGTTTACTTTTAATTGATAGTTTCATCTACCAATTAGCCTTGGGTAGGGTGGGGCAGGGAGAATAAAAAAATTATACAGGTATATCCATCAATATATACACATGTACTCCGTGTATATATAGATGGATGTATACATTGTATATATTTGAAGAACATTTTCTGTCGTTTCACCTCATCTTGTGCCGCATGAATTTTTGGTGATTGATATTTTACTTTCTTTTGTATTTCTTTCCCATTTTTTTGGCTCTTAATGGTGCCATACTGCTATTGTTTAATTTTTAAAATCATTGCTATACTATTCAATTTATATTTTTGGAGTTCTTCCAACAAAATAATGATTTGATCATCTCAAGAAAGAGATATAGATCTGCAGACTAATAAAGGCAACAAAATCTTTTCTTGCCATCCTTAAGAAATCCACATTTTTAGACACCCCAAGAAAGTTGTGTGCAAAAGAATGAAGGTTCCTATCCCTCCTTTCTTTCTATTATTTTCTTACTGCCTTTTTAAAAACTTCTGAAAATCTCTATTCCCTTATCCCAGCATTCTCCAAGGAAAAATTCCTCTAACAACAACAACAAAAAACCCTACAAATTGCAGATGGCATAAAAAGAATTTTATTGCAATGCAGAATATCTGTTGTATCTTTTATTTCTGGGTCAGTGCAAGATCATTTTTGTGGCATGCTGTAGTTTAGCTGGTTTAACTAACCATGGCCTTCATTAATCCATGCATGGGCTGTGATGACGCCATCTCGTGTTTCATCAGAGCTACGCATTCAGGCTAACCAAGCAAGTCCATAGCGTGTGATTTAGGGGGATATCGTTTTAATTTTCATTTTCAGTTATATTCTAATTTCTTATTTTTGGAAGAGTTATGCCAATACCACTGGCTGCTTCTTGCAGCCTTAATGTTGTATATCTACTTTATTTTATGGGTTTTTTGCTCTTTTTTTTTTTAATTTCTTAGTAGCAATCTTATGTCTTGTCTGTGTCCATCTGTCTTGTCAGTGTGTCTTGAAGTCCATTGGTCCAATGTTGTTATGTGATTCTGTTCTCTGTTTGTACGCTGGTGTTCAACTCCCCGGCACTCTGTTGTTCCTCTCCCTCTTCCCTTTCCCTTCCTTTCCTCCCAGCCTTCCCAGGGAGTCCACAAAGGGGCACAAGCTTTGAATGAGGCTGTGAGAACTGGCCCAAGGTGTTGGAATGGACATCACAAGGTGTTCATTTGCCTTCATTCACCTAAGAATGTTGAAATTTGCAGCTGGAAGGTTTTCAAACACTTATCATTTCACTCTTATAAAGGGTTTAACGGCAAAAGACTGAAGTGACTTTTTATACATGACCAGCTTTTCAGGGTATTTTGGGTAAGAACTCCTGTTATCTGTGCTTGAGGTACCAGAAAACCCTATGCATGGTGCAGGCTATATGTTAAATAGAAGTTTGTGGATCTTTTTATAGAAGACAATCTTGGGAGTGGAATATCACTGTGAATGTATTTCTAAAATCCATCATTTGTAATTCACTTGTAGTTAGGATACAAAAATGTAAGATTCTAAAAATGGTGTATCTTTACAGGCTCAGCCTCTCCTTTGTAACTCTGTGGTATCTCCTCCATACCAATGCTGGTAATGGTAATAACTGCCTTGCTGCTGTTAGCATGTGTAAGCTGAAGACAATTTTGAAAAGACATCTGGTGTGTCTTCTGCCATGAGCATCATAAATGTGTGGCAATGTATAAGGCATTTTTTTGGTGTCTGCTTAGACTTGGAACCCTTTTTAGAAAAAAGCATCCTTTGGCTTGTACAATGGTGCATTCCCCAGTATCCTTAATTCTGTTCCTGCAGCTATGTTAGAGTGTTAGGATACATGAGATAGCACTGGGATGGGCATGAGCTCAATGGGGGAAGAAGCAGCCAGAACCCTTGTAGGTGATGTGCAGGGCATCACAAAAAGCATACTCACATGTACCTTTTGCCTAGCCAAAATTTAATTTGATTTCACACTAATTCATTTGTTCTGCAGCAGGGATGAGATGACAAAATTTGTGAACATTCCTCACAATATAGGCTTACCTATTTAATAATAGAGTTAGCAGAAGATGGAGGTGATAGGATATGTTCATATCTCCAACATGAAATTATTTCATTTAACTTCCCAAGATATACGCGTGCTGTACTTGCATGGGAATATAAAGAAGGTAGCTTTTCTTTCATCAGTAAGAACCAATCATCCTAGGCTACTTTACTTTTCTTAACTTATATATAATCTGAGAGACATTATTAAAAGTGATGTTAATTACAGTGAAAATGAATCAGCATTTAAAACTTGCTAGATTTATATTTTAGATCTCTATGTGTTTTCCACAACTGTGATTCCTACCAAATCTAAAACCTTTTCTTGGAAATTGCTTAGAAAAAGTAACAGTTATGAAATTACAATAGAATCCACAATCTCATGGTTCTATGTAATGCTGCCCTCTGTCAGAAAGACCAGAACAGTCCAACTGGGCTTCCTAAACCCTAATGGTGAAAGAAACTTAAGTTTAGCTCAAGTGGCAGGTGTTATTGGTGCATCACAATCAGAGTTTTAGTCCTCCTGCATCACGAGGTCAGAGCAACCTTCCCATCTGAGCATTGTGGTGAGTTCATGAAGATTGCCATCATCAGGATGCTGACCTCTGGGCTGTAGGTGAGCTGCAGTGCCCCTCTGAAGGGCTGCTTCTGTTTGCCTGACGTAGCCACTGTACTGCCTGCAGAGAGCCACAGGCTCCTCCAGTGCGGGTGTTGCTGCTGCAGGTCCCGTTGTTCTCCCTTTTATCCCACAAAGCCTATAGAGGCCTCTGAAATAATTCATATTTTGTCTTCTGTTTCTGGGCAGGCTGCTGGCTTCATCCTCTGTGCCACTTGTCACTGTGCAAGGGGGAGGGCTGGGAGTTGAGGTGTTAAAGCCCATGACAAAAAGCCTCAACTCTGGCATGCCTCTCCCTTCAGCTGTTGGTTCTTTCTCTGGCCTTGATGTTGCTCATTTGCCTACCTGCAAGACAGAGTAAATGAAATATTGCTTAGCTAAATGCAATAGAGATGAAGGGAATGATGGTGACATAATTAATATTTTAATGAACTTTGATATCCAGGTGCAGGTTGCTATGCAATACAGAAAAATGATACTGTAATGCTAACTAGCAAGAATGTACAAGAAAACAAGGTTGTTGTTAAGGTTTTTACTACTATCCTCCATTGCTACGGTAAATGACATTACTATGTATTTTAATGAAATAGATTAAAGCCTACAGTAATAACAGGAATTCTCTGAAATTCAGTCCAGAGGGAAGCAAGTGAGAAAAACAGAAGTCAAATATTTCCACATCAGGGATTGTCAGCATGGTATCATTTTCAATAAATATCACTTTTTCCTCCAGAAATTACAATTGGAATGAACCATGTTCAGGCTACATAAGTTAATGCCATGAGTAGACTATACAGTATACAGATCTTTTCTATCAGAATTTCCATACTTGAATTTGCATCCCAGTCAGAAATTTGCTTCAAAAACTTCACAGTTTTTCCGGTCTGATTTAGCTGGTGTAAGCATCCCCACTTTTCTATCTAAGATCAGGAGGAGATCAGGATCAAACCTACAGTCTGGCTACCTTGCCCTTGCTGCCTTCCAGACTTTTTTATAAGCGTGTTCTCTAAACTCAAAGCCATGTGCACTGTCACATTCTGGCAGTCCTTCTAGTGCTGTGCCTATGTTATCAAGCTGACACATGTCTAAAATACTAAGATATGATATTTTCAACCTGCTGGGACTTGCTTTTTGTCCCTGTTAGCTTTGATTTTCAGCTTCATAAAATATATTGGAAAGAAAGAAAAAATAGGCAAAGACAAATTCAGTGAAAGAGAAAAGGTAGCACATGACTCAGGAAGAGATTTTGCCTCAAAGGCAAATGTATGTGTATTAGACCCTTAGATGTCCATAGCAACTGATTCATTAGCTTTAGACCAGAAGGAGCTATCTGGTTTCTGGAAGATAAATAATATTTCTGAATATTTTAGGAGATTAGGGAAGCATTCTGTTAAAGAGAAAACATACTGAGCATTTACTGATACTATAGGCAGAAATTTAGTTTTGCTTCTTAAGGCTTTTATCGTGTATTTCTTCTGGTCATCATGCCTAGACCTGAAGGTGCCTTTTGCATTAGAAGCCCAGAAGTATTGATGTTCACATGCACAGCAAGAGCTGGAATGATATCTCAGCAGAGCAGGAAAAACTATTCTACTTCCATTTTTAACCCAAGTAGATCACAAGCTTATAATTAGATCAAAAGGCTTATTATCTTGTGTTCATTCTGCCTCTTTGTTTCACTTCCAATTTATTAATCACAAGAGCTAGAAATAAGTGCTTTATCTCATTTGTAAACAGTTGAGAATCCCAGTTCTTGAGTGATACGAAGTGTTAATACTTATCTTAAATGTCATGTGAGGAGTAGTAAGACAAAGATTGTGCCAGTTTTGAAACCAGGGACTGAAGCAAAGAAGAAAAAAAAAAATTAATTTGACTTGATTTCTTGTCTCAAATGTTCACTAATTTGACAAAATATTTTATTCTACATTTTTAATTGCATTAATAAATACGTTACTAAAAGCTTATAAATGCTTCATACAGAAGGATTCATTTTTGGACTTCTGCTGAGTCTCAGGAAAGCTGAAGTTATTTGGTTCCCTGGGGTGGTGTTCTAAAGATCATCAGCTCCTCTTTTGGCATTCAGTAGGAACTACAACTGTTGTACAGCCAAGCATACATAATCTCAAAATTGGCTTCTTTTTGAGCAACAAGAAAATTCCAAAACTTTTGTGCCTTCGCTAGTTTTAGCCTGTGTCAATATGAAAAGAATAATGACAGAAGCATTTAAAAGGGGGAACGGTTCTGTTTTTGCCAGAGAAAAGACGTGCAAAGCAATTTTGATCTTAATATTTTTTTGTTATATGCATGTGCTTCGTAATGGATGTCAATATTGCCTTCTCTCCTGGCATTGAAATGAATATGAGTAATTTTAGATACCAGTTTTAGTGACTACTGATTTTCAATACTAAAACCTTAAGGGCTTCCTAAATTTTACATCTGATGCAGAAAAAGAGCAAAAAATAGCTCTGTAACTAGTACAGGTAGGTATCAAAAGTAAAAAGAAGCCCTTTTTTTTGTACAGCACATTGGGCATACTGCCAGGTTTATTCTTATTCCAGAGGCTGAAGGATAGGCTTTGCTGGGTCACCTTCCCGTGAACAAAACACCATGACCTGTGCAACATAGCAGTAGAGTGAGTGAGCTCTGAGCATGAAATGATTAATGACTTTTGAGCTTTGACTTCTGATAACAGAGGTTTTGGGGTTTCCCTGAAGCTCTTTACTTCTGTGTTTAAACATATCATATAAACCCAAATGGAATACAGAGACCAGAAGAGTAGTTTAAAAAGCTTTTCCCTAATTCTTTTTTTGGTAAATCAGGAAGATTTGATGTCGGCAAAGTACTGCGCAACCACCATCTAGTTTCCTCTGAATTCAAATGAGGAAAATGTTGTGGCTTCTAAAATGAAAAAAATATTAAAATTAATCAAATTAATTAAAAATTTAAAATTTGAAATCTATTTTTAAAGAAATTTAAAAAAATAAAATCGCATTCAAAGTATCTCACTGCAAAAGAAACTTTTTTTTTTGTCTTTTTAATCTCAAAACAATTCACAAAAGATATCTGTATATGTATATTGATGTACAACACATTCTTTCTATGATTTTCAGAACTGTGAGTAAACTGGAAAATAAACAGGGTATAGTGAAATAACTACCCATAACTAAGTGGAAACAATGCAAGAGGTTTTTTGTTTCTAACTCAGTAACTACGGTGTAGATTTCCAAATCCTTAATGCCTTTCTTTCACGGATCTTTGTCACGACATGTATACATCTGCATGTATCAGGACATGGTCACTTCACTGCTGAGTGCCCAGTAGTATCCAGTATCCTATAAATATGTCTTAAGTTTTGTAGTCACATGGATTGTGTGGGGATTTCAGTACACTTGTCTCTTTTTTTCACGTCTAAAATATGACAAATAACCTTCACCACTGACTAACTTAGGATGTTTTTTACAAATTCTTTTCAGTTTTTTAACTTCCTTTCTCCCCTGTTAGGTTCTATAGAATATTAAAACATACTTTTCCCCATAGGAAACATCTGTCACTTGTTCTCTTCCAATTGTTTTAGAAGAATAAAGCCTTTGATTAAATTTATCAAAGAAGTCGGGCCAGTATATTTTAGCATCTTCAGCTGTTTCATTCATAGCTTGTCATATTTTGAATAGTAATGGTAAAAGTCCATCCCCGAAGCTGCGTGATCTTTCCAGCATATGTTGTTTTTTATATCTATCATTTTTCCATTGGAAAGGAAATTCAAACAAAAATGATTTTAGAGAGAGAGAAAAAAAAGTCTCCTTCACTAAGGCAATATTTTTAGAAACAGCTGGTGAAACAAACTGCAAATGTTATGCCTGGAGCACCTCTATTCTAATAGCAGGGTTGTTTAAAGATTAAAACATTCATTTGTGTGTCTAGCTCGCTTGTTCATAGTAATGCTTCCTCCATACCTGACAAGTGAGGAAACATGGAAAAGTAGCTTGTTTTCCTGCCTTCTTTAAAGGTATTTAAACACTTATCTACTGAAGAATGTGGGTTCAGGTAGTGCTTTCTATGACAAAGAAAGTGTTAGCATAGGAAAAATGAGTCTCGGTCATCTGTACTTCATTTACTCTCCTGGGGATTTTTTCCTCTTCCTCTGAGTTGACCTTTCCTTCCTCATAGCAAGTTGCAAGTTTTCTGTTCGCCTGTCTTGTAGGTGGTAGTTGTCTAAACACGAGCTGCTAGTTCAGATAGTTTAAGAAATTCTTATGAGCTGCCTGGCTTGGAATTCCTGGTGTGAGAAAACTGTCTTCACACAGAAATGTTTACAGTGTCCTATGCAACTTGAGCAGTTTTGTTTTTCTATGTCATGTTTTCTTAGCTTCCATTTATACTCATTAATTAAAGGAGCTGAGCACCAAATGAGGCAACAAGCATCCGTACATCTTCTAAAAACACATTTTGTGAAGGCCCAGGTTTATGATGGAATATCAACAGGTGTTGATACCTACTGTTTTTGCCTTAAAATTCCTATAAAAGCAATTTTCTTTCTTGATTTCTGATGCCATTTACACATTTAAGAAATATTTCAGCAGCCGGATTCTAGAAATGGCTGCATGTTGGATGTCCAATCTTGTAGCTTTATTGCCATATTTTATCCAGCATCTGAGAGGAGCTTTGTGGATATTAGTGCAGCTGAGCACTTGCTTCAGAGGTCTAAATTTTAGATTTATATGCTGACAAGAGATAGTTATTCCTTTTGTGGACCAAGCCCTTAAGGACTGTAAGAATGACAGGACTTGAAATAAGACCTTGGAGTCTTAATTCTTCTTTTGCATTCAAACCTCAGTTAATCTTTCCTTCGCTTTTAAACAAAGGTTGCAGTTTGATCCTACAGATTTCTTAAACCTTCTGTCAGATATACAATCCAGGAGGTCATTTTTCTGGGGATCCAGTCATGTTAGGGCAATGACAGCTTTTACTGTGGTATGTCACATTACATTAATTTTCTTATACAAAAGAGATTTAAGCAAATGCAGAATAAGACAAACGAGCTAGCTACAGTGAAGTTAAAGATTTCAGACATGAGCTTAGAGCAATGATCATTGTTCCTTGTCGAACAGCACTTCTTTATCAGTTTTCTCTTTTGTTTTGTCTTGCGCTGTTCTTTTCCGGTAATGAAATGCATAGAGCTGTATACATCATTTCAGGGGTAGCAGTGACAAAGCCATGTAAAGAGGCACTGTTATCTCTCTGCTCCATTGCAGTGAAGCCTCTGCCTATACAGCTTGAGTTCTGAAAATAGTTAGAAAGCTTAATAAACACAGAGTCTGGCTTGAAGGAAAGAGATTCTCTGCAATGGAGGATTAAGGGATGACAAATTCAGCTTCCTTTTATAAAATCCAAGAAATCTGAGCTCTACATCTCTGACTGGAGCTCTGGGAAAGAGGCTGGAAATAAGAATTAAGGGAAATATACGTGTGTATGTATACATATATATAAATATATATTTACACACAACTATATACATATGTGTGTATATAAGCATAGATATAAAAGGAATCATTCTTCAGTTTCAGAATACGGTGACAGATTTCAGATATTTCTAGCAAATAGCTTCAAAAACAGAGTGCTGGTAATATTCTGTATTGGTCCCTAGGAGATTGACTGTATGCCATATTTCAGGTCCATGAGCTTACTGTAAGAAATTATATACTTGCTCTACCTTAATGCCAATGAAAGTTAGCAATAATGCATAGAAGCGCTGCTATCAGAGTAAAACTGTAGCTAGCAGGTGAGCCCCTTAAGTTTCAGATGTATGTTAGTTCACCAGACCTGAATATCAGATCAGAAGAAATGAATTGTGAAATTCACTTCATACATTGAAAAACATCTGTTTGCAGAAAGAATTCCAGAGAGATTAAGTTAGATAATGAGTGTAAAATACCAAGAGCAGAACTTTTTCACTGCATTCCTTACTTGTTTAAAAATCTTGTCCAAGCCTTTTGTCTAGAGTGATTAGGAAAGTCATGTTGATTTTGTTGTGGAAAACAAAGTAGTCAGCATTTGGCTCTCTCCATAGCAGTTCGGAATCTGGATGCAAACTAGATATTTTTGTGGTAAAAAAATTGTGTGTAAATTCCTGTATGTATGCACATGCATGCATAATCACTAATTACATTTAGCTACATGGCTGGAAAATCTGGCAGCCTGATCTTATGAAACATTGAGTACATTCCATTTTCACAGGGATTAATGGAAGTAGAAAGTATTTAGCTGAGTTGCTATAGGTATTTGTGGGGGAAAAAAAGAAATCACTATACAGGATTACCCAGATTCAAATCACAGTATGAAAATAAACTATTTCTATACGGTGTGACATACAGGAAAGGCTTTAGCCGAAGCATTTCAAAGTTCAGTTGTTGACTATCTATCTATCTCAGCTTGTTCTTATGAGGTGCATATCATCTACATTTTTACTGTACTTCATTACAGTGCTCTATTTTATTCTACATGGTTTTAATACATAGGACATGCCTGTTGATTTTCTGAGACCAGTGCTTCTGGCTTTCATTTTATTTTTTTGAGCCCAGCTGGTGCATCTATATTCTACTTATTAACGTTCTGAAAGAGAGCAGAGATAAAGCCTGCTTTTTTAGGAAGTATGCACTGTCTTTGAAGTAAGCCACTGCAACTTCCCTTTTCATTTCTGCACTTGGTAATGTTTTGGATTGTCTCAGTCAGATCTGACAGAACACTCCACCCAGAATGGCTGGTATTGTGTTTAACCAGAAATGTACTGTTAGTACAGTTGCACTGTTTATCTCAGACTGAATATATTTTGCAGTTACTGAAAATCAAAATATACCTTTAGTAAGGAGGATGGACACTATTGTCACCACTTTATAGTTACTGAAATCAGAGAATTTAGAAAGGTGCTTTCTTTGGTGATTCACTAACAAGCTTTAGTTGGGAGATACACAGAGAAAGTTTGACAGATGCATGGAGTATTTGTAGGATATGTAACAGGGGATGGAGGAGGAAATTTTATTACTGAGGTTAAAAGAAAGATTGCGTTTGCAAAAGAGGAGGAAATATGTCTGAAAAAATTATTCTTTTGCCTTAACAAATACGGATTTTTGTAATGAAAAGGAGCTATTTCACTTGTGGCTATACCTGAGTGCTGTAGATAAGCAAACAATTAAAGTCTTTTCTCTCCTTCGCTGACATGTATGTTTGCTTTTAGAGTCTGGTCCACTGGCTTTAGTGGTTTTGTATCCTTCTGTTCCCTGCAGAGCCCATGAGGCACTAGGTTCCAGTCTGTTTCTCACTTCATTGGTGGAGTAATTTACACACATCCAATTTGCAAGTTCAGTCAGTAATATTTCTTTAAAACTATTGAAGGCAATAGGGTAGTTCCGAGGCTGTTGAGGGCACACTTTGACCTACAGTCTTTAGTTATGAGTGGTGATGATGGGAGACCTGAACTTGACGCTCAGATCCCAAACTGAGTTGGCAGAGAGTTGGTATGAAGAGTATCTTTAAAGCTGGAAATAGATCAAATACTTTTTAAGTTGAAAATGCGTCCACTGAGATATAATAAGCATGGAACCCCGTGGCAGAGTTTTCAAAGTGGATTGCTTTTTTTTTTTTTTTTTTTTTAAGGGAAAGGTAAAGCTGTCAAAGAGCAGAAATGAAGTTCTTCTCCAGTTAACCCCATGCACTGTCTCCCTTCCTATGAAGACAGAGCACATGCAGCTTTCATCTTATTCCAAAGCCTAGTACATTTGTGCTGAATTCTTCCCTTTCTTTGTAGTTATATATTTCAATTGTCCATTAGTTCCCTTTTTCCCTATTTTTTTGCTGATGTTACCACTACTAACTTACCTGAAATTTAAATAAGGTAATAATATGAAATTGGGATGGAGTTTCAATGTGGCAATGGAAGCTTGGAGTTCCTTGCATGGAGTAATTAGCCAGTAAAAAGCCAAAGACAAAATTCTCAAAACATGGGCCATTCACAGATTCTGGAACGAGGCACCTGAAATAATTAAATATTGAGGAGAGTGTCTTTTGCACACATCTGTTTAACATGTTGTTGAAATCAAGCAGTTGAGTATTTGGCTTCTGACATGCTTCCATTTTGATGAATAACTCAACACAGTGGAAGGTAGTAGAAATAAGCGCTTAGATTTACAATTAAAGCACAGTATGCATTGTTTAGGCACTGGGAATGACTGGTAAGACTGCTAGCTCTCCTTCTGAATACTGTTGGTCCATGTGCCTGTCCACGCTTAGCACCCTTTTTCAGAAGGCAAAGAAGGAGCCAAGCAGGCCCAAATGTTTATAATGAGTCTCTTAAATTGCAAAACTTTTCTTCTAACTTCAAAACAGTGCTGTTCACTACTACCATAATATGCCAGTAAACCTCAAGGCACTGTGGTTAGAATTTAAATACCTTTTTAATTCATTCACAAAGTTTAAATTTGTAGGTTTTGCCAATAGCAGAATTACCCAAATAAAGTGTTTGTTCTTTTAACATAATACTTCCCATTCTATCTCTGTTCTCACAGTGCTGAAGACCATCACTTGCAATAAGAATATGAATAAGAATTATAAATTCATCAGCAAAAAAAGTTCTTTACAAGAAAATTTTGTAGCTCATACAGATAAAGGAAATTAGAGTCTATGAGAAAGTAATAGACTTTCCTATTAAAACATAACGGTAAAATATCTTATTTCATAGTAGAGGAAAGCTGAATATGATAAGGGTTGGGTTTTTGTAGCTTCTATTAATTAACATTCCATCCTATTAGACTTGGCTTGCAGTTAACTTTCATTTCACAGGTATTCATGATTGTTATGCCCCTGTGAATTACAGAACTGTGAAGCTATGCAAAGTCTTCTTTTAGCTAATTTCCTAACAATAACCTTAAAATTGAAACGTAAATATTGCAGGCAATGCAGTAAGCAGCCACATGGTGAATACAATCAAGTCTATAACTATAGATCCCTTTAAATAGTGATTCAAGAGCAATCTGACCAGCAACAGCCTAGGAATATTAGCTGCTTTATTAAAAAAAGCCAAGGTATTTCTAGTTAGAAAAAGAACAAGTAAACATTTGTGAGAGTGGGATATCTGTATGGTGTACAGATAAGGGAGAGAGGATGTCAACCCATCTGGCTTACCAGTGAGTAGAATTAATCAGCAGCGGAAGTCAGTCATCCTAAATTTTTGTTCATAAAGACCTTAGTGTCAGTGGCATCCACCTCCTCTGCTTTATTCATGCACATACTATCTTTAATGTCCTTCTGAAGTAAGCCCAAGTAGGATCATTATCATCAATATTAAATAAGGTTAACTTCTGCAACAACATATTTCTCTTCTAATCCAATCTGTTGTGCAAACAAAGCAAACACACTTCCCAGCCACTTTCTTCCTATAATGCAATCTCTGATAAGCAGCTTAAAGCTTTGGCTCCTGAATCACTGTAGAGTTTATTCCAGTCGTTCACTGTGTAGAAAAAGAGGATTCAAACGTGCCTGCAGCAGCCTTTCACCACTGTAATCCTGAACTTTCTAAAAGAAATCTGCAAAAACAACTCTCTCTCTTTATGTTCCTGCACTTCCCAGCTAGTACTAAACTTACCCGTAAAAACAAACAAACAAAAAATCCTGCCAAAATTCCATTCAAAAATGCCTGCATCACAGTAGCATCCCTTCTTGTCTTTTCCAAATGATAGACAGAACTAGCTCACATGTTGAAAGCTGCTTTACAAAGGGCTCCCCTGCAGTGTTTCAGAGCTAGATAGTTCATACATTAGTTAGCACCACTGTATTTTGATGCGATGACAAGTACTGCCTGGTAAAACTGTCTTCAAAGCACAGATTATTAATCATTGCCATTCTGTCTCCAAATACTCCTACTTGAGGTCTCAAGGGGATTCTGGTGATTTTAAACATTAGTACAATCAAAAGGAAAGAGCATCTCACATCCTATGAACTGATGTGAGATAACACCACCTAACATACTGCTCAGAATGTTGACATTCCCTTCGTTAGCTTTTTGGAGGAAGAGTGGTGGCTTTAATAATTTCTACTTAATATCAGCAATTCTACCTAGATTTTCTACCACTTTTCAGTGGTATTTTGTAGAACCTTTAGGCAGTCTGGTTGGTAGTAATCTTCTCATCAGTAACAGTCTCAGAGCAATAGTAAGGTAACTTTTTTCCTCCACAGGTAACAAGGTTTTATATAGAGATTTAGCATACCCCGTATTATTTCATTTTACTAATAATGGGAAATTCAGTTTAGCCTTTTCAGTGTGACTGTGAGACAATTCTTGTATTGATTATGAGGAACATTTTGACCTATACTTGGCTGAGGAGGAGACTGAAGGGCTTATCCTCGATTCTGGAGTCTCAATAAGGAGAACAGCAGGTCAAAATTTTCTAGTACCTCTTCTCTAATTCATTGTAATTACAGAAGCTGGCACTTAGTTAAAAACATTTTTTCTCAGCATTCTTCAGGATTTTGTTGAGCCTAGTCAATTCCCTGATGGCATTTTGCACAAAAATACAATTTTGGGCTTGTTTTTTTTTTTTCCCTTTTGATATGGAAATAACATTACTCCAAGACAACCCAAAGCAGAAAGAACATACTTTGACATCCAAAACCAAACGCAGAACAACTTTATGATCAGGTCTGCCCCGCTGGACCCATCCTTGTAAAAAATGCTTTTGAGTCTCTGAGTTATCTGTTTTTTCCACATGATTTCCAAGGAAATAGAGTATTGTCTTTAGATGGAATTTGTTACCATTTCTGATAGCTGAATTTATCCTCATTCATTACGTCCCCATTTTCTTCTACAGCTTATAATGCACATTTCCTTAGTCCAGTGTATACATTGTTGAAGGTACTTTTTAAAAGTCTATAGCAGCCATTTCTCATGTATTCTCAGGAATAAGATATGACTGCTTTGCCAAAGAGGATAATAATGTCTGAGATGATCCTGAATTATTCAGCCATCCAAGAAGTGGACAAGATTTTCTCTGCTCCAAGACAAAAACACAGTAGCTATCTCTGCAAACAAACTGCAAATGCAGGATGTTCTTAACACTGATTTACGTCTGTAAGAGGACCAAGGAATACTAAAACAAGAGGAGATCTTGAGGGCAGAACTAGGATCAGTACTTCAGCATTGCAAGAATTTAAATTGTTTGTAAGAGAAACTGTTTTGTAAGAGAGACTTCTAACAGTGAATCTTCTATGTTTCTGATGTTCCTCACACAAAGCAAGGGAGTCACTGAGTCACTTATAGCTGGACAAGCTATAGAACTTGAAAGGATAACATGCATGCTAGCAGAGGGATGAACAACACACAAGTGAGTAAAAATATGCACTGAAAATGGTTCCTGTTCATGAATTGTCTCCCTGTTAAGGAACCAAATGCTAAAGTACATTTATGAGTAATTGTGTATAAATGGAGGAGGTAGTAGGAATAAATAATATTGTTAAACTTGTGTATTCAACACCCACAGAGGATAATGTAGAGTTAACAGTAAAAGATTAGCTACTAAACAGCATTTGTGAAGTATCTAGGTCTTTATAAGGTTACAAATTAGCTGCACATAAGAAAATATTTTTATTCTAGCTATGTACTGTTTGCATCAAATATTTCAGTATGGTATATCTCCACATACACAGACATGCACTTCAGGTCTCTTTAAGAATTTGGGCTTTCAAACCAGTCCTAAGCCTAAGTACTTCCTAAGTTCTAAAATCTATTCACATCTTCTGTAAGCATTCTAAGACATAAATTTCATATACAAATGTACCCAGCAATCCCTTAAGCAGCATACTTGAGAGTTGTGTTGATTTTTTTCCTGGATACTGGAAGTAGTCTGGATACTGTAGCAATTAGATCAACATGATAGAAAAGGCGTTACAACAGAGGTGTGATGACAGAAGGACCAGCGCAACAAAAGCTGCTATAAAGGAAGTGAAGAAGATTGTTCACCTATATCAGAAGATTCTAGGTTCACAGGGGAAAGCTTCACCAAGGAAGAACCTCCAAAAAGAGATCCTTCCCCAGATCCTTAAATGAGGTCTAAGAGAGGTACAGCCAGGCTCCAGCCCTTCTGGTCACACAGATGAATTGCCTTCACCTGTGCTCCCAGGGCTTACTGGGTCTTTTCCCCAGGTGCTCAGTCAGTGGTTCTGGCTGGGACTCAATAGTTCCCATACAGTTCCAAATGATAGTATTAAATTGTATGACAGTTTAAGATTCCTTGGGTTATAACTATAAGGAAAGAATTTGGTAGTCGTGCAATATTTGCTAGCATTCTAGCAAACCGATGACATGCGTTTTCAACTGATGCTTTGTAGTTGTGTACACTGAAGAAAGAAAGAGACACTGAGATTCCTGTGCTGCTTTCTCTCTGTAGGTAAGCAAAAACATACGGTTATTTTAGGATGCCGTAAATACACAGGAAACATTTTTTACATGTATTTAAGCAGTAGACAGTGAACTACTCCTGCTCTCACTCAGATTATTGGACAGAGTTCTGCTACTGAATCTGTTAGTATGCAGATCTGGTTTGTGGTTGTAAAATCCCTCAGGATTTAGAAAGACTTCTTCCCTTGTAGCTAACTTTCAGAACTAAATAAGTTTAGCTTTACATAAAAAAGTGTAGCTGGGCTGGTTACAAATGTCAATCTTCAGTCTTTCAAAAAGCTCTCAGACCCTTCTGAGTGGAGAAGGCAGTGGAGGAGAAGGAACGGAGAAGGTTGAGTAGAGTTGCACAGGAAGAATGTGTTCAGGCCAGTGATATTGGATGAGCTGCTTAGCTCTGGAAGCATCAAAATACTCTTTGGTTCAGAATGTGGAAAGATAATAAGCTTACAGTAAACACCTGAAAAATTGTTTGCCTCAAAGAGCTGTGGCAGTTTAGCCCTCTGATTTCCTTAGCTTCTGATACCTGATAGCTCCTCATTGCTATAAAAGAAGCTCCATTAATTACTTCTTAGACACAAAACCAAACAGGATGATGTGTGGCACTTTGTCAGTGGTGTCTATGCAGACTTTCTCTTAACATACATTACCTTTCTTATTTTTGTAGTTTCGTCTATGCCCATAGGCATAGGGTGAGGAAGGTTTTTGCTAGTACAAATGGCTGGTGAAAGGGAAATGATACAATAAATTGACCGATTTTTTTAAATAGCCATAGTTGGTTCTTAACCAGTCTCTTAGTCTGTGTGTATGTATTTCTTTTATGGAGAAATAACTGAAAATTGGGAAGATTCTTCTCTTCCTCGGTGTACAGGCATATACCTGGACTGCAGATTTTTGCAGGGCTTTTTTTCCTCTTATCTTCAGCAGTTTGTGGAGACAGGACAAGGGGAAATGGCCAGAAACTGGAGCACAGGAAGTTCCGCACAAATGTGCGCAAGAACTTCTTTACGGTGAAGGTGACGGAGCACTGGAACAGGCTGCCCAGGGAGGTTGTGGAGTCTCCTTCTCTGGAGATATTCAAGACCCGCCTGGATGCCCACCTGTGCGACCTGGTGTAGGGAACCTGCTTAGGCAGGGGGGTTGGACTCGATGATCTCTGGAGGTCCCTTCCAACCCCTACGATTCTGTGATTCTGTGATCTATTTATTTAACATATATTTCTGCTATATTCTAGCCAGAGGAGAAAATGCTGCCAACACATTCTGAAGTTAAAAGCAGCTGCGTAGATAACAATGCCCTTTTTGTTATTTTGTAGGTAAAATTTTTACAGAAAAAAATAAACAGTTTACAGTTCAGAGAAACTTCTCTATTTGTTTCTTTTCACTGATACTTTCACAGTATCAGCTACTTAAAAGTATGTCATTAGTATCCTTGCCCAAGCGTATGGCTCTAAATGACCCCAAGAGGGTGCTGCCTGATACAGAAAGCAAACTCTTGAAGGTAACAGCAGTTTGGAAGACCTGGTTACACTGTGGTGAAATGCATGCTCCTCATCCTAGTTTTGCAATTTTTCCATATAAAAATACGGAAAGAAAGATATCTCAAATAAGGAGGACTTTTGATTATATTATTCTGTGCTCATAGGGCAGTAGAGAATCCTAGGCACTGACAGTGCTGCTGGACAACTAGGTAAGAAGAAGCATCTGGTACTGGTATTTGTTAGTAACAAAATATATTGATAGAGTTGTGTTGCAGCACACTGAACACAGATGATGTGAGGTTCAGTGTGTTAGGTAATGGATGAACCATCAGTTGGATGGAGCCTGAGGGCAGTGGCAGTCAGATGGGGGAACTGAAAGGAACCTGAGGACCCATCTAGGACATTGAGTTCAAGTAAGAGTCAGAGGTTAGCCTGAACTCAGAGACAGTAATGCAGCCTGAGATCCTAATTTATATTTATAGTCTTGATGTGCAACACAGAGGGTAATATTATTTATTACCTTCACCAGTAGCTTTTGAAAATGCAGCTTGAGAACAAAATGTGAGAAAATATAATTGTGTAATTAAATCTGCTGAACAAGGGACTTGTTTCAAAAATGCCTCCCTTTTTTGAATGTGGAATTTTTCATTTGAAAAATTCTGCTGTCTTGGCCCAATCCTTATAAGAGGCCTGTAACTCTTGAAAGTCTGAAAATACAAAAAGGCTGCATTGGTTATACTTTTTAACCTTTGTTTTCTGAGGAATAATTTGCTAGATGTTAAGTAATAAAATATTGTCTGTGTGGCTTCATGTGGGAACATTTGGCACTCAGTTTTCGAATTAGAACATCTACTTTTGGATATTAAGAGCTAGAGTTTTGAAAGGACTTGAGAAGTTTTCTTCTGTGTTCAGCAGTAAATGCTGGAGCCACATTTTCCAAAACACCATGTTTCTGTTCAAGAGTTTATGTATTGACCAAGTGGGAAAAAATTGCTTAACATTGTTCAAATCTTCTTCATGTTTGTTAGACTCAAAAGATTTCCTTTTCAAAATCTTGTCATCTCTTTGTCTCTGGCTCCAATTGTGGTTCTTTACTTCTTTTGATCTTTTAGGCAGTAGAAGGCTTTTTCAGTCCCTCATGCAATGAGTTAAGCATTTATCATCAGATAGGGCATAAGTATTTACTTAAGTAGCCTGACATATAGTCTGCACAGTTGGCAACCATACCCCATGCCTTACAGTCCGTTTTGCATCAAAGAGAAGGCATTCAGTTCTAATACGCTGAAGGGGGATATTTCACTGTTCTGAAAATCCAGCTGCAAGTCATTACAAATACTGATTAAAATTCAAAGCTTAAATGCCCTTTGTGAAACTTCCTATGTACAATTAAACCAGAGGCTGAGAATCCTGGTACGAAGTGGAGTCCAGGGACACTAACCTTGAAATCTGACCGAATAAAAATCCCCACTGAGGTCTGTGTATCCAGTCTTTTCTGATGCACAAATGAATCCACAAAAGTATCCTATGTAGTACAGTGTTTTGCTTCCTATAACCTGCATGTTCTATCCCTGAGACTACCTTGACCAGGTTTTCTCTTCTTTGGTTGAACTCCTTCCCTTCTTAACATGCTTACCAGAGGATGCAGTAGATAGTTCCAGTGCAGTCTTCCAGCACAGGCATAGTACATTCCAGCTGTGCTGGCATTCAGCACAACCTCAGCACTTCTGAAATAGGAATTAAGGGTATTCTCGTACAATTCCTCTCAGAACTGGACACTTTTCAGTAACTGGGCTATTTATTTTTTGTATTATTTATACTTACTTTACCTTCCTCAGAATACTGATCTCTCATCTGCTTTAGAGGTACTATTGCCCCTCATGTTAATAGGTACCAAAACATTCCTACCTGTTTGTTACTACTGTGTTTATAGAAAAGTACCACTGACCATATTTACAGGGTAGATAGATAGCCCCATTCTTTCCAGATATTTCAAGCTCAAGATAGCTACCCACTTCCACTGACTGGTGGTAGCATGGCCTTTAAGATTGATAATGGAGTGAGTGATCACATGGGTATTCCTGGTGGAAACCTAGAGTATGTACAGAGATTTCAGCCCATTTTTCCCATCTCCTGGACAGATTCAGCGTGAACGTGGTCCAAATGTTTGGCTTTTCCTAAAACATCAAGAAAAACAGGCTGTTTTCCTAGGACATTGAGTTTCTTTTTAGAAGGACTCTGCTGTCACAATGATGATTTTCGTACAAAGTAAATATGGGCATCAGATGGGGGAACTGAAAGGAACCTGAGGACCCATCTAGGATAATGACTTCAAGTGAGAGTCAGATAGGACTGGGTAGCAATATCTTCTTGAACTGTAAATCCTCTTGTATCATGGGAGCAACTGGTCACTCAGTCTTAATGGTAACTTTGGAAGGTTTGTCCACCCAAAATCATATGGACTTAGTACCAAATACTACTAACTGTATTGTTTGCAATTTTGAGTTGTCGCTTACACCAGTGACAAATTTGTTCCTTCAGACAGTTCATACCAAACTGATACATACCTCAGTAAGTGGCTCAGTTGACCTAGATTCTGATATCCTATTAGCAGCAGTGGGCTCCCAGCAGTAGCCACAGACAGCATGTCTGAATAACTGCTCACCACCGTGAACAAATATTCACTACAGCAATCACCTTTTCCAGCACAATACAGTATATATACATAGGAATTAATTTTTCTCCCTTTACTCATGTTGATTAGAATTTAGAATAATAAGCCTCATCTAGGAGAAAAAATAACCACTCATTTTGGGAATACACTAGACAATAAGGTCTAAAATAAAACTGGGAGTCTGGAGTTCTTATGTGTTCTAGCATTTTATCGAAATACAATATCATAGGATAAAAAGTATGTCCGAGTATAGCTTAAGACCCGTATCCCCTTCTGACCTCTCCTAGAAATGCAGAGAACCCACTGGAATGTGCTTTGCCGTTTCTGGAGAGGCATGGAATGATCCCCCCCCCCGCCNCCAGCCTCTCTCCTTCACCCACCCCACCCCTTGCTTGCTGTTCTGTTTTTCTACTTTCCCTAAATGCAACTTACTTTAAGCATGCATTATTATTAACATCCTACAGTAAAATTAAGCTATTATATAACCCATTTGTCGATCTCAGCCAATTTCTTCTATCTTTTTCTATGTCTATTTATGACGTACATCCAGACTGCACGTCCTTTTTTTTTTCTTTCCTCTCCATGTTTATTTTAAAAAGAAGTGATGAAAAATAGAAGATGTATTAAAAAAAAAAGCAACACTGGAGGGTGGTGGGGTTTTGGCCAACAACTGAAAACAAATTTAAATGAGAGAGGGAGGGAAGGGTAAGGAATCAAATTCTTAAGGAAAAATAAATATCCAAATGATGAAAGTGCCCCTAGACTGCTTTGTCTGTTCCTTTTCAATGTGTGCATCTGGTTCGTTCATCTTTGAAAGTGTGTGGAATATTTTTTTCTTTAAAAATAAAATTTTAAACCCCCACAATCATTCTTATCTCCCTTATTACGGGGAACAAAGTGCTTTTTCATTTCTGCTTTTTTTTTTAGTATATCTCTACATAGTAATATTTTGATGTATTTCTTTTCAATGGTTGAATTTCTATCTATCTTAGATTTGGTTTGTTCTAATCTAATAATGAAAAACAAAAACAAAAGAGTTATGAATTGTTTTCTGCAATTTTTCCCTCTAATTCCCTCTTTAAAAAAGGAACTACTTCACTGTCAGAATCCCACAGCTGTATTTTTGAGATTCTCCAGAGAATCTGAATGCAAAAGCTATCTAAATTGAGAGTGGGGAAGGGGTGTGCCAACACAGTCATTACATTTGAAACAGTGATTTGATGTGCTCAAGAAATGATTCTCTCATATTACTGAGAGTACTCATATCAATGATGGACTTCAGAGATGTGATTCTTAAAAGAAGGAAGCTGTGGGTAGCTACAGATGAAGTTGTTCCAATTCCAATGCATAATACTTGTTTTCTTGATTTGTTTTTTTTTTGTTGTTTGTTTTATTCTCTGGTTATTATTATTATTATTATTATTAGTTTATGTATTTTACTGCTATTTTTAGTAGGGAAAAGTTTAAACTGCTTTTATAATTTGAGAACATTTGATGAAAATGTAAATATTAATACTATAATTATTAATTTTTTGTAACTTGCATGTTGAAGAA
Source organism: Pavo muticus (assembly GCA_016647715.1). Taxonomy (NCBI): domain Eukaryota; kingdom Metazoa; phylum Chordata; class Aves; order Galliformes; family Phasianidae; genus Pavo; species Pavo muticus. The sequence goes on along the minus strand of JACDJE010000227.1, from coordinate 1,478,841 downwards.
GTTGCAGCTTAGGGTTTGTGAGATTGTCAATGTTAGAGTTCTGTTCTTTCTTTTTGTTGATGGGCATGAATATGCTCATTTGTTTTTGTATATTGCCCATCCCTTCCTTACAGCCAGAAGCTCTAATGCTGCTAGATCACTCCGTACCGCCCTTACATGGACATGGCAACTGACTTACACATTCACTCCCATCATCTTCATCTCCTGTGTAGTACACTCATAGATTTTTACAATCCCACTCCATCCACCCTAGGCATTTTTTCTTCCCATAATTCCCCTCCACCACCCCTTTCTTTAGCATTGTTAAAATTTTATGTGCAGTCATCCATTCCTTAAAACACACACACACAAAAATTATAGAAAAAAAGAAAATGTTTAAAAAAATATATATCAAATTGACCAAAAAGGCAAAAAAAGCAACAAACTTTGCTTTTCAAAAAACATTATATATATAGATATGCAAACAAGCAGAAGTAAATTCTATAAAATGTACAGGATTTTTCAAGTGTAATATGCTAACAACTTTACATAAGATAAAAAAAAAATTACAACCAAAAACAGCAGAAAAAAAAAGTTTGAATTTGTTAAGGTGCAAGACTTTTTTCTTTTCATGTTATGTGGTGTGGATGTATGTGTTGTTGCCTCCCTGTATCGCCCTTTGTTGTAAAACAATTATACTAAAAAAGAAATAATAAACATTTTGCTAAAAAGTTTTTAAGAAACAACAACGAAAAAAAGCAAGTTACAAGAATGTGGCAATGCTACTTGTCCAAGAGCATTCTTACACAACTTTCTTTTGTAAATTTTTCTTTTCATGCCAAAAAACATGCGGGCAATTTGTTGATGTAAGTTGACTGTTATGAAATCAATGTGGTATGCTTTCTAAGTATTTTTATGTATTTTTGATTGGTTTTTTAAAAAGGTATTTTTTTTATTTTCATCTTTTTTTTTTCAGTTCTTTTAGATTTTAACTTTTTTTTTTTTTGCTGATTAAGTGATTGACTTATGTTTTTCCTTTCTCTGATCTTGTTGCTGTGGCATTTTTCTTTTCTAGTACCTCATTTTGTTTTGGGAAAAGTATATAAATTCACTAATTTATTTTTGAATCAATTTGTATTTGCTTTTATGTTATGTGCTCTTTGTGTATTGTCTATTACCGGATTGCATTCTGCATAGGAGGGGGTAAAGGAACCTGTGGTAGTTTGCTCCTGTTCTTTATCAGTCTCTCTCTCTAGCTTTCTTTCTCCTTTCCCCAAATGAACCACCAGTAAAGCTACTTTCTTTCAAGATACTTAAATTGTATGTAGCCCGATGATGAGACTTCTTGAGCATTTCTATAGCTCTCAAGGTCTTCTTATTGCAGTTCTACATCTTTCCTATGTTATTCTAATGAAAGTGTTTTATTTCTATTAATTTTCTGATTGCTGAATATCTGCCTGATGTCCAATCTAACTGATACTCTCAAGTGTACTCTTTCCAGGTAAACACACTCATCATATTATGACTAGTATCAAGCTTGCTAGTATCTTCCAGAAAAATTACATTTGGCAGATACTTCCCTACTGAAAACCATGTCCAGAAAATTTCAGAAGAGGCTTGGGTTGATTTCTTTAAACAAAGACGAGCCTTTAGTAAAAGTAAGAAAGGCTGTATTCTTTTATAAGCATGCATGTTTTTAGCATTCCTGCATGTTAATGCTGTGCTAAGTACTGACGAAGGTATCTTAGGTTCAACTCGCAAGTCCCTTAAACAACTGATGCTAAAAACAGAAAAAATTATTTAACCGAGTAGGAAGCTGTCACTGATTAATCATGAGAGTTCAAACTAATAATGGGAGATGGACAAGGGGATGTTCCAGTTGGTTCAAAGCAACTCAGTGTCTGGCACCCAAAAGCTTTTGCTCTGAAATCCTGCCTGCAAAAATGATCAACTAATTCCACTGCAAGAAGTACAGCTTTAATCACTCTGAGCGCACCAAAAGAAAAGAAGATATTTGAGGTGAAATGTTGCAGTATTCCACTATGGGAAAGATATTTTTCTCTCTACTACTGACCATCAGTTGCACTTAAATCAGACTGCAAAGGGTAGAAAATAATATTAAGAAGGTTCATCTACTAGGCTTTGTGTTAGTATCACTTTTCCTGTGAATATTTTCCCCTTCTCATTCTCAGAGGGCTCAAAGGAGAATTAAGTAAAACACCATTAGATTGAACTTTATGAACTCAGTAATTTAATAAGAAATTACTGGCACTGATATTGCTTTGATTCAGAGGGAAAAAGGTAAGGAATTATTTTCTATGACAAGTATGTCATACTAAAAACAGTCAAATTTCAGAGGAACAACATAAGAATAAAATACAAATGACAAACTTTGGCTACAGAATTTGGATGTAATTTAAAAGCTCTTCAAACACAGCTGGAAAAGAAAGAGACATTAAGGGTGTGTCCCTTATCAACACCACTTAAGATTTCATCTTTGTGCGTCCATTATACTCTTATCAGTTTGCTTCCTGAGTCTCCAGGTGTAAGCAGTTGTGGCTGTGAAGATGAAAGCTGGCAGCTGCTACAGTTTTTTCACTTTTTATTTTTCCCCTTTTTTAATGCCCTCTGCATTCATGACTCACCCACAACATCCTTACAGTTCATAAGGCTTCTATTAAATTTTTAACACACTGTGTTTTCCAGTGGCAGAGAGCTCTTACTGAAGATCAACCCCAAAGGTATGAATTATATATCTATAAATATACTCATACAGCAAAAAGCAGGGCAGCTTCAAGGCTAAAGTAGACCTTTTATATCCCCAGTGATCTTGGTAGTTTAAAGAAAAGCACAACTCTGTGAAAATAGTGTATGTGATAGATTTAAGGGCTCACTTTTAAGGAATATACACGCCGTGTTTGTTTCATGAAGTGAGAAGGCCAATAGAAGCATAGGGCTGCTTGGTACAAGGTTTCCCAACTCACAGACCTCAGTTCTCACAGTACTGCTGCCCCTTTGCTGTTCAGTAACACTTTCACAATGCTGCTGTTGATGGGGAACTAATTTTGTATCTGTATCGCTGCAGAGGAAACCATTTTATCTGCTTCCCTTCCATTTAATTCTTGTCAAAACAAGCTTTTAAAAAACTTATTTCTTAAGGGGAACTATCTGTTCCCTGCTTGGGAGAGAAAGCAGAGATCTGGAAAGTCCCTATGAAATCTTTGAAATTCAAAAGCAATCCTGACAGCATACCACTAACTGGTGCTCAGCAGCCAACAGTAAAACGGGGTGAAAGAAACCTGTAACTACCAGAGAACAGTCCATATCATCCACAGAGTTAAAATCTCGTATGAATATTTGTTTTGAATCCAAGGCCCAAAATTCAGATAGCAATATGAAACATTAAACCTGCCTCAACTTTACCTTCCAGTCGTCAGGTAAGGCATTTCAGAGCCTCCTCCTTAGCTTTCTCCAGAGACCCAAATCTTTAAAGCACTTGTCTTTCACAGCTAACCTTTCAGAGTCCAACAGTCCTTTACGAAGAGACTTGGCAATGATGTTGCACTTTGTCTTTTAAAACTTTCAGAGCTTACCTTTAAAGCAACTTGGAGCCCTGGGCAAGAGGCACCAATTCTCCATCAAAGGGTTCACTGGCTCTAGGCAGTTTCCTGCTGTCTCATCTGTCACTCTGTGAAAGAAGGCCCCCCCTGCATGCACACTCATCATCTGCCTATCATTGGACTCCCTCTTGTGTTTCTTACAAGTAGAAATGTAGTATCAGCAACACAGTTGTTTCCAAGAACAGTAAGAAAATTTGCACTTGTTCCCCTCTATAGATGTTTGTGATCATGTTTCTCACACTTTCTGTGGAGCTTTTCACAACTTACACTTGCTGTCATCCTTAGATAACGCTTTTTTTTTCTTCTTTTTTTAGACTGAGAGGCATTTTTATCATGTCATCTTAAAGGATGCTTTAATTCCTCTATCAACCAGATACCCCAAGAAGTGTTCATTGTGTATGCATACTATTAGAGATATAAGTTCTGTCTTGCTGTGAGTTTTGCATAGGTGCCTAGCATACCAATAAAACAGTGTCCACATTTGACACTTACAGAGTGCTTTTTCCAAGTTACCTTCTTCAGTGTGTCTCACAGTTTTTTTCCATTGCAAACAAAGAAAAAACAAACATTCAAACCATCACTACCACCCTTAAAGCCATCTACCAGTTACTCCCCTGAAGTATGCTACCTTAAGTAAATGTAGCCAATGAACTCTTTAATGGAGAAATGATTCCTAATTAAGGACTTTTAACAGCCTATTTCCTTAGTGTATAAGCAAAAATAGTATGGCTTGTTGGGCACAGGAATAAAACTAGAGATTAAATAATTGTAAGTTAAAGTTCATCCAGTCTTCCTGGTATGAAAGGTATTTCTCTCCTTCCATCCAATGTGAAATTAAAACTCCATAAAACTCGTTCTTGATTCAGTCCTTATTCCACCAGACTTGCTGGAGGAAAAAAAGTTTTGATCTGCTCTCCTTCACTTATGTGACACATCACTTGTCCTAGCAACTTAATCAACTTTCCTTGACGTTTCAGGATGACCATGATGGCAGCAGTCTTTATCATTGACTTAAAAGTCCTCGACGGAAAAAAACCAAACCAAAACAAACAAACAAACAAAAAACCCCCACAACTGTAGAACTATTACCTGCTTTTAAGGCAAGGCTCAAGGCTTATTGGGAGAAAAGAAAGACTTCCATACTAAATGTGAGATGTTTCTCATTCCTCTGATGAAATTAATTCTAAACAGGACAAGAATAATTCATTTTTAGAAGAAAACTGCCCAAAATATTTCCCCAGTGTGTGGCAGATGAGCTGCATACTAAAGTCATGTGCTAGTATAATATATTCTAATAACAGAGGTACTTCAAAGATTTAGATGAACAATTAAAAGCTGCCAAACTGATTTTTTTTCTAATTGGATGTCCCAGATGGTGCATGAAATTCACAGATGAATACTGTTGTTTAACAGCAAAGTAGCAATCTTAAAAAAAAAAATAAACCACTTAAAGGGACACTATTTACCCCTGCCTCTCAGGAACTTAAATAACACATCCATGCAAGTTGATTTAATAAGCACTTAAATTATATTATTTTTATTCATCTTTTTTGCAGACTCACAGATGATATTTCCCTCTGAGGTATACTCAAGGATTATCTTGAGACCACCTGTTTGCATAGATTATAGATGCCCTACTCTGACTATGGATAGGGCTTCTGGACATATCTAAATCATATTACATGCTCCAATTTGCACTGAACAGAAAACAGCTCAGATGCACAAACACAAAATGCTGCGTACCCACTTGGCAGACTACACTTTTTGCTTTTTCCATATTTTTTGCTATACGTATTTCTTCTTCGTCTCTTCTGTAAGAGAAGTGGTATGACTATGCTGAGGAAGTTCAAAAAACTAAACATCATATTCAGATTGGCCCTTTTTATCTCATTTTAAAAATGACTTTGCATGCAAGCATGTTAAGAGAATATGTAAAGTGCCACATTCCTTATTTTGGCCTCATTTCTACCCTGGTATCTGTGAGTTAATTCTGACTGTTTCAATTTATTAAACTGTGTCACCACTTAGTTTCTCATTAAGGATAAGAATAAGCCGTATTGATAGTTCAACTATACAGATTCAATCAAATTGTTAAGTACCTTTTTCAGTGTATTACTATCATCTTCAATATGTGATTTGTTCAAATATATTGCTTTCCAAATATATTTAGAATGGATTATGATTTTAATCTTTATGAAAATTCCATGGACATTTCTGGCAGTATTTAATGGGAAACAAGTGCATGTAACATATAGTGCAGGTAGAAAAGAGCAGAACCCTAATGTCATTCAGCATCATAACGATACCAGACTGTTCATTAACAATTATAAATATGTAAGTAAAAGCCGGAATTATTTTTTAGAACCTAAAATTCTTTTTGCATCTCTTTCTTTAAGAACCAGTTGATACAAATTAATGTTTTCCTACAAGTATTTAAATATGACTTGTGCTATTTCCAACAGATCTGGATGACTACTCATTGTATCAAATAAAATCTTCAGTTATATTTAAATCAACTAGCTTAAGTGACTAACCAAAGAGAAATGGCCAAGGGAAAATTATACACAAACTTTCAGAAGCAATGACCTAAAAACATGTCAGCAACCTGCATGTTAACAGAAGACTACGCAGTCTCAACTCAGTGAATTAAAGAAATGAATTATACCTCCATATCAGAGTAAAACGCTGGAGTGTTAATTATTTCTAAGCTCAACAGAGGAAATACACTCATTTTACAATATATAGACAAATCAAGACCACTCAACTATGAGTAACAATATTGCTGCACAGAAGCCAGTCTTAGAAATGACACTCTGGTTTTCTCGTTTCACGTTATACTTCAGTAAGGTACAGAAGTTACAGCTACAGCTAAATTACACTCCCAGAGTAGGCTATAAGCCTACCTCATTTTTAGTCCTTTGCAGGCACCTAGCCACCATGCTGGGAAAAAATAGCACTGATATCTGTGTATCAAGAAGTAACAGCAGGTGTGAAGACAATTTCTGTTGTGCAGATTCAAGCACTAATTTGGGTCATCAGAGTGCATATTTAGTTGCATCATCTATCACAATTAATTCTTTTCTTAAGTAAGTTTTAATCAAATTATACTAAAAGGATATAAAGAAGAACCAAAGCTCAAGATGATATGACATTAATAGCCCAAGAAGACAAAAGGCAAGGGACATGTCTAATGTAGAACAGAAAGGTAAGATTAAAAAGAAACAAACAAGCTTCCAGTAGAGTTCTGTACCTTCATGGACCCTAGTAAGTACCTGGTTCTTATTCCATACCTCACTTTCATGAACGTTCTCACAATTTAAAAACCAGACAACAATCAAGAAGAAACGGATGAATGGGAAAGGCCTTAGGGAAAGGCCTTAGGAAATACTACAGGGGGAAAACACACTTGAATATCAGAGAAAAAATACCAGTGTTTTCTTAAGTGAAAAAAGCCAGAAGAGGAAAAAACCAGTAAGATGAATAGTAAAATCCCTCTGAGAACATACATAGCTGTATTGGTGGTCTGAAATAGTTCATTTTAACAGTCTTGTAACCAATTGCTCAAGAAAGATCAGTGCCAAAAACTGATGTCCACAGAGTCACTTGAGAGTATCTTCAAAAGCAAAAATTTGAGTCTCCAAAAATTTGTAGTTTCACTCTACAAACCTAGCATAGGCTAGGGTGAAAAAAAATGGAACACGATTGATCAATGTCAGAAGCAGAGTGGGAGGCAAGAATCAAAGAAACCCCCAGTGAAGTTGCTGGTAGTATAGCCGGGCAGGAAATCTGATCCCTGACACTTACTCATAATGCCCACGTCCTTGTACTGCCCTTAAGAGACTTGAAAATGGTGTCTTGTGTCAGTAACATGTACTAATCTTCTTTTTTTCTTCTCTTTTCCATCCCAGGAGGTGAATTAGTTATTCCTCTACTTGTAGAAGACCCTTTAGATATCCCTCCTATTGCTACTCGTGCACCTTTCATTACACTTCCCCCTACCTTTCGCCCCCTCCTCACCATTATTGAGACCACCAAAGATTCCCTGTCCATGACCTCTGAGGCGGGGTTACCTTGCTTGTCGGACCAAGGCAGCGATGGTTGTGATGATGATGGCTTGGTGATATCTGGGTATGGCTCAGGGGAAACCTTTGACTCTAACCTACCCCCTACTGATGATGAAGATTTTTACACCACCTTCTCCTTGGTAACAGATAAGAGTCTTTCCACTTCAATCTTCGAAGGTGGCTACAAAGCACACGCACCCAAGTGGGAATCCAAGGACTTTAGACCTAACAAAGTCTCCGAAACTGGTAGGACTACTACCACGTCTTTGTCCCCTGAGCTGATCCGCTCCACAGCTTCGTCCTCGACTGGGATGGTACCCAAATTGCCAGCCGGCAAAATGAATAACCGTGAGCTCAAACCCCAGCCTGACATAGTCTTGCTTCCGTTGCCCACTGCCTATGAGCTAGACAGCACAAAGCTGAAGAGCCCGCTAATCACTTCCCCCATGTTCCGTAATGTGCCCACAGCAAACCCCACGGAGCCGGGAATCAGACGGGTTCCGGGGGCCTCAGAGGTGGTCCGCGAGTCGAGCAGCACAACGGGGATGGTCGTCGGCATTGTGGCTGCTGCCGCCCTCTGCATCCTCATCCTCCTGTACGCCATGTACAAGTACAGGAACAGGGACGAGGGGTCCTATCAGGTGGACGAGACGCGAAACTACATCAGCAACTCAGCCCAGAGCAACGGCACGCTCATGAAGGAGAAGCAGCAGAGCTCAAAGAGTGGCCACAAGAAACAGAAAAACAAGGACAAAGAGTATTATGTGTAAAAAAGAATACTTATTTATATATAAATATATAAATACTTAATGAGATTTAACTATCAGAACCATTGCAGTGAACGAGATTAGGAGATATCGTTTGTGGGAAAAAGTATTGGGAAAAAAAAATATCAGCAGTGACTGTTAATGTCTGTCATCACTTGGAGTCAGCAAACTCTGCCCTAATGTATTATAAAGCACACTTAGCGTTCTGGAGATGGCGCATACAGCTCTGCCCTGTTAGTGAACTTGGACGTCTCCAAATCTCCTCCTCCGCTGAACTTTCTGCAAAAGTAGAAGACTTCATGGCTTACTTGTTTCATATCTCCAAGTGAGTCTTTAACAATGTTCGTGATTCCTGACTGTATCAATAATTTTTCAGTTTAGTTATTTAAAAAAAAAAAAAAAAGGTAAGAAAAAGAAAAAAATGAAAACATTATTAAACAACAAAAAAATATCAAACAAACTGATCTGGCTGTGTCCAGCACATATAATTTTTCGAGATTGGAGGAGGGGAATAAATGATTTTGGAGATCGTTGGATTTTGGTTTGGTTTGGTTTCTTGAGTTGTTTTATTTTTGATTTTGTTTACTTTTGGGTGTGGGAGGAAAGGGTGGAGAGGAATGTTGTGGGGGTGGGGAGCATGAACCAGGGATATGTGTTGAGAAGAAATCTCGGAAAAAAAAAATCCATAATAAATAAAGAGAGACTATTGCCATATATGAACTCAAAAGCTACTCATGGTGTTTACTCTGCATATCTGGTTGTGTTGTCTCTAGAAACCGTCGTCTTGCAGTAAGTTATTTGCTAACAATGCAGTGAAAGTGTGTGATGGGTTCTGATGAAGAAAATTATCATGGAAAGCTGGTCCCCTTGGATCTGCCTCCAGGATTTGCAAATGAACTGAAGAATAGATGGGTTTGGGTCTGTTCTGATCAGAATCGGTGGAATTATCTGAGAATATCACTTAGTATGCATTAGCACAGACAAACTATGGTTAAGAGGATTTGAAGAGTCAAAAAAAAGAATGCTTAAGAAATAATAGTTAGTCATTCTGAGCTAAATATACCATGCAAAAATAAAGGAGCCTTCCTCCAGGTTCTAGTTCTGTGACTGATTGCAATGCATGCAAAAAAAATAAAAAATAAATCAGCTTAATAAAGAAAGAGATCAGAAAGACACCACTGGAGTTCAACTTGTGATAAGACCCATAAAATGTATGAAAAGTTAAACACTTGTAAAAGAATGCAAAAATGTATAGTGTTTTTTTGACATGAAACTGTTTTTTCATATGTAATATTTTAATTTTGTAGCTTGACATTTCAGATCATCTCTGTCTTTCCATTTGCCCTATTCTCTCTTTTCCTTCTCTTTTATATAAAAGAAAATAAAGCTGCTGTGACACACAAGATAATAAAGAAAAAGGAATAATATTATATATATATACACACAGATATATTTATCATGGTATGTTTGATGGAACGACTGGAACAGAATTCTGTTATGGTCTTAATGTGGAATAAGAATGTTCTTGAAGAACAAAGTAAAGAGAAACAGAAAACAAAAGCAAACCGTAAAATGTGAAGAAAGCGTGTGTTTTAGCTTTGTCACAGTTACCTGTATCAAGAAAAAAAAATCTGAAAGTTTGTTTACATATTTTACTACTATTTTTTTTGCTAGTATAATTTCTATATGAATACCCTGAAGGTGTATATACTGTTTTATGGTTAAATTGGGAATGTCTTTTGTTTTTAACTGATTTAATTTGGTTGTTTGGTTTCTACATTTTCCCAGTTACTGTGAAAAGGATTATCTTACTGTATAGAAAAATAGCCAGGTGGTTTGATGGCCATGCCTGTCACATGCAAAACAAAAAGCAAACGAGGGAGAAAGAGAGACAGAGAAAACCAACAAAAAACAAGATGGATTGAGAACTCTGGAATAACAGAAATGTACACTTTTTCTGTATACAGATGAAAACTAATCAGCTGTTTAGGTTTAGAAATCTACTCTTGCTGGTGTTCATAAGTCGCATGAATATTTGACTTTGAAGAAGTGTCATCAAATACACACACGCACATGGGAACTTAAATTGAAACAAACAGCCTTCTCAAACACTTAGAGAAGCCGCTTTCATGTTAACAAATATTTTCAGTGTGTATGTGTGCGTGGTGCGTGTGCGTGAGAGGTTGAGCTTTTTTTTCCTTTTTTATTTTTTATACTAAAAAGAAAAAAAAAGACAGGTTTTAAAAAGGTATGAAAGCACGATTTTAGATGATTTAACTGGCCAAAACTATATAGAGTTGATTATATCTTGATGTCTGTAAAAGATTGCTGTTCTTGGAGTCTTGGAGTCTTGTGAAATGATTTCCTTTCTTCCTTTCCTTTTTGCTTTCCTTTTTTAAGTTAAGAGGAAAAAAACAATTACACTTTCCTTTTTTTGTGTAAGTTTCTATTGGAAAGCTTTGGGGAACATGTGCATTCCTGTATGTGGGCTTCTACCATATCCCGTTGCTTTATGGACAATCTTAAGAATTTTTATTTGAGTTATTGTGATGTTATTGCTTTTTTCACCGTTCTTTTTCTTCTTCCTTTTTGATTCTTTTCTTTTCTTATTCGCATTTTGTTTAAAGATATGCTTAGCAATAAAATGTTCTTCCCAAAGCCCTGGATGTTGCTGGGTTTTTATTTCCAAAAGCCTTAAGGGAAGTTCCAACCCTTTAAATATGAAAAGCATTCTCTAATGCAAGTATCCCACATGAGTGTCTCATCACTAGATTACAAAATCATGCTTGCTATTCTTTCTTTAATCCAATGAATCTTAATTCTTTTCTTTGCAAGGCATAAATTCAACTTGAGAGTAGAGTCTACTTCATTCCACTCCCAACCATCACCACAGTGGGTAAAAGAGTAGTTCTAGTGTAGCTCTCTTGATTTCCTCCTCTTTTTTTTTTTTTTTTTTTGTTTGGCTGGTTGGTTGGTTGGTTGGTTTTGGTTTTGTTCTAACGTTTGTATGGGTGAGAATATTCATGTATATATTTTTTTCATTCAGCTACATTCAGTTTCTTTTGTGAATCATGTTCTAACACCTTACAGATCCCTCACAAGGCTCAAAACCAGAAGTTCCTGTCTAAACTTCTCTCCACATTTGTCCCTCTCCTAAAATCATGACATTCCTTGGTGATGACTGGTACCTAACATTCCCAGTACTGTAACAGTTGCTTGGCATGAGGAAGATCTAGGTCTAAATGTAACAACGATCTCTTCTCAAATGTTCTGAAAAATATATATATATATATTTTTGCCTCAGTGCTTTTCTTTAAACCTGTTATACTTCACACAATTATGAAATGTTACGTGAAGCAAGAAATTTCAGCCTGAAGAACCCTAACCCTGTGCCTACAGCCACTCCTTTTGATTTTCTCTGTCATGCAATGAACATTTTATCACTTGGGCTAAATGAAAGTGTCAGAAAGGAGGCTTCATTTTTTGCATAAAAGGTGTATGCTTATTGTGTAGTTTTGGCTGACCACAAAATCTCAGAATTGTTGAAGATGAAAGGGACTTCTGGAAGATCATCTACTGCAGGCACTACCTCTCCAAATCTGAGTCAGTTTTGGAGACCTCAGGGAACACGTCCAGTCATGGTTTGAATATTCCCACAGACTCCATAACCTCTTTGGGCCACCTGTTTGGTGTCTAACAGCCCTCACAGTAAGCAAGCTTTTTTGTTGTGTTCAGATGAGATGTTTTTTGATGCACACCCATTTCTTCTTGTTCTTTTTCTGGGCACCACAGAAAAGAGCCTGATTTAGTCTTCTTTCTATCTGCAATTTATACACTATTCATAAAGGTCCCCTCCCTGAACATTCTCTTCTCCAGGCTGAACAGCTCTATTGACCTCTCCTTGTACAACACATGCTCCAATTCCTTATAAATCTTTTTGGCCCTTTGTTGGACTTGCTCCAGTTTCTGGAAAATCTGGAGCACACAATTAGCATACCATGATCTCTCAGCTAGGGATATAGCTCTTTTTTCAAGGACCAAGTCTTGGCAGTTGCTTCTCTAAGCATTTTTCTACAGGTAAGCAACATCTCACTTTTTGAAGATCCCTGCATGAGATACTTAGTCTACTCTTCATTAAACTGTTCAGCACAACACAGAAACTATTCTGCTTTCTGCAGAGGTTTTTCACAGCCTCCTAAGGCCAAATGCTAAAACACTTCATGAAGAACTGAGCACAGAAACACTCCATTCTTCCTAGTTCCAGTGTTACAGGAAAGGAGTAATGAGGAGCACCTTCATAGCTGGTTCATTTTTCAGGTGCTTCTGTTCCTGCCCCCATACTGAGAGGGAAGGGCAGAGATGCTACTCTTCTCTGCAGTTGCTGTGGCTGGCTGGCTTACTTTTCCAAGACATGAGAAAATATTCTTCAGAGAGTCTAATCATAATGATTAAAAACCAAACGTCTCTACTCCCAGATTCAGTCACTGGGTGTTGCTGACTCCCAACAAAGGCAAAGACACATGAATTATAATTAATGGACATGACTCGACACTTAAAGCTAAAGCTATGCATTTTGTTTGTTTGTTTAATTAAATACACTTTTTAAAACTATCAGCGTGGAGGGAACCTCCAGGATCACAGACTTGTCATATTTCCTGCGAGTACATACAGATAGATAGAATCATTAAGGTTGGAAAAGACCACTAGGATCATCTAGTCTAATCATTGACCCACCACCACAGTACTGGCTAAATCATGTCCCTGAGTGCCACATCCACATTTCTTGAAAACCTCTAGGGACAGTGACTCCACCACTTCCCTGGGCAGTCTGTTCTGTGTAGCTGTTCCTATTCTGTGATGCCAAGTCTCTAGATGCTAAGGTTGATATGGTCCACAGAAGATACTACTTCATGGCAGAACAAACCCCTGCCTCACATGCAAGCTGAGGCAGAGATAGGGAAAGGCAACAAGACTTGCTTCCGGCTCTCAACATCACTCAGTCTCCTGGGGAGACCAGAAGCACTCACAAAAGAAAGACTATTACCTGGATGGGTTCTGAGAAGAAATGTGCCATGATTGCAATGAAGTAATTCCAACAAGAGCTATCACATTACAAATGTAGGAGGTTGGAGTGGGAGGTCTTGCCTTACTAAGTATTACTGGAAAACTTTCACCGATGAGGAGTGTCAACATTTGTTGGGCCATTTAAGAAACAAAATTAGAACTTATCTAATTTCACAGAACACTACATCAAGATTATTTGTTTCATCTCACTCTAGTTTCTTCTCAGATCATGCACATTGCATAGTACAATATTTTCTGCCACCAAATGTTTCTGATAACCTGTGTTCTCTCAAGGGCTTGTTCACATCATGTTTCACTGACCTACAGATACGGTGCCAAACATAAATTTTCATTAAACATTTTAGTCTACAGGGATTTGATGTTTATGGATTGTTCACATGGATAACATGAGAGAGAACCAGAGCATGCATATACAAGAGTGTGTGTTGAACTGCATACACCTGAAAAAGGGCTTAAAGGCATTTAAGTGGATAATTCTTACTGAAAACAGGGAAAATCAGCTACACAAATACATGTAAAAAAATGAGGTCGTTTCACTGTAATGGTCAGAGAATGTCAAACAACTAGTGTTAATTGTTTGGGCTTTTACTGTATGAAACAATACAGGCAAGGGGTGGACAAGATCCCTGTAAACATATGGTTTACCATATTACTTGCCAGCAGAGCAGGAGACAAGTTCAGAGGGCTGAAATTCAGAGGCCTGCTATAAATTACCTGAAGAGAAGTCCACTTCAACATGCAAGCGAAGAACTGTATGAGCATGTTATTTGCTTAAATTCATTTGAAATTGTGTGATCCCAAGCTCTGTACAAAACCAACAGAAACACAAACCTCTACTCCTGCCACCAAGCACAACTTGAAGTCATTCAAAATTTTCATCTATCATTCCATTTATCTCTTGTCCATCTGTTCACAGAAGACAACCAAGGAGCAACCTCAACATAGAGCTAAGCAGCTGGGAAAAACTTAAACATTTTTTCTTCAGTGATTTGTAAGCTAGGCACTATGCCTAACAGCTTTGGCTGGAGCACACAAAAAATTAAACTCACCGGAAAAGATATTTAATAAAATATCAATATATTTAATAATCCTACCTTTGATACGCTATGAAAAAAATTACTTGGATTTCAAGAGTAGTTACATAAAGTGCTAAAATACTGGATCACAAAATGAGACTGAATCACATAATGGAAATGGGAGAAATGAAGGTTCTGAAAACCATCAGTAATTATATCCAAATTATTTCCTCAGTTCAGATAGTACTTCATAGTTCTCAGTCTTACATTTTGGCAGAGTAATTTGCAGCCAAAATAAGTAAGTGGTAGTAACAAGAAATCTTTAGTAGAGGGATAGAAAGTGGGAGGATCATTCACGGAGTATGAGGAACTCCATTCTGAGGAACAATTTCCAAGAGCTATTTGTAAGAGCAAATGGAAAGGTAGACACAGCACCCACATGCAGCATGCAGTCAGGCATCTACTAAAGCAGCAGGTGAAGACGGGGGTTCTGGTTTCATAGAATGGCTTGGGTTGGAAGGGACCTCAACGACCAGCTAGTTCCAACCCCCCTGCTGTATGAAGGGTTACCAACCACTGAATCACGCACTAGATCAAATTGCCCAGAGTCGCATCTAGCCTGGCCTTGAAGTCTCCAAGGATGGGGCATCCACAGATTCTCTGGGTAACTTGTTCCAGTGCCTCACTATCCTCTGAGTAAATAATTTTCCCTTAATATCTAATCTAAGTCTTCCCTCTTAGTTCAAAACCATCCCCCTAGTCCTATCATCCTACTGTGTAAAAGGTCAGTTTCCCTCCTGATCATAAGTATTGGAAGGCCACAATGAGGTCTTCCCAGAGCCTTCTCTTTTCCAGGCTGAACAAGCCCAGCTCCCCCAGTCTGTCTTCATAGGAGAGGCATTCCAGTCCTCTGATCATCTTTGTGGCCCTTCTCTGGACCCACACCAACAGTTCCATGACTTCTTTTATGCTGGGGGCCCCGAACCTGGATGCAGTACTCCAGATGGGGCATCACAAGGGCAGAGCAGAGGGGGACAACCACCTCCCTCTCCCTGCTGGCCACCCCTCTTTTGTTGCAACCCAGGATACAGTTGGTCTTCCGGGCTGCATACTGCAGGCTTCTGTTTCCAAAGCCAAGAAAGTAAGAGATAAGAAGTGTCACCAATACTACTGTTTGTGTAATTCAAATCAAGCCCTCTTTGTCCATCTGCATTATAGACTAGAGTTTACTTGCATCATTGTTTTCACCCCGAATCCCAACCTCACCTAGCCATAAAGAACAAGACTCCTTCAGTAGGTCTATTTGCACTCTCTAAGCATTTGATCCCCAACACTTCTGCTGCATCATGTAATGCTTGATGGTTTATTCAGTCTTGACTGTTCCCAGATTCACAGACATTAATCTACATCCATAGTTACCTTGTGAGTTATTGCTTGTCTTTCCTCCATGTAAGGATGGAAAATAAGACAGAGTCCTGCCTGGGGTTATATTTATAGTTGTACCAAGATTAGCCCTCAAAGATTCCAGATTCCTGCTCTCTTTACCCATGCCTCTAAAGTACACTGTCTGTGGTGCTACCAGAGGTAGAATACATCCAGTCCTCACATTAGCTTCTCTAAACAAAGCCCTGGCTGTCAGTTTTCAAAGACTTAGAGCATACAAAAGAAACACAGGAACTTCTAAAAAGACGACAAACCCTTTTTAAACTAAGAAAGAACCATTTTAGAATGGAAAGTATTGGGTTATCAACTGCGTATTAAAAATGCCTACTTATTTTTATATATACACACACTGGTAAAGCCATATGCCTGTGAATTCATTTGAATACCCAAAGCAACTTCTATTCTACCAAAATTCTTTATCGGCTGCAAATTCACTGCCTCAATCTGTAATATTTTGCTATAAACAAGTTTTTATACCAATTATGATAATATCAATGACAACACAATATTATTACACATAATTATAGGAATTAAGAGTATACATCATACTACAGTTCTTCAAATCCTGGGTCAATGGAAGTTGAGGTTGATTATCTTTCACAATCTGCACTGAAGCACATAGTGTTGCCAAGATTCCAGCTAACAAAGATCTTGTTATCGGGACAAATTGGGTTATAGCTATTACAAGCACTCAAAACCTAATACTACTTCCTTTGAAGCTAATGGAAAAACTTTCCTTAAAGTAAACAGAGCACATTCTCATTCCATAATCCTCTGAAAGCTTTGCTTTTAAAATGCCTTGGAATTTTTTTTCCATTTAACTCATGGTGTTCACTAATTTCAAAAAATATTAGCCACACTGTGATCAGGAACAAAAATCAAGATGTTGTTACTGAATAAATCCTTACAATGCACAAGGGAAATTTTGGAGGGCAGTTTCAACTCCCTAAGACCTTGCTAACACTGTGTCTAGTAAACTGCCAAAAGCATAGGATTCTCAGTTCACTTGACATTTCTGGGCCCCTCAAAAGGACTAATTTTTAGTGATCATAATGTCAAGATTTCTTCCATAGAAAAAGATCAATAAATAGATTTAAAATTCTTGTTTTTATAGCTGATAACGCTGTGTATTATTACTTTCCCATTGACCTAGTGCCATTCTTCTCAAACAGTGGAACAAAATAAACTCTCTGGGTAAATGCAAACCCAGTCCATCAGCTGGGTCACTGCATTAAACATACTAGGCTACTGCAATTAACGTACACATATAAGATGAATACATCAGACATAATACTTTACTATTTAGCAATGTGTTTTGGCATACATCTAAAACAATAACGTAAGTGAAATAGGACAGCAAGAATAAAACAGAACAAGGCAATGCACCTAATCATTACTACATAAGATTAACTACAGCGATTAAGAAAGATACATCACCGGTTGAACCAGATGATCTTAGAGGTCTTTTGCAACTGTAATGATTCTACAATTCTGTGATCACCAACTGCCCTAAAGCTTTACCATCATCCATATCTGCAATCGCTGGAGAGCCCCAGTTGCAGTGAGGATTTGGAGAACCTTTCCTGACAAATGACATGTCCTACATGATGTGTCTTCTCATAGGTAAGGGCTCCGAATTCACTGCAAGGGGGGGTCCAGTTTTTATACAGCCGAATAAACAAGCTTACATAACTTCAACTGTGGAAACATCTGGTGTTATCCTCCTTTTGGATTCCATACAAAGCCTGGCCAGTAGTATCATCTAATGTATCCCATATGCTAAAGGTCATCTGACACTGGCACCTGTGCAGTTACATCTCACAGCTTTAATATAAATTCTTACAAGGCCTTTCCATACAAAAGCAAACAAAACTAGAGATGATTGTTCCAAAAACACAATATAGAGCTAATCTTAAATGTGAAACATCCACACAAAATAACTGTTTCGTCACACTTCAAGCAGTTCCCATCTAGGCTGATGCTTTTGCTGCCCTGCTCAACACTGTCATTTGCATAACTACGAGAAGAACTCAAGCCACTTCAATTTCCAGGCCCTGAAGTACTCAAAACCAAATGCATAAACCAGATTCTACAACACAAGTTCATTTGTATTATTTTAATGACATTTATATGTTAACATCTGTGCTAAAGAGTATTAAAACTCCTCAAGCTACAGACAACGTAACTGTCTTTTCTAAGAAACAGTCCAGAAAAAAAGAGAGGAAAAATTCATACTATGCAACACATCAACCCCATTGTCCACCTGTGGGGGGCAGAAATTAGCTTTAACTTACAATCCTGAGCTGAGTCAAAGCCTGGTATGTAATAGCCATTCATTCACCCAGCAAAGAAGATTTCACAAACTAACTGACCAATGAACAAATTTTATGGAACAATTTTCATATTTATTCAGAAGATTTCTGAGCTATAAATAGTAATCCTAGTTTCAATTCTGTCTCACAGTTTAGGCCAGAAGAGTACTAGTGTCAGACCAGCACCATAAGACAGTATGTTCTGGGCTGGAATGTCCTTAGACTCAAGGACTGAAATAATAGAGTGGCAAATGCTGGATTGAAGACTATCAGAATAAAAGGAAAAATCACAGCACCTTGCATGTGGCTCAGTCTTGAATAGCAGGCGGACTGCAGTACATTAATGATCCTCCTTAACTGAGCCTTTGGTTGAGGGGTGCAAATATGATGTGGCGACACAACCTGAAGATCAGCTATCTATTTCTGGATATAGGACATGCTCTTGCTCTCAACCATTAAAGTGTGATTCAGTCTTCAGTCAGGGAAAAAAATTAAATAAGTTTCAGCATTTTACTGACTCTGCATTTCTGAGCCATAGCACACTGTCTGCAATGCAGACAACAATGAAGACAGTGCAGCAATGAGGAGACAACAGCCACAAAAACATTCAGCTCAGAGGCATTTTAAGTGCAGAGGTGTGGAAAATACATCCTCCCACGCAGCATAGGCTCACATATATGGCTAATTAAAAAATAAAATAGAGACTCTTATCCCTAGTGAAACATCATTGAAGCAGAGGGCATATCACTAGGGAAGCCTAAGACTTACTCTACGTTCTGATCCTTCTTTTGTCTTGGCCCTTGCTGGCAACAATAAAAATCCAAATTAAAAGGCTCTTATTAGCGAAGTAAGGAGCTGGCAGACTGCAGATGAAGCGCACATCAGCGCTGAGGAGGAAGAGAGAAGGGTCTGAACCTCTCTAATGTGCAGAATAAACATAGATATGGGTTTTATGCTAAAAACATTTCTCCTTCTGTGCAGTTATCTCTCACTGCCAGAATAGCCCTAAGGATTAAGATGGTTTACTGGGATCAAATGCCTTGGAGATTTATTATAGTGCCGACTGTTTATTCATTCACATTAAAATATAGAACTATGCTTACATCCCTGTATGTGCATCTCTCAATCACAAATTCTTTTCCATTCCCTAAACAGGTTAGATTGGATTCCCAGCCTATCCTATTTTCCATATCCAAGATAAATCTCCAAAGACATCTTGCTATGGCTGTTTAGCTGGGTTATCCCTTTAAAGCTTTGTCAGCATTAAGATCTCAGCACGTGCTGCCAGAGATTAACACCAAACTGTTGCTATAGGGTAGTTTAACAGGCATGGATAGTGACAAACGAGTTAGAGACAAAATGATCTTATGGTTAAAAGTAGCTGAGAGTTTGAATGGAGGAAATCTGATGCCTTGTCCTAGAACATTCTGCAGGAATGCCAAATGTGACCTTGTAGACAGAAGACTTATTTAAGTTGTCTGTTGTCTAAAAATATGTTCCTCCAACCAAGAGAGTCTGGGGAAGAATCCTCCTCTCCAAAACAAAATTGAGCATTTTTGTTTTTAACTGTTTGTCAACAAGTAAAGTTCCCTTTAAAACAGAGATGAGCTTCACTTATCTTTGCCGGACTCACTGTCACAATAAGTATTATCCTCTTACTGTCCATATGCTCTTGTGAGCCTAACGGGCACAGCCTAGGATCTGCCACAACTGAATAAAGAGCCCAATATCGTAAGTACTGTCTGAAAACAAATGAACTGACATTGTTTTATCCTATCCCTCCTGTCACACCACATCACTGGATGCCACCAAAAAGAGCTTGGCTCTGTCCTCTTTACGCCTTCACTGCAGGTATTTGTACACATTGCTGGGACTCCCCTGGGCCTTTTCTTCTCCAGGCTGAACAGTTCCAGCTCTGTCAGCCTTTCCTCATGGGAATGATTCTTCAGTTCCTTAACCGGTCCTTCATGGCCCTTTGCTGGGCTTTCCTCTGTAGCTCCACATATCTCTTGTACTGACGATCCCAGAACTACACACAGTACTCCAGGCACGGCCTCAGAAGCACTGAGCAGAGAAGGGGAACACTGAGGGCCTCAGAGGAATAGGAAGCAGAGATTGGGCTGTGGATCCCAGAATAGCTGGTCTCAGCCTAAATTCAAGGGGACCATAAGGAAGAGGCTGGGGATGCATACTGCAGGTATTAAGAACAGATCTGCCTTAACATCTCCACAGCAGGACCTCATGTCTGTTTAACATACTAACCCTGTGAAGGTTGGAATCAGGTAAATAACTAATTCCAATCCGAATGTACTTCAGGTGCTAGGAAAACACAAGCTATTCCATCCTATCAAATATGACCTGAGATAGAAATCAGGTCCTGATACACCATAGGGCCCACAGACAGACTCACAAGAGCAGATTTAAACACAGGAATTTACTCCAAACATCTTCCAAATTAAGGCAAGCTAAATTTTTTTTTCTAAATAATGCATAATGGTGTGCTGCAGTGGGAAAAAAAGAAGTCTTGCAGGTGAAGTACCTTAGGTGATTAGGGAAACACAATGTAATTTGTGCAAGCAGAATTTAGTCAAGGCACCACGTTAAGCAGTTCTACAGTTAATAAACATGCCTCCGGAATTTTAATAATGTTTTTGTCTATATCTTAATTTGTAGAGCTCAACCAAAGACAATGCATCTAACAATGGGATAGGGAGGTAGCTTGGGGGGTTGGTTTTTTGGTTGTTTCCAAGTATAGGCACTGGACGTTTGAAAGGATGAACCGGACAATGTCCTTGTAACCATATGCTGGTTACACCTCACAGTCAGGGCCGCTAAGCCTGTCAGGTTATTAGTATTCACCAGATTTAAAAACGCATGCCTTTTGCCCCACACAGATCAAACTGAGACCCAACTGTGGGCCACGCAGCTCAGGGCCGGCCCCAGCGCTGCACTTCCGGGCGCGTGAGGCTAGCAACCCTGCCTAGGAACAGGAGCCCGTGCGGCCCAGCGCTGCAGCGTGCTACTCCATGCTACACTGAGACACTCAGAGCTGCTAATTTGCATCACGAGATACTACTGTCTAGTCCAATTAGGAACAACATTCTGACTAATGGTTTATTTACTAAAATAAGATAGCAGAAGAGAAGAGGAAAGAAGAGCTGCTTGTTTTCCCAGGGCAGATTCTGTAGTCAGGGAGAGGTCTATTCCTTTAGCCTTGAATTTGTCATCTTGGCTTCTCTTACAGAACGTTTTGATGCATAAACATTTTTTCAGGAGGACAGCAGCTCTGCAGAAGTATTCCCAAGCAGCTCCATGCAAGACTGTCTGATTTGATTACACCTAACAACCCCAGAGAAGGAGCAGCGTTCTGTAGTGCCTTGTGAGGAAACTGGACCCAGGTGCTCTGGTATTTTCAGCCTTTGAAGTAAACATCTCCAACCTCAGCCAAAAGCCCAATTTACTGAATAATTTTTTTCTAAGTGTGACTTTGCTGTCATTGTCTTCTTGGTGCACACATAATCAAGAGACTGTAAGCTCTTCACAAAAACTGAAGTCACTGATGTACACAAAGTACAAGTATATTTTTCTAACCAAGAAATCTTCATGTTTCCCTTGAATCTTACACAATAGAAATCTGTCTGAAGAGAGGTTTGTTATTAGGCTCCAGATTTCAGTTTGCAAATTTGGGCTCAGCCATATCAAGAAGTGATAACAAACAGCAGTAAGGTCTGCTGTTAGAAAAGGATTGATCCACATAATTCAGTCCCAGAGATAATGACGTGAAACATGAGCTACAGGGACAAATCACAAGGGATGAAATCCACTTTAAGAATTTCAAAGTGTTTGAGAAAGGAGGCTGGAGTAATCACTCATCTAATACATGAAGAAACAGTGGCATTAAAAAAAAAAAAAAAAAGAACAGGGAGGAGGTTGGGTCATGCTTTCCTGCAGTTAGGTAACATCAGAAGCAGGTCTAGACCTGGATCCACAGATTTTATTCATGTGCTTTAGTCCTAGATAAATACATCATATTCATTTTTTACTAACTTTCATTAAGTAGATGCAATTATTCCAAAATTAATATGAAGTAGATGAACATAATTCAGAGGAGGGAACAGGTTTATAAGAGCTGTTCATTGAATGTATACTTTACTTTAGTACACATATACCTTTATTACTCCTGAACTGATCATCAAAAGAGCAACAGTCTCATCTTTGCCTACTACATGACAGATCAATTATTGAGAAAAAGGATTCAGGAAATAATTGATAATAAAGACAAGTCTAAAAAGCTCCCAAGCTTTAGATAGATTCTTTACGAACAAAAAGATAGTTAAAACTTTTCTCAGTATTGTTTGACATGAATTATCCAGCCTACTTCACAACTGTTTTGTTAGGAATAGGACGTACTGCAAATTCCAAGGTAGCCACCAGATGAACCTGCCACTTCAGTTCCTGTGATTTACCAGATGCCCATTGTTTTTCGGAGTGAGAATGTGGCTGCAAGGAGATGATTCATTGTAAGTTAAATGGCTCATGTCATACTCATCAAATTAACACTGCTCAATACAACATTAGCTACTTGCAACCATTGTGTTAACTTATTTTAACATAAACTGATATCCTCTGCATCACTACACATCTGGAGGATCCTGGGAGTCATCAATTGTCCTTCCTTGTCTGCAGCCCTAACCCTCACCTCATGGGGAACACACAGCACTGCCAGCAGGCTCACAAGAGAAGAGCACGGCAACACACAACCTCCTGCTGTTGCCCAGGCTGCAGCCAGCACCACAGGAAATTCAACTGAGCAAGCCCCTCAGAACAGCTCATTAATTAGATATCTTCCTCTAAGTAGTTGCATGAAAACTATGAAAATCATTCTAACAGATGCTGCATGCTTTCACATTAAACCTTTTTAGGCTGCTTCAGATCACTTTTACATTATAATATTACTGGGTCCTAAGATTTATTAAAGATTAACACTACTAAAGCCTCAGAAAGCATGAAAATGGTTAAATTATCATACAAAACACTGTAGTTGAACATTTAAGTTGTTTAAGTTTATTTCATTTCAGCTAATAAATGTGGACATGGGCAAAGCAGAGAAATAACGCTGCAGAAATGAAGTTTATAACTTTTTTAAAAGTTGCTTATAAGTAAACTAATAAATTAAAACTTCTCACCCAGAAAAACCTTGCATTACTGCTATTAGCAACACTTACGAGCAACAAATTAAGGAGAGATGTGAAATTTCTTTTCTTTAGAAAAATATTTATTTGAACATTTGTCTGACCATACGATTTACATACGCATTTGTACACTATACCCACTGGTTTGATATTTCATATCCTTAATATACTTTAATCAGTTGGTTAAAATTATATTGATATATCCACCAAGAGAAAATGGTTATATCAAACTTTTCAAAACCCAAGCACGTTTCACTAATAGCAAATGAAAACCCTTGCAACAAAAATAGATCCTTTATCTAGTTTACAAACATTTTGAGCACATAATAGAAATACTAGATTTAATTGCTATCATTGCTCCATTACAAGAGATTCCTTCACCTATCAAAGTAAACCACTTTATACTCATGTTCAAGATTCAAATGATTTTATAAATGCTTTAGTACCTAACAGAGTATTAGTAACAGAAGTTATAATTGCTTTCAACCCATCTTAACAAGTCTTGTCTAAGAAGTTCCTAAACAACCTTCATCCTGCTACAGAGACCGCTGCCTACCACTTTCTTCACTTCACAGTCTAAAGCCAGCGAGACTCATAAAGTCATCACTTCTACCATATACATATATGTGTGTACAAATATATAAACACAGTATAGGTGTCTATATATAAAACACCAAAGTTCCCCTCCCACTACCTCACTTACTTGTACAAAACTAGAACTTCTCCAGAAGGGTTCCAGTCCTCATCTGAAGACTTGATGGAAAATCTCTTCACACCTGGTTAGTCTGCCCTCAAGCTTAGTAATGAGTTTTCTTTCCAAATTGAATGTACCTGGTTTTAACTTTTCTCTGCTAAATAAAAGAGCCTTTTGGCAACTGCTATTTTCTCCTTAGGTAGACATTTATCCACTCTTTCCTAGATTTCCTTAAAGCTTAAAATAAAAATAAATCTAAACATGCTGGTTCTTTAGCTTTTTCACTGGACAATATTTTCTCTTATTTCTAAATCATTTTTTTCAGCTCATTGCTGTCCCTTTCCACAATTCAGTGCTTGTTTGGAAAAAACAGCAAGTGCCAGATTGAGTGTACCGGCCTACTGTCAGTTTCAGATGCTTTCTTGTCAGAAAATGAAACTAGCATCTTCCTATTCCAACTCATATTTCACTATTCATTTGTGAAAAGAACAAAAGCAGTTGCTCCAGAGACCTTTTCCCTGTATGAGTACTGAAAAAAGAAAGAAATATGTTTAATTACCATCTTGCATGCTTTCCCTGTGCTTTGTAGGGTGGAATAATCGTGGAAATACAAAACATTACTAATAACCCTACCTCTACACATGAAGACTTTAACTTTGTCAGAGGACT
The DNA here is from genome assembly GCA_016647715.1 of Pavo muticus. Lineage (NCBI taxonomy): Eukaryota > Metazoa > Chordata > Aves > Galliformes > Phasianidae > Pavo > Pavo muticus. The sequence continues at coordinate 1,454,000 of JACDJE010000227.1, read as the reverse complement.
TTGGAATATGTTCTAGCAGTTGTTCTAAAAGGAGGCTTTATGCATCACTGAATGTCTGTCACCTGTGCTGGTAGGGCTCTGAATTCTGGTGGATCTTTCTAAGCTTGTGTACCCCTGGTTTCAGCTGAACACAAGTGTTTACTATAAGCAATTAGCCCTGTTGCAACCCAGAGGGAGGAGTGCTAAAGCTGAAACACCTGCTTCACAAGCAGCTGAAGATCCTATTTTATTAACATTTAATTTGAATCTCTGTTATTACACGTGATGTTATATAACTGTAGCATTAACATTCACTATATATATTTAAAGCTCGTTTATTGAAGCAATTAAAAGTGCATTTAACCAGGAAACAAGAATGAGACTCGCCACTGCTATAGCAACAAAGAGGAGCATAACAAGATGGAAGGCTCTCGCTCATTAAATAGCATGAGAGAAAGGATAAGCCAACTATTTCAATATCACACCCCACAACTGAAAGCAGGGATATTTGAGAAGATGGCAAAAAAGAAGAGAATGGGTTAATTTAGGTCATGTATCTAGACTGAGCTGCATTTTCTTCATCCCTCACAGCTATAAGCCCCAAAAGACACTACCATAGGAAGCACGAAAGATAATATCTGGTACAATGTGCTCAGCCTGCACATTGTACCAGGCTGAGGGCTGCCTCCAACAAGCAAGATGATGGGCTTGCAGCTTCTCTGTCTCATGCGCCACCTCTGCTAATATCTGATTGCTCCCAATATGTCAGTGTACTGTGTGAGAAATTGAAAGTGTGGGTGTTAACAGAGTCTCTGCTATGCATTACAACGCTTTCAAGATATGCCATACATGGCTAATTTTCTGTCGTTCTCAAGTGCATTATCTGATCTTGATCTCTCTCCAGATGAAATGTAAGGTCACAATTGCAGTAAAACCTCTTAATATCGTTCCCATAGAAAGCTGTGGGAGTTGTTTTCTTAATTGCTTGGAGTTTTGTTGCTTGTTTGTTTTTTTGGTTTTTTGGTTTTTTTGAGACACAAATATTGAGAAAAGTTTCATAATGCAAGTCAGGAATGATAAATGAAAAGGAAAGTGTAGATTTTATACAAAATATTTTCACATTGCTCAGATCAGAGGAGAAACTGACAGCTGCCCCCAGTTAGAAAAGCAGCTTAGGTTAGCTGTGCTGTATCACACCCGATGGGGCTACCACAGTACAGTTAAAGAAATTGTCATGAGGAGCAAGAAATCCAATTTCATTCCCCCCTCCCTCTTCCTGAGATAAGAGAGTTCTGCCATTGCAGGCTAAAGATTACAGATGATTCCCACATGCACATCCATGTCATACTCTTTTAACATTCTCATATGAGCACTGGAGATAAAATCCATAGCAGTAGAGGTTAAAAACAGTCTCAGCCTAGTGTAAAACATCACCAGGAAGAAACAGAAAAACAATTGCTGTAGCAAGAACAATAGAAATAGCTGAATTATTGAAAATGTATGGGGCTTCTGGCTTGCTTTATGCATAGATCAAATGCAGAGTTTGCGTGACTGATGCCAGCTATTTTCTTTTAGCTCTGCTTCTGACCAACTTGAAGCAGTTTTTTCTCCCTGTTACCAGTGGGTTAGCACTGTACTACCTCCCTGGTGGTTCAACAGTGTCAAAGGCAAATCAGATGTAACATCCATCTCCCAGTTTGGTCCCACTAATTTAGTCTGCCAGCAATTAAGTGCTGGTAATGACCATGTTCCATGCAACCCAAGCTCTTGTCCCCTGGGGCCTGACAGGAGTTCAACATCTAGTACTACACAGGTGACCACAAGTAAATAACAACTTGTACAGAATATCAAGCTTAATGTAAGAATGAGTTGCAACATGGACAAAGCAAAAGAGTTTTAAACATGGCAGAGTTATCCCTCGCACAATGTCATGGTTTTATGAATTTTGTTATTGGTATTCCACATCATAACATTATGTAGTGCACTGGGAGTTAGAGAGTTAATGCTCTGGTTCTGTGGATTATCAATATTTCCATATACATCTTTCTCAGAAGAGAAGGAGAACTGTATATCCCAGAAGACTGTCACTGTTCTGTTTCCATTTTCCATTTAAAGGGAAAGGTAAAACTGCTCACAAGTCACGAGTCTGTCCTTTTTTTTTTTACTGCTCCCTAGCCATCTCACCTTCAGCATTAGAGTCAGGCCTTTGGTTTTGGACACTCTCTCTCTCATTTTATTTGGCGTATTTTCTTCTATTCCAATTATATTGTATTTTATTGTGTTATCTTGCATTCTGATGTCATATCTAGTGAATTAGTTTTCTCCCCTAGCTCACTGCAACTGTTTTGTTTTTAGGCTCATCTCCCTTCCTTCTACCTTTCCCCTTTTTCCCCTTCCTCTGCTCCCAGGATGCGGGTCTGTGGGTTCCTCCGTCCCACTTAGTCATGGAACTGGGCCAAATCAGCCTGAAACCACTGACAGACAGTTCTCTCCTGCTTGCAGAGAGATATAGAGACACCAAAACAACTCCCCTACAATCAACCTGGGATGTGGGCATGACTGGTAAGAGTGATAATTCAGCACTGATACCTCACCCTTGAGGGATTCCAATAACCAGCATAACATAGAAAGCAACCGTGCCTGCCTTGCATTTTACTGTAACCCAGAAAACCAGCTCAGTGATAGGAAAAAAATACAAGCCACAGGGAATATTTTGCATCTTAATCCAGTTTTGTCCACTTTAATCATATTAACCGCTCCTTGGCAGTAGAACCTGAGCTGGGGCCTCTCTCAGTTGCTCCACTTTCTACCCAGAGTTCTGTGTCTCAGATCTGCCTTTTCCATATTGCACATTCCTACATGCAGTCATACCTGGGGGTATCATCTCCTGGGGGCAGATGTTTTGGTTCATTGCTATCAACAATCCAATGACAGTCATCTTGTAGATATGTCTAGTAGATATTCATTTGTAAGAAACCTCCTACCCCACTTAAATCAGTAAACTGAAGCTGTTGAGATCACCTTTACTGCTATAGTATTGCTGGTGAACATCTATCTCAATCTCTTTTACTCAATGCTCTCTACAAGGGAGCCATGTAAAGCAAATTGGGCTGGTGGTTTGATGTAAGGTAATTATTAGGCAAGTGTGAGAGTTAAGGTCCACTCCTTCTCTGGTGTTCAATTTTCTGTGTTTAAGGCCACTATTTGATCTATCATATGCCACCCAACATCAAAGTGTACTTCATCTTTGTTGAACACAGTATGTACCAATAACTGCTGGAATCTTAGATGCGTCCATTATTAAGTTTAGCCAGACTTAACTATTAATCTTGTGGCCTGTAAAAACTGTTTTGGGAGATTTTACAGATTTTTGAGAAAGAATGATGCACATTTATCAAACATATAATCTCTGTCACCATTCTAGAATTCTAAGCAGGTTTAAAAACAAAGGGGAAAATTATGGTTCACCAATAATTTGCTGGCTGAGGGAAAAATAATGAATAATTTACTTGACAAACATAATCACATAATAGAAAACATTCATAAATCTTCTTAATTGATGGGGAAAATAATTGAATGTACTCTGAAAAAAGAATGTGACAAATTAGAATGAAAATTCATGGTGTGGTCCAAAGCTTTGTTAGGGCAAAAGAATTGTAACAGCAAATTCAATTGCTTGGGGCAAGAATCCTAAACATATAAAATCACATTCCCTTGTTTCTGCTTTTGCTACCGCTGATGCGTTGATGCTAGGACCATGCAGTGTTCATTGTCTCACTGACTGATAGTACAGATTTGATAGTCAGAAAGACTTAATAAGTTTTGCTTTCATAAAGCACAGTAAGATAAAACAGCAGGAGCTGCTCTGCATCAGAATGAAGCAGCACCCTGAATGGCTTCTGCCTTTCTGCCAGCTTGAGCCCCATTTTCAGGATTTGGTCACATTGTCAATGCTAATACTTTAAATATGTGTGGTGAAGCAGCCAAGAAAATGAATATTTCTGGCTTGATTCTTCAGTATTTCTTGCCCAGGTTGACATACAGGTGGCCGTAGAGGGGGATGGGCTGTTGTACAGTCTGACCATTTTTGCTTGGGTGCTCCTTTGTACAAATTCTTCATGTCATAGTCAAGGACTAGAGCAGACTCCAAGCCAACTGAGGCTTTGAGCTCAGCCTGGCTATGTTTTTGCTCCCTGATTTGGCAGTGTCTGTTCTTAACTTGCTGGAAAAGCTTTGTTTTCCATTAAATGCCTGCATACTCACTCCTTTCCTGTTCATTCCTCGCTCTCTTGCCTGTCCCACGGACACTTTGGGATCATCTACTCTGTGCAAATCAGAGAAGTTGTCGCATCCCTTTTCTTTTTCCAGCAGGTCCCACAGTAACCAACAGGACAGGATAAATAAAAACGTTCTGTGCAGTCAGGTCAGCAAGGCATGCAACATTCGGTCTAGCACTATGCTAGATACAGTGGATATTGCAGGCTCAATATCCACTTTTCAATTAAGTGATCAATTCAAAACCAAAATAATGTTCCAGTAAAACAACATATGCAGTCCCACTCATGAAGCAGAAAGGATTTGAATTGTACATTGATTCAGGACTGCGTATGGCTTCCAGAAACAGTACTTTATAGTTCACACTATCTTATATGCCCTAACATTACACCAAACTCTTTGCATAAAAGTGAATTTACTCAAGATGGGAATGATCTGTTTCTGTGTGGTACCTAGGATGTAGTTAGCCCGAGCTCCACTCCACTAGATTCAATAAAAACTGAAGTAGAATACACTTTTTTAGCCCTTTTTTTTTTTTCCAGCGTCTCAGTTCACATAAGCATTGATGAACTCTTGACTTGTTTGAGTGGGAGCATGTGAAGAAATGCAAAAGACCTGAGGCAATGCCAACAGCAGTTGTATTTCACAGAAAAGAAATAGTATCTTCAGCTTTGCAGACTGAATATACTGGTGAATGAGGTTGCTTTAGAGGATGTGTGAGCATTCACACGTACATCCAGAGACACACATCCCTTCTTTGACAGACTACTTTGTTCCACAACCTCTATGCTTTGTTAGTGCTCAAGGTAAATAATACACATTTTTAAGCTGTTGAAGTGTATGTTTATCTGCTGTGGATTGCTATTGTTCCAAAGGAGCTATTCATTTCTACTGGATAAAGCACAGCATCAGCACATATGTACTCAAGCAATTATTTCCTCTCTCTTCTTTTATATTTCTCATTTAATTAATAATCTCATTTCTCAGTTCACTGCTGCTATTTTTCAGTGACCCCTATTCAAAATCACATCCAGTGTACTTTCTTCTATCTTGCACACACCAAAACAATCTCCCTTAAAGTACGACAGGGTCCTTTCTGATCACTCTTTCCCAATTTCAGATTTTGGGGGGAGTGAGAAAAGGAAGGAAAAGGTATTTAATCCATGTAGGACAGACTGTTTTATCTTTTTCCTTTGGAATATATCTGACATAGCGTGACCCAGGAGAGAGTGTGCTCAGAGATGCAGAGGACATGCAGCGGTCAAGCAGAGGAAGCGAACATAGTACTTCAGCTTGCTCTTCACCTAGTGAGTGAGTGAGAATGAAGTGAGGTTTCAGAAATATTTTTGGTGCTGACAAATGCAGCAGCAAAAATCTCAGATATGGAAAAAGTTGGGTGAACTCTCAGTGCTTTACAAATCTTTCTCTTAAACTCTCAATGGCTATCACAGACAAATAAAAAGGGTACCTCCACTCAATTATCAGTTAATGATTAAAAAATAGGAGTTTTATTACTATTTTAGAGGAGAGAAGAATTAGAATGTTAGATTAAATTACTCTCACCCTAGATAGATCAAGATGCCAGGCTTCAGCAGCTTTCACTAATCTTGGCACTAAGCAGCTAGATACCTGAGATCTCTAACAGTAGGGCACCATACCAAAGAAAAACCCTATACATACAAGCACATACGGCATTCCATCCTTTAATTAATATTATACATATATCAAAAGTTCATCACATGCTAAAATTCTAATCTCAGAAAGGATTTTTTTTACCTGCGTCTGCCTAAATATCAGTGATGGAGAATCTTAGCCTCTCTGCAGTATGGTGTATTGCAATTGCTGTGATCCTGTTTCTGATTTACAAAAGATCTTGTACCCAGCAGTCAGTTTTAGAATAAATATCTTCCTTCTATACTGTTCCTGAATGTTTCATCTCCATCAGAGAATATCTGAAAGGACCTAAGACTGTTTAAATATTTTGCTAAGACTATGTTTAGATGTTTCTCCCTCTGCAAGTTTCTCTGATGGTCAGGCAGGAGCCAGGACTCTATATTCTGAATGTTTTTTAAGTATCTGGACTACAACATGTAGTCAAAAAGGAGATGTTAGGCACTGGGTGACTGAGTGTTGTGCAATTCTCTATCTCTCTTCAGAGCCAATGCAGCAGTACAAAATACTCAGGTATACTCTAGTGGTAGGCAGGAATTCTGAGGAGAAGACAGGAAGACATAGTTAACATCTAGCCTCTGAGCTTTTCCATAACTAAACTAAGTAAAGCATTCCATATGGCTCTGTGGCTCTCCATTTTCTGGCAATGGGGAAATATCAATTCTATAGCATATGCCTGGGAGCACAGTACTCAAATACCAGCTTCCACACCAAGAAAGCATGAGTCCAGGTGGACTTAGTAGTACAGTTTTAGCAATGGCCCTGCACAGCACTGCCTAAAGTGCAGGCAAGCATCTGAGCTTAGGTGTAACATCTGCCAGATGTTAATGGACCATGCCTGAGTTGGTTAAGTGTTGCCAGAATCTGCATCGGGAAGCAACAAGCTGCACAGACACCTGAGAAGCACCACACTGGAGTGACTGGACCCAGGGAAGCCAGGACTGGAAGGGACTGGATGCAAGCTGCCTCCATGAACAGCCATTTTTGTCTGTCTATGCACAAGCTTCAGCTTACAGAGACACCCACATTGGTCCAGCAGAGAGACAACATGTCCAGAAGGGTTTAAGCACCCTGAGTTAATAACCCATGATAGCCACATGCAGGCTGGGCAAAGGAGTAGATCTAATGTTTCTGCAGCAATGGCTATTCCACCACCTAAATAACAAAGCTTGCTGAGAGCCACCTGAGAGCTAAACATAAAAATCCTGCCAACTGAGTTTTGCTTTAGGGTGAGACTTTGTGTCCCAGTGACTGTTTGGGTTCCTTATTAAACATGTAGACTTCTGTACCATGTTGATTCTATTTTTTAGATGGAAAATGTTAGCTTAATTAATGTTACTGCAAAGAATATTGAAGTTATTAATATTCAAGATTCCTGGCATAGAATAAGTTTGGATAATAAGGAAATCCTCTGGCACAAAGAGAGACAGTTATTTATACAAGAAAATTTTACGCCTTCTAATGAAGTATTCAGCTCTGGATGTTGTCAAAGTCTAATGGGTTGTGGTTGTGTTACATCATGACTATTTTTATTTCCCATTCTAACAAATTATCCTCTCATGAGACATCGACTTAAACAATCGTAGTTTTTCACTCTTGGCAAACAATAGCAATCTAACGTTTAAAAGATCCTAGCTAGATATCAAGGCTGATTACATAAATTGTTAATGCCTGAAGCTCAAGTGACAAACTGATTACTAAACTGAAAGCTGTTGATGGAAAGTCCCGAGTGAAGATCTTGAGAGAGATCAGATTGCATTTGAAAAGCAAAAAGCCACAATGATTCCTTCCCACACACTCACGATGAATTTGAGAAATAAAAGTATCACAACAGGGGTACCTTTAAATTGGGCTAGCTTTTCAATGTGTGTGGAATAACAAGACTGGTGTCACTGGACAGAAGAACTGCATGATTGAGATCAAACACACACAAGAGATTGCTTACAGAATTACATCATATGCTTGGATGGAGTTACTCTGCTATGCTGTGCTTTCAGCACAGGGCAGAAGAACAGCCCTGTTGGACAGGGTGGACTACTGAGGAGAAACAGTGAAAAACTTTGTCAGATTTCTCCTCTTATATCCAACCCTAATCCATTTTCCCAATCCAGTGTGATTACTAGAGGTCACAGACAATGCTTCCTAGATAGCCTGGAATGGAAGCAGGCCTGCATGTCAATTACTTCATTTTGATAGTGTTACTGTTATCCCCAAAAGAATACACTGAGAAAGAGTTTCTCTTGACTGTAATACCCTTAAAAGCTTAATCACTGACTGACCTGTGGTACTTTCCCATAAAATACATCACTTCACTGTCTTGTCCTGCTTTCAACATGAGAGATTATGAGACCTAAATCCTCAGTTCTGATAAGATACAGAAAATCTTTCTTACCAGCCAAGACTTTACGTGGTTCCTTATACAAACAGTGAGTATACGTCACCCACAGGGCAAGTAATGTGATTCAGAAAAAAACTAGGAAATACTTTTTGTATCTATTTGCATGAGAAATCTTATAACAGTGCAGAACTGCTTTTAACAGTACAGAACTGCTCCCAGCTCATGATGAATTTCTCTACTTTTTAATCACAAAATGACCATGAACACAGACACGTATCTCAGGCAATCCTGAATTTATGTATTTCATAATAAACCCAGACAGTTCTGAAGAATTAGAAATCTGGGCCTGAGTCCTCTCTTGTTTTTCTCAAGTTTTCTTCGCTGCCCTCATAATTCCCAGTAATCTGCAAATTTCAGCATTTTGAAATGGCAAGCTACTTTGGATCCTTTATACCCAAAGGAAAGATAAGTGTGGTCCTCAGCTTGCTGCCTTTTCCAACTCTTAACTGGTATCTTTCACTGACATCCCCTGTGTCCTATCAGTCTCTAAGCTAATCTTTAATCCATTTCTCAAGTCCTAACCCTTTTGTCAAGCTCGCTGACTTTTCTGATCAATCTTTTTTCTCCTCTTTTCTATTTCTTTGTTGTACCCTTAGAAAGCTAGATAAATATCTTTCATGTTTCACCTTTGTCTCATTTACAGGACCTGAGACTTCAAGTACATGAGCCATAACTGCTTTTTTTTTTTTTTTTTTTTTAAAGTAAAGCCCTTTATTGAGGTTGCTGTTAAATCATGCCTGAGATAAATATCTGTATCTTGTGTTTTCAGCCAAGGACTCAAAATCATGCCTCTGACCTGCTACTTATACATAATATGTATGATCTTTGACAAGTCAACTACCCATTCTACTTCACATTGTCATTTTGTACTATGAATACAGTGACCAAAGTTATAAAAAAAAAAAAATGGAGTTAAATACCCAACTCAATATACCTTAAAATAAGTAAGTAAATAAATAAACTCTGCATATGTTACAGGGCAGGAGTACAGCTCATTTTGAAGATGAGACTTGTTGAGAAACACCAGATTGATTTCACTGGGAAATTAGGAATTCAGATAAGAGATCAGTTATGATAATTTCTTGAACCTGAGCTCAAGTTCTACATTATGTTTCGCGCACAATATAGTTGGGTCAATTGAAATACAGTGATCAATTTCCCATAAGTTACATAAGAGGATATTGGGACAGAGAAATAAGTTCGAGTTTGGAAAATGTCATGTTCATGGAGCTACTTTTTCTAGTAAAATTTATATTTTCCTGACAAGCACTATGCTGAACACCACAAGTCTGGGTTCCTAGTCTTGATCTAGATTATTTCTTTGACACTGTCCAGTAATTAACTTATTTCTCAGTGAAAAATTAGAAATCTTATGCTCCTAGATGGCTGCACTACTTTGGCACCACCAAACCTGTGAATCATACTTATCTGTGAATAAGGAGCACATAGCTGTTGAAATAACACAACCTTTGACACAAATGTGTATGTTAACATAATGAATTCCTGCAGATTCTCAGAAGTAGCAGCACTTACTGTCATGTCATTTATAAAGTTCTAAAGTAGGCAGCCTAGGTCCTCATACACATTTGTGTAATTCTATCATATATTTATTGCATATTTACAGTTCATTGGAACAATTGTGTATTTATAAACTGTACTAACAGTTTATCATCATCTTTATATTTCTTCTAGTTCAACTCACAGTTTCACGCAACCTTAGTTATTTTACTACTTTTCTCTGGTTGGTTTTTCATCCATAGAATGACGAATAATTTAAATTCTTTTCAGATGAACTCCTCCACATAGCCTGGTTTTTGGAGCTGCCTTTGATGCCTGTCCCATGATACAAGGTCAGTGTTGCATTTGCATAATAACCTTTTGTAGCAAGGCTCTTTCCCCATATGGAGAGAGGATCCTGCCCTGCACAGAGCCCATGTGCTGCGTTACCAGTGGCCCTCAGCTCCACAGTGAGAGCCTGCTCTGAAAGGTGAAGGAGAGAGGAAGAGAAACCAGGAGAATTGCACAAGGCCACTTATCTGAGTCAAAGCTGCAGGACACTTCCTTCAGGGAAGTATCTCCCACCCTCTCTGCATGGTCTCTCTCCTATGTCCCAAGATCTGGCCTAAAGAGCAGTTTGAGAGATTGATGAATCATTTGCTGTGAGCTTGAAAAAGAGAGATCAATTTCAGAGCTGAAGCTAGGGGAGGCATTAGGAACCAAGAAAATAATGGTGCTCTGATAAGAAGTTTGTTCTGGTGGAGAGAGAAAACTCCTGGTGCTTTTTCTCTCCATTATTTTTTTTCACTGACCTCCAAAGCTTTGGGGCTTTCAGTGCTCTTGTCCTCTCGTGACAAGTCATCAGAGTTCTCCAGCAAAGATAACAGGCAGTGCTGTCCATCATTGCAACATGCAGAATCAAAGCAGGGACATATACAAAGAAATACACAGGGGTCTGTTCTCAAACACCATCTAAATATTTCTCTGCACAGGTAAGTGAAGGGATAGGGAGCAGAATCGAAAGAGCAGGGGGTTCCAAAGCAGCTGGCAGTCAGAACAAGCCAAACCTAGACTGTATCCCAGCAGCCAGATGTCTGTCTTGTTCAGAACTTGGTGTTCACAGAGGACACCAGGCTCCAGTACAGTCAGGATTCCTTACTTCAAACAACCCAGTTTCTCCTTCTGGGAGAAATGAGTTTACTGTGAAAGAAGAAAAGATAGGCAGACACTTTGAGAAATGTCCTTCATATGATTAATGCAATGATCCTGGGAGCTGTCATGCAAGAAGAGAGAAGGGAGGGAGAGAAGTGAGAAATGGCTGTTTGAAACAGGTAGGTTTGCAGTGTAGAAATCCTTGCAGAAGTGCCTTACTCTTTTAAAATGAAGTCAACATTGGCAGAAGCTTTTCTTATTCTTTTTCCCATTTTCCTAAACAACATGCTACTCACACTAATTATTTTCTACTATCACCAGCCTTCTGAGATAAGTCTTGATGATCTCAACTACAGTGACTTCAATAATACATTCTCAGAAGGCTATGAAATAGCTCTCTGATATATAAATTTAAAAACAAAAACAGAAGTCAAGTAGTTGTCCATATTTTCCTAACAGTAGTTTATGCCAGATATGAAAAACTGCCATCCTTCAGCTTTGTTTTGGCTTTTTAGATGTGATACCTCATTAATATCACTTTTTTTCATTCCAGTCACTCCATTTCCCAGTTCTAGCCATTACTCTGAAGGGAGAGCCTCAGTAAGCAGGCAAATGTGTATGGATATTCATATGCAAAGTTAGTTCCCAAGTTTCCTGGACTGCAGAGTTTCCCTCTCTTTCCACAAAGACAACAATTCAACTGCCCTTCTTACTTCAGCACTTCACAGATATCCTCTACCTTTTGTTTTAAACACCAGAAATCTGATTTCTGTCTAGTCCTATAAGATTCAAAGGATGTTTAGCTTTGATGGCTGCTGCTTCCATTTTCAACCTACGAGAAGAGCTTAGAGGCGTGAGAGCTTGTCTTTTCTTTTTTTCTTTCCAGCTACACCAGCTGGCCTATTAAAACACTGACTCTACCTGCAATTCTTCCAGAGCTGTAAAGAGACCCTTTGGCATTCAGAGCTCTACCAGCTTCTCTTGTCTTCTGCTCAACCTCCCTCCCATCCTCTTCCAGCAGTGAGGTTTGATGCCAGGCTCCTTCCAAGTGCACACACACACAGGAGCCCACCAGCAGTCACTGCTCAGACTCAGCTGTAGCCAGTGCTCCTTTCATTTATGCCTGTACTCCCACAGTTTGATGATCTGGACATTGCTCACTGCCTGGAACCTCTAGAATATATTTCTAGAAGGCTCCTTCAGGTCTCTGTGGAGTCTACTGAATCTGAGATAGCACACTCTCTTGCAGAATCAGGTTCTACTGAACTGCCTGGAGATGGAGGGTGCAAAACTAACTGTAATGCTGGTATGGCTATATCTTTATAGTAGCTGAGAGAGAGCTGCTTTAATTTTTGGAAGAGATGCCTAAATCATCCATTAACATCGAGACATTTATTTATTCTGTATCCTCTGTACTTTGCACTTCTCACTTGCTGCAAACTAGAAGAGATTTCAGAGAGTATTTAGTAGGTAATTACCCTGGAACTGCAGATTCAGTTATAAAATGTGAAACTGGTCATATTTTTACTCTTCCTCTTTATGAATAGCCACAAAACATCCACTATCCAATCAACAGCCCTTAAACCTGAGAGATGATATGTGACCAGATCCACTGAAGATGTTATCCATTCATGCGAGAAATAAGCAGACACAATTGCTGGAGATAATTAGTTTGTACTCCACAGACCCGTCACAAACCTTGGCACTGGTAGTCACTTAGCAAGAGTGCCACAGGCTGTTTTTCTGAGAGCAGGGAGCTTCTGCATGCACCAGTCCATACAACAAACGTTTGGCTCTTTCATTTATGTGCTGTGTGCTTTCTCATGATAGCTGCTCTGCTCAGGTGTAGCCAAAGACCAGACTTTAAAGGAGCTCTCATCGAAAGATTCAGGCATTCACAGTTCCTCATAGAAATGTGCAGGTGTGAATTTGAAGTAAATCCAGGAAAATCAGTGTGGCTATTCCAGATTCAAGAATTTCATTCTTTGCTGAAATGGCAGACTTCCACATCTGTCAAACTAATGACAGGGCACCTGAATGCCATGGCTGATGACCATGTAGAAGCATGAAGGGTAGCAGGTGGATTTTTTAAATTTAACTGTCATATCTCCTCTTATGCCACTATATTTTTATATTCCTCACCGTGACAATGAAAATTACTCAGTCAACATCCCAAATTTCTACACAGCTTTAGCTTCCTTTTCTCATGTATAAGCAGCTATGTTACTGATTCTCAAACTTCTGACAACGCTTCATTGAGGGCAAGCTTTGTTTAAAATAGACATCTTATTTCAGGAAATTATAGATATCTGTGTGTTCTATTTGGGCTTTCAGCACATTATATTAAGCATACACAAAATCCTCAGTCAGCAATGATACAAAACACTTGCAAATGTCAGTATTGACAGATCTTGGTACTCAGTAACATTCTTATATTTTTTTCTCATGACTTGGCTGCTAAGTAAAAAAGAACATGTAAGAAAATAAATAAAGTTGGTTCATTTTGGACCAACTCAATTATTATAGAGAATTTTGCATGAGAAAGCTCTGTTATTTTTCTCCTTAGGAGCGATATGAGGGGGAGAAAGAGACAGATTTTGGGTTTTAGTTCTTCATGAAGACAATAGGGGTTCCTTCATACTCGAAATCTGAGATTTCTCAATGCAGGCTAGTTGCACACACAGCAGGAGCACTAAGTTCCATCTCTTGAAAGGGCAGTGTGTGGCCCTCATAAAGCACAGCAGCTTCACATAGGGCAGACAACTGGGGGAATATTAGAAGGCAACAACAAAGGTAAAATCTTGCCAAGTCATAATGTTATTTTAAAGAACCTATTGCATGCTGATATTCTTGAGAATAAAATTATCTCTGCAGCATTGAAGAGATTTGTTTCAAACCTCTTCCTGCAGGGAAGCTGTTATGATGATATAACAGGTCCTGACTCCTGTAATTCTCAAGATATATCCGAGCTGTGAAAAGCTGAAACATTCCACAAATCAGTTTAATGGAGGTCATCATACAAATTATTCTTGTGAACCAGAAACTGGCCAAGTTCAGTGTGCTGTGGCTTGTGACAGCTCTGCACAGCTGCATTACAAGTTGCTGACCACAGATAATACTTTTCTACTTTGCACACATTTGGGGGTTTGTGGGGTGGGCCATCTACATATCTTAGTTCTGCTTGTGCTTTACAGCCTGCACCCACAACCTCTGTCATGTATGAGCTGGGCTGGCGCCTTTGAGCAGGAACACCATCAAGGAGACAAATTTAAAAGCATAGTCCTCAAACATCTCTTGATGTCAAATGAGCTCAGGGCCAGGCATTGTGTCAAAAAGAGGAATGTGGAAAAGATTTTGTTCATGCAGCCGTTCTTCTGAAGGACTGGATGCACACGAGCATAATAGAGATCAAAACCTAACTTTTAAACTATGGCTGCAAGCAGTTAAGGGAGAGCATCCTTCAGCCTAAGTATTAGATTATAGCTTTGAGATTAAAGAGTTTTCAGTTTAAACTCCAAAAATAGAATTTGCCCTCCTTAATACAGAGCTATAGGAAATACTTTTATAGATGTGAATGAGCCCTCATTTCCAACACTGCAAGCTCTGATGTATGCATTCTAGGCATTCAGAAAGTAGGTATACATACTAGTAAACCTTCCACTTTTGGCAAGCAAATCTGTGTTGCATAGGTTAACTAAATCTGCAAAGCTATTATGTTACATACAGTTTGGAAGTGTAATTTCAATAAATATTTGTTTTTTAAAAATCCTAGAGAGCTTGTTTGGTTTGGAAAAGAGAACATAACCATCTGCTGGGAGACAAAACAAGCAGCTCCAAAGCAGCTTGGATTTCCTCTGAGCAGCTTGCCGTTCAAACATCAAAAGGCATTGGGTACTGAGTATAGCATAAGCATTGAGATTTGCTCAGAGGTTGGTGTTCTCTAAGATGAAACCATCAATTCTCACATGACTTGTAAGTGGCTAAAAGTAACAGCCAAATGTCTCATCAAAGCTTTGCAGTTTTAGAATTCTTTGGCAGGAATTTAGTCCTATTATTCATATTTTCCTATCACTATTATTTACTGTGATTCCTCTTTTCCCTCCAATAACATTTTATGCTGCATCCTGTCAGACTTATTTTCTTGTGATGGAAACAACCAAGTGTGAAAGTTTAAGCATATCATGAAGTCCTGAAGGATGTACTTTCTTATGTTTCAGGAAGATGTTATAGGGGACAAAGTCCTAAATGAAAGTTACTAATGTAAGGACTCAGTCTTTTCAGTGAAGACTCACAGAGATACAATCTAGCACTCTTCGTGATGTCAAACTGGACTTGGCTCATGAGTTCTGTTTAGAAAAAAAGAGATTCACCAGAACAGTTATTCTGTATTACCTTTGTAAACAAGTCTATTCAAACCCATAGTGATGAACTTCCAGTTCAACACGGAAGAACTACTACTGGACAGAGCGGTTAGGAAAGGAGGCTTTCCTCTCAAAGAGGAGAAGACATACAAGGATTTCAGTGAAAGGATGGTTATATGAGACGTAAACCTACTGTGAGAGTAGCTCCTTTTCCTTTTGGTTTCAGCTGTGGTGGTAAATTTAAGAAGAAAGTTTACAATACTTGTAAATCTTTTGAAAGAAGTTTTCCAGTTTGTTTGTTTTGAAGGATTTTTTCCCCTTCAGAGAGGAACAGATTTGGAACAAGTTACATTCATTTTTTCAATAAAAGTGACATCAGAATATGTCTAGAAATAACATCCTCATGCAAGGTTTAAGAATGAGATTTTTCAACCATAAAATTACTAATTATCTGCCTTGTAAAAAGATAAATAAAATGAATGTTTCATTACTGTCAGGCTCTTGATTTCTTGTTTTATATGGAGCAAAATTAACCAGTTTCAGCTACACAAGTACGAAAATTTGAGATATGTCGTTAGCTTTCCTGGAAGAAATCATAAAGAGCTGATTGTCTTTACTTTTTAATTGAACTTCTTTCAGTCTGGCAGACATCTCATCTCCTAAAAAGAGTGGAGAACATGTGCACCAGAGCTGTTTCAGAAAGGTATGCTATCAAAAAGTTATTGCAAAGGTATCTGAGGATTTGGATTCCAAGTCCTGTTTTCAGTTTTACAATTTCTTTCTGTGCCTTCAAGCAAATTAACTTGCCCTATCTTCGTGAGCTAAGGATTTTTTTGCATAGTGTACATCAAGGACAGAAAAGCTGATACAATGCAGCAGCAAATGGCAGATATACTTGCATGCAAGACAGACTACAAGGTGCAAGGTGTATCTCCTGTCCTGAGTGTCTGTGAGACTCTGGGAAACTGAACATCTGCTTGTGAGCTTTCAGGACTATAGAACAGAAAAGGAACTATGAATAGGGCTGCCTGAAAGAGTCTATGCTGACTTTGATTCTAACAAATTTTAGACTTGTATCCTCTATATCACATCTCATTCCAGCTACCAAACATTAGCAAAGTAACAGCCATTACGTTCAGATTTCACAGATGCAGTCTCTGGGCTATTCTTTATCTTTTCCTTTATACCTAAATTTTTAACAATTTCTACATACATTTCCAACAACTTCATCAATGTAAGCAGTTTTAACATTAACTTCTTAGAGCTGCTACATTTACTACTCCATCACATTACAATGGTATTTGGCCATAATACATGACTGTAAAGTTCTTTGAAATCTGCTGGTGAATTAAAGCAATAGTTTTGAAAGATCTGTGAAGCACTGTATTTCATGATCTGGCAGATGCAACACATCTTTGCTAAGTAACAAAGAGGCTTAGGGACATCAGACCACGTGTTAATATCTCCAATTTTTTGTTTGGATTCACCAAAAGTTTAGTTGATATTGTCACTGGAGTTTACACCAAAACTGTAATCAAAGTTTGCCAAGAGCCTCCAGTATAGCATTGAATTCTAAGCTCCACATATACAAAAGATTTCCATGTTTATAAAAGTTATATTACTAGCCTACACTGTAGATATTTTAATTTATGAATATCATTCTTTTTTTGACCTGGGATATTTTGATTTGGGTACACTGTTCAGTAATCATCATCAGAGTTCGGAAGTTTAGCAGGTCTTTTTTCAAAGCAGCTCAGTTTTTTCTCAGTTTTATACAGCAGATCATGCACTTCTGCAAAACTGTGTTCAATTCCAACCTTTTTAGTATATGTATCTGTACATTTTAGTTACCCATCCGAACATACTGATAGCAACTAACTGCATTTACATAATATAATTTTATGTAGCTGGGCTATAAAAAAATTTTCAACGTAGATGTGGTTGCTAAGAAACCACTACTGTGGTGTGTAGCTTAGGTAGGTTTTGCAGACTTACACTCAAAAACATGATTCAGAAAACCTCTTTCCGGATGCTCATTACACTGCCCTAGCTTGACCAGCAGACTTGTAAGAAGTTACGACTAGCGCCCCAAACCAGACGAGCAGAGTTTATCGTACTCTACTCAGCCATAGCCAGACATATGATAAGATGCATATAAAGTTCATTTAAAGGGTTAATTTATACTTAGAACATGAATAATTTACAGCCATAAAGGATCCAACATGGGATACAAGAGTCAAAAGGCAACAAAAAGAGAAGTTGAACATACATTTGAAGTGGTTCTATTTAGGCCTGCTAAATGAAGTTAAAATATGCATCCTGCATGTAATATACAATATGCATTACACTAATTACATCATTTACTTACACATTACAATAATTAATATGTTTGGAGATGTGCAAAGCCATAAGAAAATGCTTTAATCAGCTTTCTCTTCAGAACATTTGGATTATGTAGAGTAGAGATTGAATTTTCTATCAGAAAATCATTCACAGCGCAAGATTCTTGGTCATGGAGCTTATGGGCTTAATAACATGGTTACAGATGTGAAACAGTGGTATAAGTGCTGTTGTAGACACTAGAAATAGTAAGTGAATGAAGGGGAAGCAAAAGATTTTTCAGAAAAAAAGCTGAAGTCAAGATTTGGTGCAGAAGACTTCGGAAATTAAATTGTCACATCCATGACATGACATAACATGAAAACATAATAAAGAAGTCAGAAAGACATGGAGACATAGAGCTTATAAGGGAAGGAGACGTGAGACTACAGGCTCTGAGTGAACATGTATGAGGCAGTATTTTGCCAGATCCTAGAAACGACGGTTGACTTTCAAATGTGTGAGCTATTATAGTCAGACACCATACACAAGCACTTATTCAGTTAAGAATAACTAGAAGACACCCTACTGAATGGACACTTACCTCTCAAAATAAAATCAGCGTCTAGTCTTTAAGATACTTCAAGGCATCGCTTAGCTTTTGGAAGAGCAAATTGAATATTTTTTC
The DNA here is from genome assembly GCA_016647715.1 of Pavo muticus. Taxonomy (NCBI): domain Eukaryota; kingdom Metazoa; phylum Chordata; class Aves; order Galliformes; family Phasianidae; genus Pavo; species Pavo muticus. Next base: position 1,435,660 of record JACDJE010000227.1, on the reverse strand, counting down.
CCAGCAAAAAGCTCATGACATTTTTTTTTTCCCTGCAGGTCACCCACTCATACAATGACTTTTTTATTTTTGGCAGTCACGCCCTTGGAAGAAGAGAACAAATAGGTCTTCTAAACAAACATGAGCAAAAATGACTTGTTTTACAAAGTTTCAGTTCAAATATCAGCCCTATATAAAATCATAAGATGCTCACATGTGAGAATTCATTTTGATCTGAGTCTGACTCATACTACTCTGAAGATAAAAGGGTTTCTGCAGGGTTTATTCCCACAGTAAAAGATCCACTGATTCTTAAGTATAGTGCTGTGAACATCACATGTCATTTCAGGGAACCACAAGCTAACAGGTAGGAAAAAAATCCTAATGGAAACAGGTTCTTAGACATCAATTGATTTCCCCAAAGGATAGATAAAGATGCCTCATCGCTTTGGGTCATTTCAAACTCAGCTGGAACAGTGCCGTATATCATCATCTTTTACTTCAGGTTATTTTTCTGCTTCAGCTTCCATGAATTTTAAGTAAAGTTCCTGTTGGAATAGCAGGCAGAGAAATGATATACACAGTGGTACCATAGCCTTTCTCCATTTCTACCATAGTCTTTCTCCTGCTATCAGAGCACCAGGATTTGCTGAGTTGTTGTCTGTGCTGTGGCCTTATCAGAGCATCAGGCTTCTGATCTTGATGTCTGGGCTCATTGACAAGGTCTTTAAAATAAGTTTGAGGGGGGAAGGGAGTGATAATGAGCCTGCTCACAACAAGGTGCAGGAAGGCATAGAAATTTTAGTGGGAGAAGGTGCTAGTGGGTGGGGGCCCTCAACCTATTTCATGTTATTGTGATGAAGACAACAGAGAGACTGAAAGTAAATACTTCAAGGGAATTAAGGAATAAATCCTTAATAATAACTCTCCTCCAAGAATGTGACAAGCTGCAAGTGCCTCTACACCAGTGCATGCAGCTTGGGAAACAAAAAGGAGGAGTTGGAAGCCACCATGCTACTAGAAGACCAGGATGTAGCTGCTGTCACCTAAACTTGGTGGGATGATTCCCATGAATGGAACGTGGCTATTGACAGCTACAAACTGTTCAGAAGGGACAGGCAGGCAAGGAAGGAAGGGAGTAGGCATTGCCCTCTATGTCAAGAGAGGAAATAGAGTGTGAAGACCTGTCCCTGAAGAATGGACAAGAGCAAGTTGAAAACCTATGGGTGAGAGAGTCCAAGGCAACAAAGGGAGCCTTGTGACTACTACAGGTCTACTACAGGTCTACTGATCAAACGGAGCCTGTTGATAAAGTCTTCTTGCTTCAGCTACAGGAGACATTGCAATCGCAGATTCTCATCCTGCTGGGGGCCTTCAACCACCCCAACATCTTCTGGAAAAGTAGCACAGCGAGCTGTAGACAATCCAGGAGGCTACTGAAATGTATCAAGGAAAACTTCCTGAGCCATGTAATAGAGAGCCCCACCAGGGGGGATGCAATACTGGACGTATTGCTCATCAGTGCAAGTGTATCGATTGGTAACGTCGGGATTGGAGGCTTCCTGGGCAGTAGTGACGACATGATGGTGACGTTCAAACTCCTGAAGGATATAGGATGGGCAAAGAGTAAAATCATGATGCGTAATTTTAAGAAAGCCAAATTCCAGCTCATCAGGGAGTTAGTCAGCATAGTTTCTGGGAATCTGTCTTCATGGACAATGGAAATGGAGCAGAGCTGGCAGATCTTTAAGGAACTTTAATTAGGGCACGAGAGCTCTCCATCCCCAGGTATAGGAAGTCAGGAAAGGAAGGCAAGAGGCCAGCATGGCTGAACCAGGACCTGTTGGTCAAACTAGAAAGAAAGAAAGAAGAAAATGCACAGGCAGTGGAAGCAGGGACAGGTAACCTGGGAGGGGAATAGAAATACTGCTAGGCTGTGCAGGGATGGGGTCAGCAAGGCAGCTGCTGACTGAACTTGGCAAGGAGTGCAAAGAAGGAAAAAAAAAGGCTCCTATAAGTACATAAACTGGAAAAAGAAAGTCCAGGAGGGCTTACTTCCCTAGTGAGCTACACAGGCAGGCTAGTAACAACAGACAAGGAGAAGGCTGAGGTATTCAACAATTTTTTTGCCTCAGTCTTCACTAGTGACTGCTCTACATATAGCCCTCAAGCAGATGGTTTGGAAGGTGGGAACTAGGCAAAAATGCCCCTCCTGCTTAAGTGAATTTAGGGTTTGCAACTGCCTGAGGAACGTGAACATCTTGATGAGATGCATCCTGGAGTCCTAAGGGAACTGGGTGGTGTGGTTGCTAAGCCACTCTCTGTGATATTTGAAAAGTGGCAATAAGGTGAATTCCCTGGTGACTGGAGAAAAGGTAACATCATACCCATATTTATAAAGGGTAAAAAAGATGACCCTGGGAACTACCAACCTGTTAACCTCACCTCAGTGCTGGGAAAGATCATGGAGCAGATCCTCCTGGAAGCTATGCTAAGTCATGTGGAAGAGGGGGAGGTGACCTGGGATAACCAGCATGGCTTTGCCAAAAGAAAGTCCTGCCTGACCAAACTTGTTGCTTTCTGTGATGTTGTAACTGTGTTAGTGGACAAGGGAAGAGCCACTGATGCCATCTATCTGGATTTCAGTAAGGCCTTTGACATGGTCCTCCATAACATCCTTGTCTCCAAATTGGAAACAAATGGATTTGAAGAGTGGACTTTTCAATGGAAAAGGAACTGCTTGTGAGATTGTACCCAGAGAATGGTGGTCAATGACTCAGTGTCCGGATGGAGATGATGACAAGTGGTGTCCCTCAGGGATAAGTACTGGGACAGGTGCTCTTTAACATCTTCATCAAGGACATCGACAGTGGGATGGAGTGCATCCTCAGCAAGTTTGCAGATAATGCCAGGCTGTTTGATATGGTTGACACACCCGAGGGGATACCATTCAGAGAGACCTAGGCAGGCTTGAGCAGTGGGCTCAAGTGAACCTCAAGTTCAGCAAATCCAAGTGCAAGGTCTTTCACCTGGGTTGTGGCAATTCCCACTATTAGTGCAAGCTGGGGGATGTAAGGATGGAGCACAGCTCTGCTAAAAAAGACTTGGTGATGCTGGTGGATGGCAGCTGGACATGAGCCAGCAATGTACCCTCACAGCCCACAGAGCCAACCATATTGTGGGCTGCATCAAAATAAGCATGGTCAGTAGGTCACAGGAGGTGATCTTGCCCCTCTACTTTGCATTGGTGAGACCTCACCTGGAGTACTATATCAGGATGTGAAGTCCTCTGTACAGGAGAGATGTGAACCTGTTGCAGCACATCCAGAGGAGGGCCACAAAAATGATCCAAGGGGTGGAACACCTCCTCTAAGAGGTTCAAAAAAAGTTCACAATCACTTCTGAAAACTTTTTGGGAAACATTTTGCATCTGGAGCTAGATATCAAGAAGTCAGAAAACCAGGAATACCCTCAACCAGAAGATTTAATTAAGTTAACTGCATTCAATTTGATAACAAGAAATTTTTCCAGTGAATCACTATATTTGATAATGCTAGATAATGGAATGCCTCATCAATCAGAAAGATTAAAAGGAATCTTGGGGTCTTTAAGAAGAGCAGAGGGTGAAGGAGACCAGTAAGCTGAAATGAAGCAGCTCCATCTATGAGGACAAGCCACAAGCCACATAGTGGGATTCTGCAGGAAAGTAATATTCCCCATGGCATCATGCTGCCTATATACTGCTCCAAGATGAAACTGCCAAAACTTTCAATGTAAAGAAGCAAATACAGCAGTACAGAAGGTGAAAACCTATTCTACCCATCCATGCTTCTCTGAGATCACACTGGCTAGAGAAGCTCAACTCCTGTAAGCCTCTAAATGGATCTAAGCACCTCTTGTACAAAGCAATCTCAAATGGTGCCAGCAGAAACTGAATCAAAGCTTAAACATTCTGAGGTAAGATTTCTAATGTCAAAGGCAAACAAATAGATGAAGCTTTGGAAAAGTAAATTAATATTATACTATTTGCCCGCACCCTCCAAAACAAGCATGATTGTTTCTTTTATCACACACAGATACAGGAAAAAAAATCTTTCATTATCTGGCAGACTTTATATTAGCAACATTGCAGTGGACAGAAATCCTGTTCTTGATGCAGTAGAGCAATTGAACAAAAAGGAAATTGTATCTGCTTTTTGATTCAGACATCAGCTGTGTTTGAATACAAACATTCAGCAAAGCTGAATGTTTAATGCCTTAAATGTTTTCTCACACTTTTCCAAAAAGGTAAAACTCTTCAAGATTTTTCCAGAAAGTGGTGTAATTATCAGAATATGATAGTTGATAGCTGAATATGATGTAAGAATAAATTATCCAAGGTGACTTGCAGTGCTGTTTCTCTGAAGAGAACACAGGACACCAAAACTTAACATAAATACAAGAAGATCGATTACTAAATGCATTTCTGCAGTTGCTGTAAATGTTATTTTGAAAGCCTGGAGTTGGTTTGTGAGCTCTGTGTAAGCCTAATAATACTACCTCTAGTGTGAGAGCCAGCAGAATTAGAGGAACCTCATGCTGCCAGAAGGGCAGACTGAAAAGACTGCAGAGACACGGCTTTCTTTTTTATATCTATTAACTAAATATAAGATATATTAAAGTTTGTTTCTGTATTTTCACTTCTGCTTGCCTTGCTTGAATGTCAATTCAGTGTTCATGGAAATACGTAGACACTTCTTCTATATAGATGGGGTAGAAACATTGAATTTATTTATACATTAAAAATTAGACAGATCCAGAAGACATGAGTCCACTTGTCAGGGAGCTCTCTCAAGCTGCAGAGCATCTGGAGACAGTCTGAACCTTTCCTGGGATGCTGCCTTTCACAGTTTTTGTACCAGAACAAAGTCATAGCATTCTGGGGTCTCCATTTACCAAAAATATGAGCATAATAATAGGCTTGCAAGGACTTCAATAACATGAAAAGTATTTACATTCAGCTTGGTCAATTTCACTAGATCAAAAGACAGTTTCACTTCCTATGAGTTGCTGAAAAAACAGTGTAGAAAGAGATGATACAATTGTCCCCATTTAACATTGCGAAAACTGAAAATTGAAAAGATGTATGCTTAAGAGTTCACACTAATTTATTGGCTGAAAAGGGAAAAGGACTTCTAGCTCCTTTGAAACTGAAGATCAGTAGTATGTATTACAATTTCACCCATCTGTCAAGAGGAAAGACTCGTCACTTTTTATTTTGTTTACTTTTTATTATCAGGAAAGAGCACTGACTCAGCCCTAAGGCTACAAGAACAAAAGCAGTTTCTGTTGAGGCTTTGGCTTCAGCTTCAGCTTCCTTGGTTCTCTTTTCAATTACCTTTTAATACAATCTCCTTTGTGCTTGGATCTTGTCTAACCTAGCCTTGTTCTTATGGGATTAGAGATCTCCTGAAAATATTTGATTGTATACCTCTACTACAAGCTGAAAAGAAACTAGCATGGGTTCATTCTTCTATTCTGGGATGCATTCATTAGAGTTACCATTTTCCTCAGGCTTTTTAGCCTCCACATGTGCAGTTTTCTTTGTTGTGCAGCAAGTCAGGCTCTTGCTGTGTCACATGGCTGTGTAAGACTGCACTGGTTGTGTTTCCAAATCTGAGTCGGTGTAGGGAGACGCCCTCTGTAGACTTTGAATGCAGATAGCTTGGAATCCCAAATCCTGGAATTTTGCTTTCATGGAGAATTTTTATTCTATGCACCAGGTCTATCTCAGAAAACAAGATTTTCTGAGCTAGGAATCATGAACTGTTTATTATCTTACCCACTGCAAACACCTGCTGCCAGCAGGCATTTAGTCATAGTCTAGGCAGGGAGATGGAATAAAATTTTAATCCCAGAAAAGAATATCTGCAGGGCTTTTTCACATTTTCTCACTCCTCTCTCCAAGTCACTGTGGTGCAGCACTTGCTCCATGTCTTAAATTTGCTCTCCCAGAGGCACAGTCAGCATCACTCTTGGCTCAGCTTTGGTCAGCATTGTGTCTCTTTTGGAGCCGACAAGCTGGCTTCTAACTGACCTGGGGTAGCTGCTGGGCTCTGCTCATAGTGGCCATCCCTGCAGCACTCCACCACCAAAACTTTGCCATGTAAACCCAATACAACTACCGAGCAACTTAAAATCAGCGATTGTGTAGAAGGTTGCTAATGTTTTTATGAGAATCTAAGAGTGGGAATTCACCTGTGCTCATAGCAACCTAATGCTCCCAGCAACACTGAAAGGACGGGATGTTGCATTTGAACTATAAGTACTCATATTACTGTTCATTCACATTAACATGTCACAGAGGCAGAGTCAAGGATGAGCCCACTGCTACAGCCCCACACCAAGAACTTTGTCATTCCTTCCACTCCTTGTTCACTGTATAGATGCATTAGAGCTTATTAATTCTAGTAGGTGCCACATACTAATGTAGATTACCAGTGTCCCCACATATGGTGTAAAATAGCTCCACATTTTTTCAAACTCTGATATCTGTAAGTATTATTCACAACAAATACAGAAGGTTACCCATGGTAAGGCACATCAGCCCAGCACTAATAGCTGAAGGCTGGCATTTCTGTGGAATTCATTACAGAGAAACCTTCTGCCCAACCTAATTTGAGAAGAAATCATATTTCTCACAAATGTGCTGCTTGAGTGATTAAATCCTGTCGATTTTAAGCAGATAATATGACCTTCAACCAGATCAGAATTGCATGCTCTGCACTTACTGTGCCATACCCCAGGAAAAAATGCTGCTTGTTTTATTCTTAGATATCCAGCTTTATTTTCATAATCACACTTTGAGAGGATGGAAGACTTTGAGAGGATTGACTCCCAGAGCGGAGGCTTACGCTGTGGGGCCTTTGCCTTGCCCAGTTGAAAGCAAGAACTGAAAGGGGAGGATGGTGGCAAATCCATGCTCTGTGCTGCAAGTGAAACCCCTTCTTGACCACTCTACCCACCAGGGACATCTGGAGATCAAGTCTAACCTTCCTACTAAAGCACTTTCACTAGAATAGGTTACACAGGGAAGAGTCCAGGCAGATTTTGAATATCTCCTGAAAAGAAGACTCTACGAATTCTCTGAGCAGCCTGCTCCAGTGTTCTGTCACCCTGAAAATAAAGAAGTTTTTTCTCATGTTCAGATGGAACTTCCTGTGTTCCAGTTTGTGCCCATTGTGTCTTGCGCAACCAAAAAAAGCATGGCCCCATCCACCTGACACCCACCCTTTACACAGTGATAAGCATTGATAAGATCCCCTCTCAGTCTTCTCCAGGCTGAACAGCCCCAGATCTCTCAGCCTTACAACGCTGGCTTTGGAGGACTGCCAGGATGAGAAGAAATGAAAGAATCTATAGGTTTAATGAGATAGCTTGTCATCAGAAAATTTTGGCCATCATTTTTCATCCCCAGATTTTGCCTAGTTACAAACGCCCAAGTTCAGAATTTCTCACAGAACGAGAGAACTCCTGACCTGCATTGTTGGCAGCTTCTTATTTAGGGCTACTCTTCCATTTCCCTTGCATCCAAGAAAGGTTTATGAAAAATAAAGGCCTCAAGAGGAGAGAGCAAACATTCATATATATCTATATTTGTATATATTTATATATTACAGTAAGGCTAAAAGACATCGAGGAGAAGAAAAGCATAGCTTCTGTGAAGTTTTACGGAGCAGCATCACAAACTGGAACCGCTTGGAGAACAAAACAGCCACGGACATTATGGAAAGAAATCTTAGGAATGCAAAGGTATAAAAGGAAAATAAATTCCATTCATATTGCAATAGAGATGAGCATAGCAGATGAGAGACAGAGGTAGCAGAACAGACTAAAATTCAAGGCAGGAAAGCTATGCATTTGTGATAATTAAGTCCTGAGCTGTCATTACTCACCTAAGAGAATGGAGAATATCAAAATGCAAATTAGAATAGATAATTTCTGTAATTACTAACTATAAAACATCCAGCTATTGCAAAAGTCAGTGCTAAATTCTCAAAGGGAGTTGGCCCTTGCAATCAGAATCGAGCATTGTAACACCAGTGTTTTATGGCTTTTGCTGTGTGAGGAAATCCACAGAAGCTCAGATGGTTATGCCACCCATCCAGCAAAGGGGAGATCTGGTTTCCAGTGCCTGTATAATTTCAGTAAATGTACATATAATGTTAGCTGAAGCCAGATTTTTCTCCCATTTCCCTTGTAGCTTTGTAATCGTGGGGCGGTAATGTCCTCCTCTTCTCCCCTTCCAGATTTCCAGTCAGTAACATTGTGTATTGGTATAGTTTCAAGGGTACACAGTATTTGATAGGCATTTTTCATCTTTGAAAATAGTTGTTCACAAACATATGTACTGCCAAAAAGCCATGACATTAATAAGGTGTGACTGTGAAGCAAGGGATATTTTTATCTGGGCAGTTAGGTCTTATAAAAGTCTGATAAAGAGATGTGATCAATTTTTAGTTTGAGTTGAATATTGGATTGCAACTCTCTATTTTTCATTTGAAAGTCTGCAGGTAATGTATTTATGTCAACTGAAAATGAATTTGCAAATATACCAAAAAGCAATGATTTTTTTTTTTTTAAATCTTGAAACTTATTCTCAAATTCCTGTAATAAAACAGAAATAACAGCTGTGTATTTTTCACTGTTCACAGTGAAAATATTTCTAGCCAATGTATCAAAATGCACATGCATTTCAAAAGAGTGCTTAGCCAATGCATCAGAATGCATAAAATTATTTGTCATAACATGCCATAATTTGAGTTTCATTTTGAATGCTGTTATGGTTTGAAACATAGCACAGATAAGTCAACTATCACCTTGAAGATGTGTGTTTAATGCATTTAAATAAGTAGTAAAATCAACCAAAAAATGCTAAATCTGTGAGCCATTTTTCATCTTCCAAATTCTGGCACAAATTTTCCTTTTGATTCCATAAATGACTTGATTTCCTTTCATAAATAATAAAATCTTTTTAGTATTTTACCCTGACTTAGCCACACTATTTTGGAAAAGTAAACAACGTCCCTGTAATCAACATCCATACTTTTAAGGAACTCCTGGAATTGGTGACAATTCAATCTCCTGGACTATATGAAATTCACAGCTTTGATGACATTTGCATGACATTATTCATTTTTCTTGATGTACGATGCAGGGATATTTCAAGTGGGAGTTGCCAGAGGCAATTGCATCATCTTCTATTAATATTATAAGTCCCTCTTTTTTTTACCAACCATCACTGGTACTCCTCAGTAGTTGTATCTGATTTGCTCACAAAGTTTAAAGAAAATTGTTTAAATGTAATTTGTACTGCTTCATACAAATCAAGAGATTTAACTGTGCCTTTCAATGGCACCAAAGAAGCCATTTCTTCAGTGATATTATTAATCTGCATTTAGAAGTCTTATTGATTGGTTATTTTTTGGCAATATTATATTTGCTCAAATTCAATAATTAAATAAGAAAACTTAAACATATCTGCTGATTAACAAAAAATGCACATCTTCACAGGCACACACATGGAGGTAGGCTGAAATACTTCTGGTAAGCACTGCATTTTACTGGCCAAGTGGCACAAGCACATGTAATGTGTAATATCTGCAGGTTTCAATCTGACTGTATGTGTGGCACATGCAAGAGGTGAAGTTAGCACTGCACCGCACCCTCCTTTCTACAGGGTTCTGTTGTTGCCTACTCAGTCCACACTCGAGCTACACACCATCAAATCATGAAAAGTGTTGCTAAAAATCCCATAATTATGCTAAAAGTCTGTGATCTTTTGGGGCTACATTACTAGATGTCTAGGGCAGCGTGTGGCCCCAAGGCTGGACATACCTGCATTAGACAATTCAGAATAGTTATGTGAAGGAACAGCTCTGCTTCTGACTCCAGGACTGGTGATCCTCCATTCAATGCACTGCTAGGCCAATAGGAGATAGTAGCTGAGAGCTAGTGGGGTTAGTAGCTGAGAGCTAGCATGATTACTAAGATTGGAAAAGATTCCACTGAAAAAAAAAAATTATGTCCTTTGATCCTGTAGGATAATAGGCTGCAGTGTTCACAGGCTACTGTCAAAAAGCAATCTCTGAGAGGTTAGCTGCAGCAAAAAATAGGTTTCTGTAAAACAAAAGTTAGGGAGAAAGTTGGAGTCTTTCGAATTCAATCACTTCTCAAGGCATTCATCCCAGTGGCATCCAAATACAAAGGTGTGAAGTGTGAAATAAAAAATGGAATAGAGTAGAATAGTTAGGCATTAAAAATGAGTAGAAGGTCACAAAGGGAGGCAGCTTTCTCTGGAAGACATTAGCTTCAGTGACAAGTAAACCTTAGAAGTTCAAAAATCAAATCCATATAGACAATCCGAAGTTCAGTTATTTCTTTAAACTTTTGGACTGTACTCTTCTGTGGCATAAGAAAACACAGTGTGATTCTCTGTCATTTACGTGTTATGAATGATGGCAATGGAGAGCAGGTTTGGCCTTTTAATTTCTGTAGCATTACACAAGCAGTTTGTCTGTCTCATCAGGCAGCAAATCTCCTGAGAAGAGACTTTCAACCAAAACATCATTTTGGCTTAAAAACATGATAGAAATATCTGCCACTGGAAAGTATTGTTAATTTTATTTTCAGCTTCAATTGGAACCAGGAAATTCACTGAAGGCAGCAAAAATGGACTTTATCAGAGAAACATTTACTTATGCAGTTTTTTTCAGAAGCTTGCAGCTGAGAAGAGGACTCAGGCAGAACCATACTTTCTCTAAACCATTTTACTTTCTCATTAAGCTACAGTTTGCACCAAACTCATCTAGATCCTGTCTCCCTTTTTTATTATTGTAACAGGAACATCAGGTTAGAAATGTTCACTTCCATGCTGGAAGCGAAGAATATTACTAATGCCAGAAGCTGAATGAGGGTAAAATGAACAGGGTCTGATTCAACAATCTCTTGCTACAGGAAAGCACAGAATATCATCTTTGCTGCATCCTTAGACCACAGTATCTGGCCTCAAGGCTGCAGATGAGACCTAGTTCACTGACTGGTCAACACTGAAGCATATTACCCAATATTTCTGAGGACTGAAGCTCCAGGGTGTCCATACACTGCAGGAGCATGCCTGGACACAGTTATCTAGAAGGTAAACGGGCACAGGTTCTGTCTGCTCAGTTCACTGCCTTCCACACATTTCAGTCTTTCTTGCAGCAGCCTCATGTGATTTGTGGATGAGCAGGACAGTCTCCAGACCTTCCTCTCAGACTCCAGTGCTCTGCCACATAGACATGTGGGTTCTGAGGGAGCTGATTGCCAAAGGCATAAAACCTCCTTGAAGTTAAGCATATGCTTAATTGCTTTCTTGAATTAAAAATCAATTGGTCCTTCTAACATTGATTAGAACCCTGTTCTTGCAGCGTACACTGGATTCGTGGCTTTGGCTTTGTGGAGCTTATTGAAGAATCAGTACTAATTTCTCACATTTCAGAAATGTTTAGGTAGATGAGTGTGGAGATCAATCAACATGCTCCCTTTGCCATTATAAATCTTAGCTGGTATCAACATCTAGTGCCAGAAGATCTGAAATAAAATATTTCACTTCCCAAAATAAATGTGAATGCCTTTGAGAGGAGAGGTCAAGAGTGGTGGGGTGCTTATTGTATGTGCATGTACATAAATCACCGATGGCCAGATTACTTCCCTATATTGATCTAATCATACTTTCCTAGCTGGTAGATTATCTTAGAAAATAATCACTAAATTAACTTGAGGACACCAGCTTCCCAGAAAGATTAATGATACATAATTTACTTTATGAAAGAAGCAAGCTTCCAATAAATTAGAAAATGCACAGCACCATCAAAGCAAGTTGTTAAGTATCTCCAGCATTCACCTTATTGAGCATTTGACAAATGGATTTCACATTCTTTCAATCACACTAGAAGTATTTTCTTGTCACCCACCCCGCTGAATAAACAAATGCCTGCTGACTTCTAAGCATGCTACTTACAACAAATGCAATTCAGGGACAAAGAGTCTGCATTCACATATGTATGTGTGCATACACAGTGAGAGATTTAGAAGAAGTCTTAATTTAGGAAATCATAGTTATTTGCCATAATTCTCATTCAGGAAAAAGATAACATTCATATAGTCCATGATTTTTCCAGTTATGTCATCAAACACACACAAAAATGTATGACCAACACTAGCTCACTTCCATCTCTTCTCAATGTTTTTAGCCTCTAGCATCCACAGTAGTTACATTTTAGCTTTTTAGACTTGTATTTAGTTCCAGGTGATTGAATGTTACTGATTAAACACCACTGCTGCAAGAGGGAAGGAGTAAACAAAGACTATAATTAACACTGTTTCTGAAGGATTAATCAAATATTACGCCTTCATTACATCCTCAAAAAGAAAAAGGTTGTCTTCAGTGTTTTGTGCACAGGAAACTGAGGTGCAGAGTAAAGGAATGCAACTTGCCTGCAGTCAAAAAGTGAGTCAGTTACAGAAGAGCAAAGCATTGTGGTGGTAAGTTCGAAGGTTCAGGCAATGCAGCTGACACTGAGTCTGCAGTCTCATGAAGGAGGGATGGGGCTGGGTGAATTACAGAGCCCTGACATAGGAAAAGAAAACAGTAAGCCTATACTGGTTCCCCAGACCTAGGAAATAAGTACCTGTTTCGCTTGTGTATTGAGTCAGCTCTGTGATAAGTATCAAATAAGGAATGGAGGGTTGAGTAGAAGACTCACATGATCCCATTTGGTATTTTAGGAAGTGACTGAAAACAGTCAGAGCCAAACAACACTGTGAATTCATGGCACAAAAATTAGAAAAAAAAAAAATGGCTGATAAACTGAGTGACTCGCTGGGGAGGGGAGCCACATAGCTCATGCAAGCTGTACATATGAAAGTTCAGTTTGTGTGATATTTTCCACTTTATGCCAAAATATGGCATATTTTGCAAAATATGACATAGTTCAGGCTAATTAACTCTTTGATACAGATACTTAGGAGGATTAACTTTCTGAGCAAAGCAGATTTGAACATTATATCTGATGGTTTCTGTTGACAATCCTGTTTGACCAGAAAGCTATCTACACAAGTAAGCTTTAATGATACATCTATAAAATTCAGAGATACTGCAGCTCAACAAGGAAACACTGAAAGGAATTTGAAACCAGGATGCACAGTAAAACACACTCCTCCGTAACAGCCACCACACACACAGAGTCAAATCTACATTTCTGGGTGCTTTGGTTTGACATAAAGAGGAATAAGTATTTTTACAAAAAGAAAAAATGTCACTATGAAAGAAATTTATGGAATTTGTATGCACTGGTAACACATCGCTGCTTCACTATTGTGGAAATAACATACAAGCAAAGTTCCACGTTCTAAGTGGCAAAGAGCTTTGGCATATTATCCAGTTTTGAGAAATATTAGCATATGTTTGCATAGATAGGCTATTACAGTCTGCAAAATTTTTCTGACTATGATCATTACAGGCAGTGTTTTCGTTTGCCAAAGGCCAATTGCAAAGAGGTTGCAAAGAGGAAGGCACAGAAAAAGTCACACTGCAGGGAGGGAAGGAGAAAAAACAGAATGTTTTTCATCACCACATCTGAATGAGCAAAGAGTGCTATTGTACACATTCAGACAGATCCAATCAGCACACTGCATACTTTCACAACCAATACCTTTCTGAGTTTAGATATTAGCAGAAATGATGTCTTCCTTCTTGGTGTGTTTTTTTTTTTCCTTCACTATTTCTCAAAATGTTTCCCATTTCTGTGGACATCAGTTGTGTCCACCTGCTTATGTTAAATCAGATTTAAGTCTAGGTCTAGAATTACCCTTCTTGGATGGTGGTTTCCATGGCACAATGGGTTTCACTTCTTACAATATGCTCTAATCTGAGAGCCATCAAAACATCAGGAAAAAATGAAAATGGAAAGAGATTGTGAAGATGTGAAAAAAGTGTATATTCTTCTATTTAGCCTGTAAGTCATTGTGACAGTCACAGTGCTTAGACAGATTCTGATCTGAACAAGAATATCACATTGCAAATGGACAGTCTTCTTTCATTACGCATACTTTTCTCCAAAGCCACTGATGAAGAGGTGACATCAAGCAGTACTAAAATGGAAATTGGAGGCTCAGTGGCATGCTAACCACATATTCTTATGCTCTATATACCTTTCAAAGTGCAATAGGCAATGACAGTATGAAATAAGAGCAGTCAAACCCATTTCTCACACAGACTTCTGAAGCAGAGCAATCTACAGACACAGAAATTGCACAAGAGGCTAGTAGATACTGGAGTACAGATGTTACTTTATGAAGGGGCTGACAGTGTCACACTCCAGGAGTGCAAAGCTCAGGGGGTACTTGATGACACCAGTGTCAGAAAGGGCCATTTGAGACATAATGACTGAAAAAATACAGCTGTGCTATACACAATAAAATGGCTGTACTGACAGTGACCCTGGAGTACAAAACTAGAAGCTGGGCAGAGGAACTCAAATATAAGGCTTGCTACTGAGCACTACTTCATATGCCATATCAGCCAATTCATGCATAAAACTGATCTCTCAATGAACCTGAATACCATAGATATGGATCAAATCAGATGGTAATACTCAGTCTAGAATCAGTGTCTCTTCAACTTCCCAGAAACACCTTTATTCATCAGTTGTTGTTGTGTGGACTGTTTTGTTTTTAAACACTGATCCTGACCACTTGGAAGAAAGTAGAAATGTTGAATTGTTTATTTCTCACAGTAGTGAGAAGCCCTGCATAAGAAACAAGAGAAAAACAAGTCAAAAAGACAAAAGATGAGTCAAATGTGGTTCTGCCAAAAGTCTGCACTATTCCATTACCTTCTGTGAGTGCTTCTGCTAATTCACTTCTTAACACTGGGTGACTTCTTCAAGACTATACATATGGATATACAGACTAAGTTAAACATAACACTATAAAAATAATAGTTTAAGTAGTTATGTACTTTGGGTCCTCCCCTGAGGAGCCACAAAGCTTACTGTATATCCATTGACTTAATCACCACTTGGCACTTCCCAGAAGGCTTTCCATCTGTAAACATTCACAGGACCATGAAAATATTTACATGCCCATGCCTCTACAAATGCAGGAGATTCAGAACTGAGAACACTCTGGACCAAGCTTTCTACTTTCTGCCAGCTTCGTCTCATTACCTATCATGTATTATCTCTGCTGTGAGCAGCAATAAGCAGTCTTCCTTATTACCCTCACAATGTTCACATAATTAAGTTGTTCTAAAATTCTAGTCTATAACAGCTTGTAGACTAGACAAAATTGTTCTGACAATTCAGAAATGCTTATTCTCACTAACCAGTTTATAGAAAGAGACACCTCTAAATCGTAAATGCAAAAACACCCTGCCTAATTCATTAGAAGTTGCTATAACTGAATATCTTAATTGAACTACTCAAAGTCAGAAGCCATAGGAAATCTTTGGGAGTATACTTATCATTACTGAGAAAAAGGTTACCTGAGGAAGAATGGAGTTCAAGGCAGAAATTCTACCTAGGAAAGAAAAGGGCACTATTCTCATGAGTTATGACAATTATTCTTTCCTCTCTGACAAATGGATCTAATAGAGAATATTTAAAGCTCACCTGAAATCTCAGGTAGTTACGAAATTCATATCTTTTCAATTTTCACATGCAGTAGCTAATTTCTTTTCTTTACAAATCAATTGTTTCAATATTAAGTAGAATTTAATTTAGTGGAGCAAGTATGGCTGTTACATTTTCCGGGGGTGGCACAAAACATCAGTGTGTAAATACACATTTATATCTATTACTCATTGAGTAATGTATATTTTAGCCACCTAGTGGAAGATGGGCTTTCACCAAGTGTATAAATTTGGAAGTAGGCCCCTGGCCTGCTGAAGGAGCAAAAAAGTCTCCCTGTGGTAAGTGGATTTTTGTTAGCAGCAAGGATACAAAACACTTTTGGTTCCTTTCCTCAGTTTTTCTCTTTGCCATTCATACAACAGAAGGTTGGAGAGGGCAAGAGCATCATTTTACAAATAGCAAACTTTGGAGAATTTTAGTACAAGCTAAGCCTAAGTTACACATTTAAAATGCAACATTAAATACAGTACAGGGGGAAAATAGAAAACTGCATTTTCCAATTTTTTGTGGAGAAAAAAAGCTACATAACACAGGAATTTTAATGATTAATGAAAAGGATAGATTGTCTTTCAAAAGCTTCTCTGAATACCAAATCACAAATGAACCCTGAAGCTTCCACCTGATGCTAATTCATCTCATTTCACCATTAGTGTATATCATTGCTTTTTTTATATATATAAAAATTGTATTGATCTACATATTTTTTCCCTGGAGGTGGTTCAGATCCCCTAAAGCAACAACATTCAGCCAGAGAGCAACTGCTCTGTTTGCTCCACTCCTTGCTGTCCTCTGCTAATCCCCAGGAGGGAAGCAGCAATGAGATCGAGTTTGCTAGCCTCTGCCCAGCTGCCAACAGAACTGTAGACATCTAACTCCTCCTAGGATTCATCCTCAATTTTAGAACAGCAGATTTAGGGTGGAAGTGTTCTTGAGATTTTACCATCTATTAAATGATATATCTTTTTCTTCAAACCAAAGGCACAGAAGGATAGCTGAAAAGAGTAATGAAATAATTTTAAGTTTAGTACAAAACTAAAATGACTAGACATTTTAAAGGAGAGTTTTTCAATCAGCTTTCACTTATATAAGTCCCCTTCTGTGTAATCTTTCCTTCCATGCAAATCAAAGTCCTTTTTGGAAGAAGTGAGGCCAAGAAAATTAAAAATAATCTTTGTTTAACTTTAGCACAGGATTAATCAAGAAAAGCTGGGATATAATACAAAGAAAAGATAACAGTATTCTACCCTAAGCTCACATGCCATCTACTTTCAGCAGGCAACTAACACTCCCACACGTCTCAAGGAGGGTAACCATATTGGGAGACGTTAAACAATACTGGAGATATGTATATACGTATATATGTATATAAATATAAAAGAGAAGGGAGACACCCAATTATAGGAGTAGATTCATAAGTAGGATGCTTGTCATTGTTACAGTATCCAACTTCTTTAAGCACTTATTTATTTTCTGTATTGAAAACAAAGATCCTTATGCAATGTGGTGAACATAGGGGTGGCAATTAGAGAGGAAGAATAAGGTTTGTGATTTGTACTTTCATCCATGTAGTAGAGATCACATCAGTTTGTATAGTCTGAAAACTCTGATAAAGAATTGAAGGAAATGAAAGATGTGAAACACCTGTAATGATGTGTGCCAGCAGTTATTATATAATCCAAGCCTTTAGCTGGTACTTGAAAATACTCCTACCAATTTCAAAAACAAGGAGCTTTCCTCCAGTCTCCCCAACTTGTTTGGTTTATGTACCGCAGAGAGACAGTGCTAGTGTGTTGAAATGTCCCCCTTTAGGGAGAATATGAGCATGTCATGAGAGGATGTAGGTAGAAATATCTCTCAGTATTCTTTCCATAAAATCATAAAATAGCCTTTCATGGTAGATAAGGAAAATTAGAATTCATAAGCAATAACTAAGAAGAGTAATACAGTTATCAGCATTTTCCAGTTGTACAACTTAAGCTGCGTTAAACTGAAAATGTTTATTTTAGAGCTGAAAGTAAATGAATCCAAGGCCAAACATATCAGTTCATAAAGGTCAACTATACTCCCAAGCTCTCATCTGCAGTGTTGATTTCTCTAATGGTGCTGTCTCTTTGATGAAAATATATCTGTGAAGAAACCTAATCTTCAATCACTATGCTGGTCTATATTATATATGTCACTGATGCTGCTTTGCCCAGTTTCATACTAAAGATACAATTTCGTACCTTCAGTTTGTTATAGATTATCAAATCTGTTTATTTTCAGACCAGGATTTACTTTTGCAGACTCATTAGCATCATTTTATTATTGTACTACTACTCTTTGTGCTCCCATATTATCTTATGTAAGAGACATAAAATGTATTTTACAGATACAAAATGAGGCATATCGGAAGAGAAAGAACAAGCATTTAATCCACAGATATATGCTTTACTTTTTGTAAAGTGTCTTAAGTGAAATTCTTCTCAGCAAGAGCAAATTCAACAAAGTTTGGATCCATGAGTTTCTCATATTGAAGGAATGCTTTAGCAAAGCTAGAAATAAAACTTGTATTTCTTACCTTTCAAACATGCTGTTAACAAGGTTGCAATATCTTACATTTAATGCAATTAAATCTTGATAACCCCTGGAATTTCAATTTGGCAAGGTATCCATCTATTCACAGCTTATTTGCGCCTTTTCAGGAAAGAAAATAGAATCTCAGATTTATAATTATCCACAATGACCTACATAGCTGTCATCTGCGAAGCTGCAACAGAATCTCTGTCTTGGAAGTACTGACATCCCATAGTGGACATTATTGCTTCTCAGAAAGCCACGCATTTCACATGTAACTGGCTTCCAATCTTGCTTAAGTGTCTCTTTATTGCTACTCATGATATGGAAACACCATGTATTAAGGGAACAAATAATCTGCTTCTGAAGGGGGATCTGGGCACCAACATGAATCCTGCCTCCTTGGTATTCAGTTCCCTTAATACATCTTGCTCAGCTGCCCTCACTTTCAAACACTTGGAAATTAATCATTCACCTCCTTAAAATTATATATTTTCATTCATTAAGAATTCTTTATTTTAAGAAAGTGCTATACATTTTGGATAGTACACCAGGTTGTGGTTCCCTAACAAATGTCTCCATATGAAGGACATGAGATGTAATATTTTTTTATAATGAAGATCAAAACTAAAAGAAGCAATTAAGATAGATTTTTCAGTCTCCTTTCCACAAAAGCGCAGGATCTTACCCACTAATACTTGCAAGGTGCAATATTTTCTGACTGATCTAGGGTGTATCATTCAATGATACATTCTATCTTGCCTGAACTTCAGGAGACAGACAATACATGACTTAAAAAGGTTTATGTGACTACTCTCAGCTGTAGGAGAGCTGGCAACTAGACAGGAAGAGGTTCATTAACAACCAGTTAACTTTAGATGGCTAATATGCTCAGTAAGATCAAGCCTGGACACTTCCCAGACATTTGTTCTAAAACATAAACCACAAATGCTCTGGCAATTTTCTGACTCCACCAAACAAACACTAGAATATGAAAGCTCATTGTTCTCTACACCCTCTCTGATTTCTGGTCCTGCTGACTATCCTTTTTTTTTTTTTTTTTTTTTTTTTTTTTTTTTT